>CM046062.1:5958611-6441111 GCA_025215515.1 Schistosoma japonicum | reverse complement strand
TAATTGGTTTGCTGTGTGGTCTGAATTTATGTATATATAAAAGAATGCTTGAAATATAATATGATTCGGTCTGGCTGATCTGTCGGCTCGTATTCTTCTTATTTCGGCTTGGGACTAAGTGGGCACAGGGCAGACGCGCAATAACCAACTAGGCACAAGTAAATCTGGCATTCGGTCACCCCCCCTCCAATTTCTTACGACATAACACTTATCAATGGTGGTGTGACTCCAGTACTACACTAGTAGTTGAACCTAGAAAATTCTATCGTTGCATCAACTCCTTAACCATCTGGTCTATTAGTTGGAATACACTTATCAACACTACTGACTGTACTTGATTCTCAGTATTTCAGTAATGATATTCAATGATCTAAAGGTAAAGCAATCGATTCAACACTTGTCAGTAATTGTGATGTTGGAAGTGTGTATTTGGTGAGCAAAACACATATTAGAACGTAATAGCTGTCTAATACCTCACGATTTTCAACGAATATCCGTACAGTAAAGGCAAACGATTCAAAGATTCTTGGCTTAAAATACAAATAACCATTGAATAAAGTATTGTTTTTTTAAATTGAAATTATATTTCAGTTAGAAAATTTAAATAACCGGCTTCATTTGAAGATCATAAAGTTAGTAATTCAAATACCATTTGATTAGTAAGATTCTGTCATCAATAGAAGACTAGACTAATATAACATAGATCATTACTCAGTGATCTGGTAAATGAAAATGACTAAAATCTGCAGATGAGAAGTCAGTACCCTTATTTTCCAGTGGCATTTATCATATAC
Source organism: Schistosoma japonicum (assembly GCA_025215515.1). Lineage (NCBI taxonomy): Eukaryota > Metazoa > Platyhelminthes > Trematoda > Strigeidida > Schistosomatidae > Schistosoma > Schistosoma japonicum. The sequence goes on along the minus strand of CM046062.1, from coordinate 6,440,317 downwards.
TATGAATCAATGTGACATATTTAAATCCATATGAATACATTAGTTTCTACAGGGTTACAGTTACATTTTGCTAACGAGTGGAAAAGTAGCATAAAATGTAAGTCCAGTGGGATTTTCTGTTCTATCTACCTCAGAGGACTAGTATAGAAGTGGGATGAAAGGGATTCGGTGGCGGCCAAATCAAAAGATGGCATAAGTCTATGAAGTCACTGACTGCTGGTTTGAGACATATCGGTGGATGCAGACTGCCTGGTTGGGGTCTAAACGAATGCCGTAGCCAGTAGTTGGAAACTTTGGATAACATGGTTCCGAATCAGTCACAGTGGTGAAGGTTTATCCACTCTTTGTCCTCCCTTACAATTATTTCCTAGATTTCTTTACATGCATCAACTCTTTCTCCCCGAACCATATTCTCTATATCCACTCTTCTATGTCTTCATTATTATTACCGTTGAAGTGGCTTCTACATGCATTAATGTGGTGTTAATCTTACTGTGCTTTGGATGTATGGCAACTTGGACTGATGCATATAGGCATCAGGTTCTATGTTACTCATACACTCATATATCCATATTTCTTTTGTCACAACATGGTGAATCTAATATAAAGATTTAGGCTACTGGCCATATCCCAGTTTAGTCAACAGTACTCAATCAGCATTAAATAGCATTAGACAAACATGATATTGGCCAGAGATAGATGATTTCAGCTAAAAAAGATAAAGTTAATTATTATAAATAAAGTTTGCATGACGTAATAATTTGCGTGTTATTATTATGGGGAAGTAAAATAATTATGAAGTAATAATAATAATAATAACAATAATAATAAAGTTTTTCTTTGTCAATAAGAAGACTATAATTCGCTAAAGAGATAATAAGGAGAGTTCAACAGTGCATTTTGACGATTCACTTCTTATGTTGCCAACAGTCTAAAAACCGTCATATTACTTAATCTGAAACAATATGAGTAGTTTACATAATTTATATTAACGAAGAGAAGAGGTGTCTTGATAATCATGTTTACAGTTAACATATTGATTATGAATAATAAAAGGCAATAACAATGAAATCATTAAACATCGTTGAAACATTTGTTCATTCATAGTTTAGATCTATGAATGTTCTAGAAGAAAAAAATCAAAACGAACACTGATATGAGCATTTTAGAAAACGATGAAACAACTATCCCCAATGTTGGATGTAATATATACGGAAAAGGTGATCAAGTGATTAATCCACAGATAAGAAAACAAATTTGTTAACTTTATGTAGTCATAGATGACAGTTAGTAATCACGTAATAAAGTTTTTTACTAGTATCACTACGTTAACACCATTCAGTCATTCAATGTCTGATACTCCTCCTTCAACTTGGTGTATAGACCACCGATCAGCATGAAGGAGTGGAAAAGAAATTTATAACAGGGTTGGTTGGAGAATGCTGATCGGTGGCCTATACAACACGTTAGAGGAGGAGTATCCGACATTGAATGAATGAATGGTGGTAACGTAGTGATATCAGTACAAAACCTTATCATGTGATTACTAACTGTCATCTATGACTACATAAAGTTAACAAATTTGTTTTCATATCTGTGAATTAATCACATGATCACCTTTTCCGTATATGTTACATCTAACATTGGGAATAGTTGTTTCATCCATTTCTAAAATGTCCATATCGATGTTCGTTTTGATTTTCTCTTCTAGAACATTCATAGATCTAAACTATGAATGAACAAATGTTTAAGTGATGTTCTATTATTTCATTATTATTGTCTTTTATTATTCTTAATCACTGATATAAAGTGTGCATATTGTTCATATTGCTCCACAGTGGTGAATATGGCGATTTGTAGGTCAAAGTGATCATTTGATATGAATCGTGTAAATGCAATAATAGATTGATCTTATTCTGTTACTATCGTTGTATGAGGATATTGTTGTTGAAGAAATATGTTGTGAATGACTCAATATGCTTCGAAGTATGTTTGTTTTTGAAATAGTTCTCCATCTGAGAATATTACATCGTGAATTAATGCTATTTGGAGATTAATTTATTTTGGTAAGCCAAAGTGTACGATGGAATTCATGATTTATTTAGCTGGTTGATTGATAGTGATGTAGTGATTCATCTAAAATGATGTATAAGGATTGTATTATATCATGAAATGAATGAAAGACAGAAGTGTGGATATAGTAATTTACTAAGGATGATTCGTATGCTAAAGATTCTGAGCCCTGAGAATTAGTCATTTACTTGTGTCCTGATGGGGGTTTCGGGTTAAAGTTAGGGTATAGTTTATCTCTTGACATCCTATACTGTAATGAATTCCTTGTATTTTATGTAAAACGATACTAATAATCCTATAGAAGGATGAAATATACTACTAATAGTAGGTTTCAGTTCAGTATACAGAGGACTTAGTTAGATGAATCTGTTCTAACCAAATATTTATTAGCAATAAGATAATTGAATAAATAATGCAGTTTCTGTTACATTTCCATAACTAAGCAGCATAAAGTTCTTAAACTCTCTTGAACAAACTATAAAACACAAGAACTATATATTCAGTGCTATAAAAGCAGGTTACTCATTATGTACTAATCAAAAAAAGACCTGTCAAGAAATCTACTTTACTTGTTATATGTCAATAAATGTTGATTATATAGTTAAAGAAATGGTTAATTTATTTATAGGATAGATAATTATGAAATGAAAAATACCCAGTGAATCATGAAAAGTTGAGAGCTTCGTGGAACGAACAGATTTCTTTTCGGCGATTTCATCTTCATAACTGTGCAGTTACATGCTTACATACATATGATAATAGAAATGTAATAACAATTGGTTAAACATGGCAACAAAAAGATTGAAGTATAAATTAAAGTGAATCATTCAACATAGTAACAAAAATTAAAAAAATATGTAGTCATATTATACTGATTTAGGATGTCTTAGCGAAGTAAAGAGTCCTTAGCACTGAGTTACATAACAGTATAGAAGAATGAGATCGAGAGTAATAATTTCAGAGTTGGATTACATAATAAGATAAATTGGAAAATGGATTGTATTTGGGAAATGGATGGTAACAAGAGTGAAAGTGTTTTTATCAGTGTGAGAGAGTTGAATAAAGAAAGAAGATATAACATGCAAGAATTTCATAAAATTAACAAAGTAGAATTAAAATAGTAAAATTCCCATCCTATAAGACAATAAGTAACACAATCAGGTTGAGTCGATGGTAGAACCGATGGTTGAACCGGATTCGTTTGTATACATAATTCTAGTTTCCCTGTGTGTATAGCAACGCCTTTTACATTACAATGAAGGCGTTAACAAGTTAGCTTTTGTGGATTTCTGTAGACAGCTCTGTAAATGACTTTGAAACAGGAATCCAAGTCGGTTGATCGGGAAGTAATCAAGAAATAGTGCTTCTTATGCTGCTGTTGTTACTTTGTGTTAACCACTCAAGGGGATGCTGTTGGATTGTCTTGGATAACATGCACATTGAGCAACCAATATATCCTACTCCACAGGAGCAAGTGAATTGCTAAAGACATCTAGAAGAGGTGGAATGTGATCATTTGACCTTAAAGTTATTTAAAAATATGACTCGACTTGAAGACATAATCCTCAGGTTAGTTGCAAAAGCTGATATTTTGATAACATTTTTGATTTTCGTTGTTAGATAGATCGTCTTTGCACCCATCATTTATGTAGGTAATCTTCATAGGAGTTGGTGAATTCATATCCTATGGGAGATTAAAGGCTCATGTTTTTGTCTATGAATGATGGTTCAAAATCCTTTTTAATTAGTAATCTCTTTAGAAAATTTGGTTCATAGTCGATAACATCATGGAAACAGAATCTGTGGATTTTTGGAGAGAGTAGCACAATAAAATTTTCTATTCTTGCTGGTGGGGTTGGAACTGTCGAATCTTGTCAGTTAATCGTTCCGAGTAGGTCATCCATAAATCGATCTTTATAGTGTTTCGTAGAGTTTTATTATCAATGGAGAATTTGATGGATGGATGGGGTCTGTTGAAGATCTGTGGTAGATTGTTCAGTTAACCTTATTATCACAGATAGCAAAGTATTGCTCACAAACTTTATATACAAAAGTAGAGATGATCAATGATTGGCTTTAATTGATTATATTGTAGGCTCGATATGAAACAATTCCATTTTTCGATTACATAACTCAACTGTAGAATTACTATTCTAACTCATTTTATTCTTTTCTAAACTTTCTATATTACTGTCTATGTAACCCACTGCCAAAGTTTTCTTCATTCACTAGAACAGTCTAAGTCACAGTAGTATGAAGTATTTGTAGTTTTATGTTACTATGTTCAATTATACGTTGATGTTTATTTGATTTACACTTCCTGTTGTTGCCATGTTTAACCAATCGTTATTATCTTTCTAATATCAAATGTATGCGTATACGTATGTTAATATACAAGTTATGAACATGAAATAGCCGTAAAGAGATAATTATCAGATTCATTGTTGATAGATATTTATATTATGCAATAGAATATTAAGTTTAACTAAGTGATTGTTTGTGATCAGTTCATGTGAATCATTGAACAGTGAAACATAATCATCAAACGATCAATATATAGTAAAAGATAATTAAGTTGTTTAGGTTGGTCACTGACTGATCCCGGTTGGGTATCATTGAAAACCAAGGAGAACTGGATAACTGATTCGTTCTATTCTGAGACTCCTTAGCAGTGAACACCCTCCATTCTGACAATAATCCAACTTTGAGCATTCATGGCAACCAACTGTAGAATTTTCGTTGCTATTAAACTGTGATATTGTTGGCTAATTTTTTCAAATGGATGAATGTTTACCGTGAGACTTGAAGGCTGTTCATTGGGTTTCATAGGGGAATTGAGTGTTCACACTGTCGATGAGTTCTATCTTGGAGTAAAAAAGCTGTTCAGTAGCATTCGACTAAAATTAATCTATGAAGAACACAAACAACTAAACTTAATACCTATCTGCACTAAACCAGGTCGATTCAAAAACATAACTAGTACACATTTAGTAGGTATATTTGATTGAATTTGTCACAGGTTGATGTTCGTAGGGTACAAGTGAAAACCAGGGAGTACTAGACAGCGGTCCGTTCTAGCATGGCACTAAACTTGATACCAGTCTCTACAATCATCTGAATTCAAATATATTTATGAACTATTTAGTTAGGACGAGTCGACTCTAAATGTTTTCTGCGTCATCAAATTTTATAGAAAGTTCGATTTCAGCTATTAAAGTTGATACCTTCAAACATTCAGAATGTTTGAAGGTATTTAACCCATCGCAGTTTACACGACGATATTCAGTGACTTCATTTTAGGAATTGTACTGAAGTTCTGTATCAACCATTACATATCATCTTAAAAAAAATATTATTCTAAAAATATTAAGAAATAATTGATGATAACCATCCTGAAGAACCTGTCCGGTGTTAAGAGAGAGAGAGAAAGTGTTTATATCTTCCTGTTGATGTCATTATGGACTGAATTTGATCATTTACTATTACCATATATACATCCTAAGAGGATTCTTTTGATACAGTGGCACTTCCAAATATGATTAAAGCTTAAATTGTAATTGGTAATTAAAATTCTAGATGCATATCATGCTTTACTTAAGACTCCCCAGTTGGATATTCCTGAATCCCATCGTTGATAGTTTTCGTTACGATGTTCAATGAAATCTTGTTTTAAAGGCATTTAAATCTTCCTGTTGATATTGTTAAACAATTGCAATCACTTAGTTTTTGTTAACATATATGTGTATTTTAAGAGGACTGCCTTGAAACACTATTAATTTGTAATCACGGTTAATGCTAACTTATGGCTTATAAATGCAAATTTAGAACTAACATTTCATTCTAGTTGGAACATTTCAGGTGAATAGACCTAGATACCAATCTTGATGTTGATGTTAGAACTTGAATATAATGTCAAACAACACAGCACATTATCAAATGAGTAGACCTTAGCAAAATCAATTAAAATTTACAAATATAACTTATACAACTGTGACTATCTCTATTCAGTAACTTAATCGATAATGTGATCATGTTGAGGCTAAGTTCGAATCCTTGTGTAAAAATCAACACTGGAAAGTATCAGGTATATCTAAACGATAAGTCTTAATTAGGACAAGACATATGTCCTGAACTTGACTTGCCAACCAAAATCCAACTTTCTTCTTTAATATGTTATCTGTTTAGAGAGAAAAAAAACTCAAGAGATTTTCCTCTTTCAAGTATTCCTTTTATGCATTAGAGTATGATGTCTTGTTAAAGTTGACCTGATTTATGGTTCAGGTACTGTAGAATAAGTAGACTTCATAAATGACAGTTAATAACAATGAATAAACCTACGAGTATGTTTCTTCACAGTGATAAAATTACAATGGGACAATTATCTAAGACAAGGGGTCAAAATGACTAAACGACAATTTTGAATAACCGGTAGGTCGTTTGTGAACAAAAGTGATTATGATTTAGTATAATGAGATAAAGTAGGGTGAAGATGATTCAGTGAATTATATGGATTCTGATAAAATGATGAGAAATAGAAAACCTGCATAGTTTTCAGATCATGAATTGACCTTATTCGGATATACATTTAAATGAGAGTTCACTAAACAAATGTTTATATTAGTGTACAACTCTTCAAAGTATACATGTGATCCATTTGTTTGAAAATCGGCAGCTGAATATACCTACGACTGATCTCTATACTGTCTAATAATGATTACTCATAAATATAAACTGACTGAGGCGGAAAAGACATGGATGTTGTATGATACAATGAATCATCACTAATCAATAGCAGAGTATGTTGTTTTTATTCATTGGAGATTGATCTCAGTTAGGCTTGATTAACAGCCACCAAACACTAACCGTTTCGTCCGAGTATATGATTCTTCAATGTCACCAACCTGTTTGAACTTCATTCTATGATCGAAACCATGGTCTTCGAGGTGTCGAAGCAAGCACCTAACCATTATCACATCTGAGCTAGCTGGCACCCAATGGTTTACACAAAAGAAGTCTTTTAGGTGGGTACTCTGATTACGTTTTATTCACATAACTTAACGGAATTAATTAATAAATTTCACTGTTGTTCTGTGAAACAATATCAACGTTTACTTTATGAAGAACTGAATTACGTAGTTACATAACAAGCACCAAATCAACTTATTCTGGTAAACCTCTCTGTGAGTAGTTAATTATTGCTGAGTGGCATGTTTAACCGGTTCCTGGTCACATGATAATGATAATAGTAGTATAGTCTGAAATTAATTACAGGATACACGACAGTTTACAGACGTGTTCAGATTGTTCACACAGTTAAGTGGCACATGAATGGAAATGATCTATATCGTTAGTCATTTCAATAGAACTTTAAATTCAGTGTTGTTATAAAATAAGATACATAACAATCTTAGTGACATGTATAGTTACCTAGATGATGTGATCTACAAGTAGATGGAAGAAGACATGAGAAGAGGGCGCAGAATAATAACAAAAATATCTTAGAGATAATAAAGTAAACAGACAGAGTTAGGGCTTACTAATGCATTGAAAAAGAGGAGTTAGAACATAAGTGTATAGTAAGATCAAGAGGGCAAAAATTTTGTCAGTTAGGTGAGTGTAATGAGTGATAAAATTGTTCACACGTTTAGAGTCCCTTTAATTTCACTAGTAAAGTAAGAGATAACCGCTGGCGTGAACACTTTTGGTCTAGTAACCTTTTTAGCTGTGACTGATCGAGTTTAGGCTTAGTCATAAGTGAAAACAGTTATCACCGAATGTCGTCACACTATACTACAAATTGATCAAAGTGGAAATTCCACCATTCATCGCTGACCCAGTAGTATGTAGGGTCAAGTTCTTGTCAACCTTAAGGCATTGGGTTCAATTTCATGTCGGAATCATGAGTATATACTGTTAAATAGACCCATACTACGCTGAAACACTTATATCCAAGTTTTCACTATCACCTAACCGATATTAATCTGTAACGAACAAGTAAAAATCTATATTGAGATATCTCAATGACTTACATTCACAAATTCTCACATCACTAAATTTCTTCGATAGATGAATTAAACTGACTAGTTCATAGGTAACTACTTCCACATATTCTCTAATTATCAAGAAATAGGTATGAAATTCATGAATTTATTAAAAAGTGGCTTCATCATAGTTCATTGGATTACTGTCCAAGATTTAGTTTTGTACAGAAACATCATTAATTAACGACTGTGTCATTTAATTTATCATGTTAAAGTAAATAGAACAATGTTACCATTGTAATGAGAATGAAAGAAGCATAAAAGGCATATTGTTTCAAATCTCTTATCTTCTAATTGTATATTTATTGTTTTAATACTCACATATCTGTAAATAATAAACAGATGATCCATATAAATGGAATGATACATTTTTATACAATTAATTCAAATCTCCTATTTGTATGTTATGGAATAGAAGATTTGAAGAGAGACCTGAATAAGTGGGTCGGTGGTCCAGATAGCCAATTGGTGAGGGCAGTTAAGATGAGTTCCCCGACTGTAGCTGCTACTTTAACGTGGTAGTCGGGCTTGCCTATCGTGATGACCTAATCGAGCTATAATGGCTGGAACACATGTACCTCTAGGTCCTAACATGCTAAGCAGGTTTCTTGGAGAGCAATATGACTTAGAGTAGCAACCTACGGTGTGAAGGCGAAGTCATACTGTTGATTGCAGTGGAGTGGGACAGCAGTAAGGTGTTTCCCTCGGATAAGCAGAATCTGCGGCAATGTTTTCTTAACCGAAGAAAGGGGTTAGAAAATGTCGACCCTAAAAATGTCACACCTCACCTTGCTGTGCGGATTTCTGTCTCCGGCGGTAAGATCTTTTAAAGAGCGAGGCTGATTCTTCAAAAACTCCCTATAATAAGATCGTGCGTGATCGGCCTTAAATAGTTGTCCCTTGCGCTCCGCTACCACGCTCTCAGGTCAGTAAGACCAGTTACTAACCGAGTTTCATTTTCAGGTACTTCAAGAAGTAATATTCTACCATGGTGTAGGCAGTCAGGAAGTGACAACCGCCCTTATACGTTTAACATCACGCGAGATCTCTGGGGTAAGTAATAAGTACTAAGAATCAATTAACTGGTAGGAAAAAAGATGTGAATGTTATATTGGGCGTTTAAAGAAGAATGATTAACTTTCAGAACTATATTAGAAGACTATTTCTTTTAGTTTAGTTGGGCATAATATGAACATTGTTACGTTCCTTTTTCCGTATCCTCTTGTTAACTATATTTACTGTCAGTACATAATCTCTCATAGTATACACGTTACCTCTGTTCACTGTCATTGTCTCACTCGTTTTCAAGTAATGTAAATTCTCTAAGTGGCTGGCTGCGTGGTCTGGTTTGTGCATATATAAAGGAAAGCTTGAAATATGATATGATTTGTCTGGTTCATTTGTCAGCTTGTGTTCTTCCTATTCGGAGTAGGACTGATTGAGCATCGAGCAGACGTGTAGAGACCAACCAGGTACTCATCAGCATTATTATTGTAACCTTGTGTTTACAAGAACATCGAATAATTGGTTGTACTTTCAGTTGTAACAACAATTTTTCGTCGTCATTACAACATAATATTAAGATTTTATTCATGTTTAACTTTTGAACTCGCTTTGTAAAGTCGCCTGAAGTGTTTAATCTAGTACCCTTTAGATGCCATTTGTAACTGCACCTATAAATTCACGTGTACTTGTAGTAATAAATGTATGGAAACGACTGAACGAAGGGATTCTGCCAGGTTTTCTGAGCATATTCCTAAGAACCCATGTCTGAAAAGCAGCAATGTTCTCACAAGTGTAATCTCGAAATATACTTTTCGACATTGGGCATAATGTAATTGTCACAGAAGCATCGAAAATAGTCAGCGAACCAGCAACATTATTGTTACTACGTTTTGCAGATGGGATCGCTATTAGACGTTGTAAACCTGACCGTTGCATACAGAAAGTTAGCGTGATATGCCTCTGGTTACCATGGTGAATATGTTAACTTTCTTTTATGTAATCACTCAGATGTTCACAAACAGAAGTGACTTTCGTTCAAAACCAACCGGCTTATTATGTAACCACTTATTTTGATTTATTACGATTGTGTAATGCATTCTATAACTTTTTTCGCTTCAATGATGATGTTATCCCCACCTCTCTTTTCCACTCTTAATTCGAATCAAATAAATATCCATTAAATTTAGCCATAATTATCAGCATATCTTGTATCTCTATTTTAATTATGATGACCTCTATCCTTGTTAAGAACATTCATCTCAGACTCAATAGGTAAGTGATGCCAAATATTTAATTATATATACCTCCTTGTTGATGAAATGCATCGAAATAAAATGAATCCATCCTATTCTGATAATCTTGTTCTTCTTGCGTTATTCGTTCTTTAGTATTTCATGCATTCGAAATGTGATTTGAAGGTCTCGGGTTTGACTCCATGAGGTAGGGGGGTGGGGAGAAGTGGAATAGTGGGTGCTCACTGTTGAAAAGTTCCATACTTGGATGAAATAGTTGATCACAAATTTTTGGTTTTGAATGGTTGATTAGCTCTAACTAATTATGTTATCAAATTGAAAATCTGTGTGACGGCTAGCTGACATCTAATAAAATAATCATAACGTCAGAATTTACAGGTTTCTAAACTCTGAGATTTGAACAAACATGTAATTTATTAGTTTTTTTCCTTCACTTTTTGAAATCAGATAATCAAAACCGAATTGTTACTATGCGCAGATGATATCAACACATAGTCTGAAGTAATCATTGGCAATACTATGCTAGGGATTCAAGTCATCCTCAATGCACTGGAAGGTTTTCTCAAGTTGTGGTTAGTACCGATTAACCCAGTTAAATGTATTGTCAAGCATATCGGTCAAAAAAGTGCTTACAACTGCTAAATTGACAGATGCTGCCTGCAGCCTCTTTCAACGCATAGTGATTACAGGATAATTGTAATTCATGACTTTAAGGCCACGGCCTACTGTCATCGCATTGTATCTAATGCCTTAGGAGTAGTATGGGTTTTATGAAGAACCTTCACTAGGTTATACCTACACATGTTCACTATGGTCAATACTGCTCTAGTTAGGTTTAGGTTAGAGTATAATGATCATGCAGTAAGCTCTTGTTCTATAAACGTCTCTGACCTCTTAGAAAGATCAGAAGGAATTTCTACCTTCTCAGTGCTGAAATGCGCGTTCTTCAGTATGCCACAAGAATTGTGAAGTTAAAACTCAACACGTTGTCTTACCGGGGAATAAGATTTGCTCTAATTGTGACGTAGAGAATACTACGAAATAACTTTATTTTTCAACTAGATTACAATGACCCATAAGATATGTCAACTGAGTTCAAAATACAAAAAGCGATAAAATCCCCCCCTTCCTTCGTGGCATACAGGTTTTCCGACCAAGTGATTAACTCTTGACACTTACTACCGGTAGAAGTATTGTTGACACCTTCGACTGACTCATTTAAACAAATTGAGCACACACAAAAGCTTACTAGAAAAGGACTAACTTAGGAACTTGGCCTTTCATTCCTCAAATGAAAAAATTTGGACAAATCGAGTTTACGTGAATAATTTTTAGTAATTTTGAAGTATGTCAGTTAGATGTTATGGTCTTAGAAATAATAAATTTTGACTGATTGGAATGCAACTAGCATATTGAAATAGGTCCGATTTGTCAATCCAAATAAAACAATTCAGTTTATAGCAAGACCAGATGTCAACCATAAGAAATGAATCCAATAAAATCTATGATGTCAATTAATTACAAACCAGAGTATTAAGATAAACTAATTTATCACATTTAGAATAATTGTAGGGCTCACTTCATAGTAAATGAATCTCTGATATTGATGACATTTAGAAGGAAAATACAAAAAAGTTTAATATTGAAACAATCTAACTTAGATAATTAAAATGTATTTGGATCTTCCCGTTGATTTGTCATGGACTGAAACTGATCAGTCTCTGTTACCAGTTGTACATCCTGAGTGAATTGCATCAATATAACATCCTGGATTTCGCTTACTAGTCGCAATCCAACTCAAACAATACTAGTGAACTATTCGCTATATCGAGGCAATGCGATCGGTATGTACATATGGCTAACAGAAACTAATCAATTTCAGTCCATGACAAATCAACGGGAAGGTTCAAATACATTTTAATTATATGTACATATCCGTTGCACAAGTATGACTGTACTAGACTCAGTATCTTAAGTAGTGAACGGCGATGGCATTTGACACGAAACTGAAGTGAGCTCGAGTCCCATGGTGTGAACATCAACACTGTAATGCAGGTCCAGTCCAGCTGATGAACCACAAATAAGGCAAAACGTGCCCCATAGATTCCCACCTGGCAGTCACAATCCAACTTAAACAATCTAACTTAGAGTATACAAAGTGTACATTGTTGGCGAATACATAACATGAACACGTCAGGATTCAGTTGACTGAGAAATTCTGGAAGATGTGGAAACTTTTACATACTTGGACAGCGTCATCAAAAAAGCAGGAGGGTTTGATGCAGATGTAAGGGGCCAGAATGGCAGGGTAAGGACAGCATTTCTACAACAGAAAAAAACATCTCGAACTACAACCAACTGTCAGCCAACATTAAAGTCACAATTCGTAATACAAATGCGAAGACAATTCTGCTGTATGGAGCTGAAACTTCTTTTGAGAACTACTAAAAGCATTATTCAAAAGATACAAATATGAAAAATAGCTATTTGCACAAGATACTTCAAAATCCGTTGTCCAGATACCATCAACAGCAACCTTCTATGTCAGAGAACAAATCAACTAATATTCAATCGAGGAAGAAATTAGGAAGGGACGTTGGAGGTGGATAGGACATACACTGAAGAAATTATTAAGCCGTATCACAAGACAAGCACAAAGATGGAATTCTGATGGTTAAAGAAAAAGAGGTATACTCAAAATCACATTGTGTTGGGAACCAGAGACAGGCATGTATTGTAAAATGAACAGCATTTGGAAAAAAACTGGAAATGAAAGCTCAGGACAGAGTTGATTGATTGGTGGCCTATACTCCACGAGTGGGTAACATGCATTGATTGATTGACTAAATGTAAGCATGTATTGAATTGGGATGATTTTCACTCGTTAAAAACAATTTAATCGCATGAATAAATAAAGTTTTATTTTTTTTATTTAACTGTTGACTTAGATACTACTGACATCATTCTACTTATTTTAATTGTAGAATAAATATTACCTCATTAGAGATGACATAATAAGAAATTAAACTATTTTAGAAAATGATTATAGACAGACTAGAATGATTAGAAGAAAATATAAATGAATGAAGTAGACTGTCAAGTAATCTATAGTTTTCTTATTTATGTATTATTGAATAGATCCAGATATTTATAAGTTTCTATTCATTTGAATATGAATTGCAATGAAATTATATGATGTCATGATTTTCTATGAATAAGAATGAAGCATTGAAATGTATTAGTTCATTTGTTCTCATGATATGATGTAATAAAATCTTACTTATAAAACTTAGTTAGTCAATTGGTTACAAACAACATAAAGCTTGGCTTACATATATATGTTGGTTATAACAAGTAAGTATGATGAAATCGAATTTATAAGATCAACACCAGAATACAGTTTAACATTAAAGAGTAATGGAATGTAAGATCTAGTAGAGGATAAATTGGGAATGGTTCATTCTATTGTCACAAACCAATGTCTTCAGTTATTGACTGTTGTTAACCATAGATCGTAACCAAGTAGTCCGCACATATCAACTTGACAGAGACAAAAATTTCATCATAGTAAGTAAGGGGGGGGGATTGTCACATTTCCATCACATTTCCATTAACACATAGTCCATCTTTATCTGTTACTCTATGACTAAATTCAACTTATTCAATCGTTCCAATGATTAAATGGCTTATAGTCTGCTCATGTTGTTTACTATAGGTATAGAAATAGCGGACCCGTGAAATGTATATTTTCCCTGGTTGATAGACAGATTTTTTGTTGCGATTCGTGTCAAGATTTTATCATTCATCGATTTATCGCCGGCGATCAAACGTATTCTGCAACTTCACTTTATAAGAGCAATCTAGGCGATAGTGCAGACCAGTCCTAACATGAGAATCTGCATTTAGAAGGATAGAAATGAATCTACAACATGATTGAATTGTTACTCTAGGAGTTTTGGAGGTTCCAAATGTTGTCATTTTTAGCCAATAGGACTATAACATATGTACTTGCTAAGTAGGTAAGTAAGCTTACTGGTAGATGAAGAGAAGTGTTATTTTTAGAAAGAGATCTGTAACTATTCCCCAAAATGAGGTTTCATTTTTATCATGCAAAATACGTTAGTCTCTAGGCAGATATACTATTGATGTTGGATTAATCATCAAGATGAATTGTGTACGTTGATATTACTTCTAAAATAAATAATTTTAAATTGTCTGTAGATGCATTTTTATAATTGGATATGTATGTAGATGTGTATTTGTGCATGTATAACAGAATTTGGCACATAAGTACGTCAATTCAAGTTGTGGCATCTCAGCAGCACAGTAAGATTAACACTGAATGAGTAAGATTACAAATTACATAAATGGTAGTTAGAAAGCATTATGGGAATGTGGAATCGTGATAAGAGAGAAACGAACAATACATGGAGAAAGAAGTGTGAAATAATTTTAAGCTGACGATTTAAAGGAGGACAAATAGTAAGTACATCAGCTCCACTGTCCGAGTCACATTGAGCCTCCTGCTTCTGTTTAACAAATTTGAGCTGATCCCAACCAGCCCCACACCTTGTAACATGACTAGATACAGCAGTTTACGACTTTATGGAATGATGTCAGGTTTTTAGTTTGCTGCTCCTACCTTTCCTCCGTCCTACTCCTATGTCAGTCAGCGTCGTGAATCGGAGTAGATGGTGGTTAGGCATACGTAACATATATCCCATTTACCTCAGTATATGGAGATTTACAGCCTCATCAACTTATTTATTACCTTTTTTAATATCCGGCATCTACTCTCATTATTACGTACCCGGTGTTCTCAGGAATTGTTAGTGATGTTTCAAAGACACCAATGAATGAATATCAAAAAGGTACAAATATCGTCTAATCCTATTTTCCACTTTTCACATATATGTAAAGGATAAGACGGACTACTGTGAAGTATACTCATCGTTTTATTGATAGATGAATATCTGGTCTATCATTCAGTAAGTAATTGCGATCAACCAAATTGAAACCGTAGACGATAATGAATGATGTAATTTATGATTTTACTTGTAGAATATATCAAGTACACATGTAAAGTAATTTACGGAATGGTTCGATAGATGCATAAAAAGGAAAGTGAGATGATAATGATCGGAAAAGTCTTAGATGCTTAAGAATATTCAAAACAAACTGAACTATTCAACATCTTGTTAATGCATTACATAATCAGGATTCACCTTTGAATTATTTAATATTATAATGACAATGAATGGTAAATCAACTTTTCAACTCAATGGAATTTTAGACCTTAACAATACAAGAGCATTAATGTGAACGTAGTGAAATTTATATGAATAGAATATATTTGTTAATAATCTCAGCGGATGAAATTAATGAAAAATTCCAACGTTTCGCTCGGCAAACTGGTCCGAGCTTCTTCAGGGAAATAACCAAAATCAAAAATTATCGTTAGACGTTATAAATGAATATTTACTCGCAGACAATGACTTAAGTCTATGGTGTCCTTTAGAACCTTCAGAGATTATTAAATGCTTAAGTTTGTGCTTGAATTCTACATTGTTTAAGTTTCGAGGAGATCTCTATAAACAAACAGAAGGTGTAGCGATGGGATCTCCGGTGTCTCCAATAGTTGCCAACTTGTTTATGCATTCACTGGAAACAAATGCACTCTCAAAATGTGTCTATCCACCCAAACTCTGGCTAAGGTACGTAGATGACACTTTCATTATTACAAAACGAGATGCACTAGATGAACTTTTTGAAAATATCAACAATATTTCCAACAAAATCAAATTCACTAAGGAAATCGAGATTGCCGATCATAAATTATCCTTCCTCGACTGTCTGATCGAAAGGAAACAAGATAACTATCTTAAGATTAACATTTTCCGAAAACCAACGTATTCCGGTAAATACCTGGACTATAAATCAGCTCATGCAAAATCAACGAAAGTGACAGTTGTTGGGAACCTGATAAACAGAATCCATCAACTGGTCACAGATAATGAGGACAAAGAAACTGAATTAAACTTAGTGATGTCTACACTAATGATGAACAACTACCCAAAGAATTTTATAAAAAAAGATACTTAAGGAGAAACGCAATGGGGAAGCCAAGCCGAAGGTCCAACCGAAAGAGTGGATTGACACTGTGGTTGTGCCTTACAGGAATGGGACTTCTGAAGAGATTAAAAGAATTTTGAATAAACATGCCATACGCGTTTTCTTCCGAACAAACAATACACTGGGCTCTGCACTTGTAAATATCAAGGACAGAGTACCAAAAGAAGAACAAACAAACTGTGTCTATGAGATCAAATGTAATGATTGCAATGCCAAATACGTAGGAGAAACATCAAGACAATTGAATGTAAGGATGAAGGAACATATACTTTGCTCAAAGCATATTCCCAAATCCTCTAATGATATACTGAAACTTGAAAATAAATCGGCAATAGCACTATATTCAATAGAATCAGGGCACAGTATCGATTTTGATGGAACTAAAATCCTTCAAAAAGGTTTTAACTCCTACAAAGAAAGACTAACATCTGAAGCCCTACATATATGGGCTAATCCGAATAATATAAACCGACGAGATGGAGTACAGTTAGCTGCACCATGGCAACTAATGGTTAAAAAATGAATTAACAACTTCTACTACTCCAATTTTTCCAATGCATACCATTTATTTGTTTATTGATTGATGAATTCTGTTTAGAATTCTCTATTCCGATTCACATTCAACGTGTAGCCATTTACGAATATTCTCCCTCTCTTTGACCTATAATCATCATTACATTGATTTCCTCCAACTATGATTTGATAATAAGCCTATCTTCAGATTGTCTATCCCTCTCCGTGCACGTAACTCAGAACAGTACAGGTACACACATGAATGTAACATGAACTGCACACAAAAATGCACACCTTCCTACATCCACACAATTTCAATATTAGTTCACTTATAATGACTCATATGACAATTTCATACCCTTTATGCAATTGGATATCCGTAATCAATTTGACCTCTTATTTACATTTATATTCGATAATTTTTGATTTTGGTTATTTCCCTGAAGAAGCTCGGACCAGTTTGCCGAGCGAAACGTTGGAATTTTTCATTAATTTCATCCGCTGAGATTATTAACAAATATATTCTATTCATATGTCTTACATACACTCGGCGCCCAAGTTTTGTAAATATTTTCGTTCATTTTTGGACGAAGATACCTATAAAAGTAGTGAAATTTATCTTGGAAGTTTTATGGCTACAGCATAATATACGGATTAGTTAATGGGTTATAAACAGATATGATTCAGTACTTAAACAACCCTGTCAGAGTTAAGTATTTCTAGTTGATTTCAACTAGTCCGATAAAAATAGGCATACAATGGATTAACAAAAAGAGATAATGTTATCAAGGATACTTAAACTCTACATGATTAATTTGTTTGGCGAAATTTTCTGTAAGGTTTTCCACTTGGTTGCTGAATGATCAAATATGTAAACATTCATTCATAGGATTGCATAACATCTAACTTCTTCAATCATTTTTAAAAATGAAATCATTTTTTGAGCTTGTGATTAAGATTTTAAGGTTTAAGGGGGTTTTTTTAGTTTGACTGACATTAAGGACAGATTATAATTAAATCAGGGTTATGACTTTAGCTTTCATAAGAACTTTATACTTGTTATGCTTTGAAATATACATTTGAATTTGAGATAGTCTTAACTGTATACAATAGTGGAATGATAAGTGGTCTCTAATTAACCAAGCCTACATTTGGTCAGAGTTTGGCAACTATTGGTCACCAGGAAGCACTAGACAGCTGTTTCGTCCTACTGTGAGACTCCTAAACAGTGCGCATTCATTACCTCATCAGATATTAAACCCAAGATTTTCCGGCTTTTTGGTGAACGTATAGTCATCATACCACTGAACCAGCTCCCAACGGTTGATATTTCTAACTCAGTCAATACGTAATATGTTTGAGCAACCTCATCCATTGTCATACCAAACAAGGTTAATCTTCACTGGTCACTTCTTTTCATGGGAACTCCAGGAATTCATGACATCAAATTGGTATTCAACAATCTCCACAACTAATCATTTAGCTGAGAGAATTTGTCATGACAAGAATGATTAAGTTCCATAGTGATATATATTTACTTGATAGATAATATGAATTATTTAATAGACAAGAACAATATTCCTTTTTGATGACCTTAAACAATATTGATAAGCTTTTTACATTTTGTCCTTTATTCTTTAAATAGAAAAGGATTTTGTTTAAAAGAAATTTAGGATCAATGGGATTTTCATTGTAATGACCTATTTTTTTCTGTTATACACTGTTCATTGTCAGTTTATCAAAATATGTAGATAAATGAAACTTTAAGTGTTTATCAATCAAATGAAACAGTTTCCTTTCAGAGAGGAGCGGTACATGAAGTGGAGGAGAGGGTGGGGGAAAAAAAAATGAAAGTTCCCATTTTTCAGTAATGGAAAACTATGATTAATCAGTTGAATGTCTTTGATGTATAAATACACAAATATCATTTATTATCTATTTGACCTGAAGTGGTGATTAATTTTAAGTTATTATTTATATTCATTGTAAATTGATCATACTTGTGTATATTGGAGAACTTGAGAGTACAAGATGATTATTTTGCTATAGAAAAGGACATTTATATAATATTTTACTCATCTACGAACCTATCATGCATTGAACTCAGGAGATACAGGTTTAGAAACAAATGCTTAGTAATCAACACTATTAAACCTAATATCTAGTCAATTTGTGGAAATCTTATGGCTGTACTTAGGTCGACATAATGGTTTTGATGGTTAAGTGCTGACGGTGTGGATTGAATGTGTTAGGCTTCATATAGACTAGTTGACTTGCTTATTTTCCAGAACAAATTTTACACTTTG
Organism: Schistosoma japonicum; assembly: GCA_025215515.1. NCBI lineage: Eukaryota > Metazoa > Platyhelminthes > Trematoda > Strigeidida > Schistosomatidae > Schistosoma > Schistosoma japonicum. The sequence goes on along the minus strand of CM046062.1, from coordinate 6,420,994 downwards.
AGTTGGATTGTGACTCGTAAGTGGAATCCGGGACACGCGTTTCGTCCTGTCTGGGACTCGTCATTTGGATGGACCTGCATCTTAGTGTTGATACTCAGGCCAGGACTCAAACCCAGTTCGTTCCGTGCAAAACTTTACTGCTATTTGGACTGAGAAGCCTAGTTGTGAACGCGGTGTTTGTCAAGAAACGAAGTGAGCTCGAGTACCAGTGTGAACATCAACACGGATCCAGGTACATTCAGCTTGCAAGTCCCAAATAGGACGAATCTTACCCTCTGGAATCCGCTTACTAGTTACAATCCGACTCATGTAATGCTTATAAATTGTCGCTATATCAAGACAATCTGCTCAGTATGCGCATATGGCAAAAGAAACTGATCAGTTTTGGTATCATAACAAGTCAACGGGACGATTTGAATGCAATTTAAATTCGATCCTATTTGGTCTAAAAGTCTTTTTACTATATCTGTTAATTTTACAACTTTATTTCAGTTATTTTGGATACTTCAGGAGATTTCGCTTTACATGGAACTTAACTGATCTGACTGTCAAGCATCTTTTTATTTTATGTATATCCTCTTATATTTTGTCAGTCGTGAACTGTTTTCTTTGCATTTACTGAAAATGGTAATAGTTGTCTCACACCTACTAGGATATAAAAGATGTGACTAATCGAGTTCATTCATGTCAGGTATGTGATATGCATTACTGATGACAATAAAGTTAAACAGTATACGACCAACTAAGTGAAGTTTAAAATGTAAGTATTGGAACGTTTTGAAGTTGATTACCAGTGAGTTAATAGGTGAGTACTTAGATTGTGAAGTTGTGTACTTGGAGATAATTCCCTATTCCTCCTTAGTTTTTAGTGACTACCTAACTAAAATCAATCAGTTATATGATTCTTAAAATTGAATAATAGCCTTAAGACCTAGCACTTGTAATTCAATCAATGCGATGTACATAACATATGGAAAATAACATCATTCAAGTCAACTTAACTGAGCAATTAGGTTATTTGTGCTCCATAATATTCATGATCTCTTAATTTAATCTATATTTCTCAAGTGATCTAACCATCATTCTGAATACATCAACTCAGTCGTAATCACACTGTTGATCAAAGTTCAGAATGAAACATTTATTCCGTGTTTTTGGTTTACATGGATTGTTTAACTAAAGTCAATCAGTAATGTGTAAATTCAAATTGTATTGTTTTTAAAATACTAGTTATTATTAACATGCTTACTAGTGACTAACTTCAGTAAGTAACTCTGAAGCAACTAATCAACTTCAACCATTTCAAGTGTAGGCTAACTACCCTCTAATGACGTTGAAAGAAGTCTCAAAATCTTACAAGCTAACTGAAGTCAGGAATGTAAACTTATAGCTCACTAATAAAGCTATGAATCTGTTTTCGTACTACAGTAGGATCTTCAAAGATACATTGTCATTGAGAAGTTTAATGTTTCTTGATTGTTTAATGAAAGTTGATTTCTGAAGTAAAACTTTAAATTCAATAATCTCTACAACATATATTCAGAAAACAGTATATGTTTTTAAGTTTCTTCTTTTTAAGTTTATCACCTAGTTTATCTCTTTTATTCTGTTATTGCTTTGACCTGATATGATAGATTAAGCATACTGACAATTAAAACAAAACAAGATTGAATAGATTGGTGAAGAGAGAAACTATGTCCTACATTAATTCATTGTTTATCAGGACAAGATCTGATTAATTTAGATATTGATTTTTCATAGATAACAGAAAGTGAGGTTTTAAGTCAATAGTAATAGCTTGTCTCGTGATTTGAATAATGAAAGTGTTTCTACGGTAATAATAATTAAAGCTGGATTATAGATGGAAAATGGAATTCAGGATGTGCATTTACTTTTATTCAGGACTTATCAGATTGAGATACCTGTGGCCTATCGTCGATGTCCACACTGAAACTCAGAGTTAGTTCATATATAGCAAATTATATTGCGTTCACTAATAGGGTAGTGAATCCAGACAGCCACTCTTGTGCACCGAGTAAATATGAATCTAATTTGAGAATAATTCTATTCTCCCGTGTTCTATGTTATGGGTTAAAATTTATTAATCTCTGTTTTTACACGTACTTCCTAAGTAGCTTGTCACAATACAGTGGTATTTCACAGATATGATGAGAGATAGATTTCATGCGTTTACTGGTTAGCGTTTTTTTTTTAGCAAGGTTGTTGTTTTAAGAGGTGGGGTTACTAACCCTATGCCCAACTCTTCTCCTTTATCCGGTCTTGGGATCGGTAGAAACTCTAGAAAGGCTCCAGGCTGAAAGATTGATATTTCAAGCAGCATGTCGAATCTGCTCAGGATGCACATGCAGAAGCGGAGACTGCTCAAATTTAATCCATAACACCATCAATTAAAGATACACTCGCATTCAAATTACATATGCATACTTACTGCACATAAGTGAATATATCTAGACTCAATAGTTTAACAGTGAGTGCAGTAACGTTTGAAACTGAAAAGCCATTTCGTCCCAGTATGGAACGTATCCGTAGCAGTATGCCCCCTTGATTCCTACATGTGATCCTAAGCAAGTCCCTAAGGTTTGACGACGAACGTTTAGCTATCTGCATCGATGGAAGAATTTTCACTTCGATCATTTTTTGATATAGTGTGACGGTTATTTGTTGTTATTGGTGATAATGTCACGCTGCAGGCACGTTTAAACTCCATTGTCAGTCACTACTTCTCACTTGAACTTCAGGGACATCTTGAAGTTAGTCACTAACGGACTGGCTATTGTAGTTGAACTGAGGTGGCTTTGTTGTAATAGATAATAAATTTAGTTGTTTGTATTTATAACAGATTGATATCAGTTGGGTATCAGTAGAATGAAAGAGTATTTTAGTTCTCCATAGTTTTTACTGGTACCCAACAGACACCGAATTTTACTAGCCCTGTTTAGTACTGATTAAATTTATGGTCATTAGGCTACATGATTCATCTTCATGTACACTATATTTTGGTTATAGGTAGTCTGCGTCAAAACCACTAGTTATATCAACACTATACATGTTAGGTCAAGTGACTAGTAGGTTACTTTGCATGTTTATTGACAGAATAGTGACTTAAGTGATACTAGACAAGCTATACTTTGATTACTAGTTAGTAGTCAATCAATGTATTCAAATAACCATAATATTTATAAGTATTCGTTTAAATGCAATATACAAATTTATTACATCAAAACTAAATTAGTTCTTTTTGATGAACTCAACTGGATATACCTGCATCCAACTATTTATGTTTATACTGGGATTCAAACTTAGATCGAATGCACATTTAGCAACAGTGACATATCACTTTCAGTCCATGACAAATCAGTGGTAAGATTCAAGCACATTTGAATCAACTGAAGTAGTTTTTCTTAGTTGGATTGTAACTGGCAAGCGGAATCGAAAATTCGTGTTCGGTCGTATTAGAGACTCGTTGGGTGGATGTACCTGCATCACAATGCTGATGTACACACTGGGATTCAAACTCAGCTCGCTCCGTGTCAGACGCCATCGCGTTCACCACTGGGCTACTGTGTCCATACAGTATATATGTAATTCGGTTGAACTTGTATCCTCCAGTTGATTGGTCATTGACTGAAACTGGTCAGCCTCTGTGTGAACATCAGCATTAGGATGCTAATACATCCAGCTGACGAGTCCCATATAGGACCGAACATCCATTCTCGATTTCGCTTGTCAGTCACAATCCAACTTAAACATTACTTGTGCACTACCACTGCATCGAGGCAATCCACTCAAGATGTACATATAGCTACAGAGACTGACCACTTACAGTCCATGACTAATCAAAGGGAAGATACAAGTTTAACCTAATGAAAGTAGTTGCCTAGACTACAGATCTATTCTATTATTACTTTAAAGTAAAAGAATAAAGCTTCAAATGGTGTAACAATTATCCGTTTTATGTCATACATTTTAAGTAGTATATGTATTCATGCTTCTAAACTATTTTATGCTCTATTTACAATCAATTGTATTCATTCATGCAATAAAATAATTAAGACATAAATGAATGTAAACTTATCAGTTATTAATTTGTGTTGAATAACTTTCTTGCGTGATGTAACACATGTATAACACAAAGATTCAATTAGCACGTGACTGATCAATTGGAGATTAGATACTTTAGTGCAATAGTGATTATTGTATCGTAAACTAATGTGACCTCAATGTTAATCGTTTTAGATAAAAGTACATTTTATTTTTGGTATGAAATTTAATGTTTCTTAAATGTCTTCTTAAAGGAGAATTATGGCATACTGTGCTATGATTCGAGAAATTTGGCGTTGGGTGACCGAATGCCAATTAGGTGTGCCTAGTTGATAATTGCGCGTCTGTCCTATGCCCACTGAGTCCCATGCCGGAATAAGAAGAACACGAGCCGATAGACCAACCAGACAGAATCAAATTATATTTCATACATTCCTTTTTATATATATCAAACCAGACCACCTAGCGGACCAATTAGGAAATTAACAATAATACAAAACAAAGGAAATAGTGGCAGTGAATAGGGATAACTTGTGCACAACCAATGAACTGTAGCTCATTATAAAAGATAATATACTAAGAGTAAATATACTAATCGGAAGGATAGAGTAAGGGGAACTTAACAATAATAGAAACGAAATGTTGACATTATCCACAGTTAGAATAATCGAAATTGTGTTCTAAAAACATAGTTCTGTGAGTTTGTTACTCTTCTTCAGTGATCCGGCATAACATACTGTATTAGCTAATCAGCAGTCCAATGGTAGAATTCCTATTTCCATTAAGTTGTTCAGCTACAAATAATTAACAGATTAATGGTTAACTTCATATTGTTCCTGAAGTTCTAGTGAAAAGTTGTCATTAGTGGAATTCTGACTTGTCAGGAAACAGTTATCACCAGTGACAGTGGAAGATTGTTAAGCTATATTATAGGATTGTGAAAGTAAGAATTCTATTATTGATGCAGATGGCTAGGCATTCATCATGAAACCAGAAGGCTGTGGATTCGATGCTCATGGTGGAAGTAGGGTTCACATTGCCATAAATAATGCCCATACTAGGACTGCTTGGTTTCTCAGTTCTCCCTGTTTGACACTAATACCATTTAATATTACCTCATTTCAAGAACACAGATACCTTAGTATTACTGTTCTCTGGTTAATTTACAATTTTCAGGCTCAACGTTTATTAGTTACTCACAAAATTCGTTGCAGATGGTTTAGAAATTGATGATGTCTAAATTTTATCGTTTTAAAATTTCTCCGTAATAATTGTATGTTATTATATAATCATTCTATGTAAACATTAAACGGTTACTCTAGTTTACCTTTTAGATGGTTTCTTTATCCACGATTGTTCAACAGCAAAAATTTAATCGCAATCTCTTCAGATTCTATAAATATTGGAGATTCAGTGACCTATGGAACTGTTAATAATTTACACATGCATAACATACTAACTGAATGATCATGAAAAACTATCTTTCTGACTAGTGATCTAGTTTCTGATATCAGCATATTTTTAAGGCATCAAAGACTAATTTAATCAGAGGTAAACTTTGCCGTTTAACTGATGAAATTGAATGTGTTAAAAAAAATTAGCCTTACGGATTCTATTATACTAGGAATGCTAGATGAAAATCTGAATGGCATATTTGTTTATCTGTCTGGTTTAACATGTGTAAGAAGTTATTGGCTTTACATGAATTTGTAACGTTTCTGATAACTCTATAAGCTGTTTGAAACAGTTAGTAATTAAACAAGCCAACCTCTTTTGTATCTAAGTCTTTTAACTATGACCAGAGTAAAATAATTGCACTTTAGTTTCTGTGTTAACACGTTCTGGAGAATGAAAACATAAGTTCTTATTAAAATACTTTGGTAAACATCCGTCACCAAGTACCTGTTTCTTCCAAGTATATGATCACTCTCCGTTCACCTCCATACCTCAAGCAATGTCAAATCATGACCTTGTAATGCAATGAATCTAGTGACTTATTATTTCATCTTTAGTGATTTGTCGTTAGCGCACCACTCTTACCCCCCCCCCACACCGAATCAACATTTCACGATACAATTTTATATTCATTCCATTTGTAACATACTTCAACCTTAAATCAATCCCACTGATAACGATTGTTCCAATCAGATTATATTTGAACTCTGTGGCGTATACTAATTTTTAATCAAAGTAATCTCTGTTACATCATTTCATTTAGATTACTGTAGTCAGCTGTTAGGTAACATGCTTTGAGATGAGGCTCGAAAATCTCTATGCAAATTGTTGACTAGTTAATTTTACACCTGTGTGATGTGAAATAAGTTTTCATAAACGATAATAAGTAATCATCGTGTTATGTTACGAAGTGATGAAATTAAGAAACGTATGTCATTAAACAGTTAGTTATGATTATTAGGAGTCCAATGTGTAACCAAAAGAACTTAGTCGAAATCCTTAATAAAGTTATGTGTCTACACTACTGAAGAGTGTTTTTATCGGAATCTTGTGGTGCATAACCTCACCTCGAATAAACTCATATGGTTAACAGAATCACCTGCATACGTAATAGCAATACTTCAGCTGTATCACGGCAATCTGTTCAGGTTGGATGTATTGTAATAGAGGGTAAAACTAAACTTTGACGACGAATATGAACGACAACAAATGACCATGAACCACTTTTAGCCAACGAGAACGTGGCTGTCGATACAAATACAATTTATTATGAAAAATGATTTTAAAAAAAATACAAAGAATGTGGTTGTACATGATTTATAAACTTTTAAAGGTTGAAAACGGGTTTATTGATTTTAAAGTTATAACATAAACGACATAAAATGACGTAGAGACTCATCCACGTGACTCCAAATCATGTTGTTTCCGTAACCTTTATAAGGCCTCGGGAACTCTTTAGATCTGACCAATACCCTTGATGTTTTGTATGTGAATACCAGTACTTGGATCTAGAAAATGTCTTTCATGAACTACGATACAGGGAAAGTATTCAATTCTTCTAAGTGGTCGATAAGGTCCTCAGTCGTCTATATAAATTGTAGTTATTAGGAGGAGATACATCTGAATCGTTGGTATTAGGTTTCTCTCAGTTCAATATAACACATATCGGGATTGTCTCTTTCCTAATGTCTTTTCACAAATGTTAAGAACCTGCCAGTGAGATTAAAATAATTATTACTTATCCATTTAGTTCACAGATATCTACCTCCATTATGTTTTCTCTTTCTAATAGCTGTTTCATCTATTTCGACAATTTTTCCACAGACTTCTAGAGAGAGATGTAAACACAACATCATTTCTGAACATATATTTCTGTACTGCTGAGATTTCACTTACACTTGCGAGCAACGATGTCAACGAAACAGGCAACTGCATTACCTGCAATACAACTAACACGCAGGTTTGCCGTAGTGTCAATGAAAACTCTCTATAAAAACTGTCTGTTCTTATTGGTTTCTTTTGCCAACAATCATGGCAACGAAAGATAACCTCTTCTCGTGTGTCTGTGGATAGTGCTAAAGCCGTATTTAGTCCACAAATGTAAGTCAACTTTGTACGAAGAAATCCAACAGTTTGCAAGCTAGTAATAATAGCATCCTCACAGAAAATTCCGATCAACCGATCCAATGTAAGTATTTTCAACAAACTAAGCGCACGACCTTGAAACAATTACCTTGCTTCTTATTACCTCTCTCGATTTCGCCAGCAAAGTTTAATTTCACTGTTTATTCATATTCTCTCTTATTGTTTGTTTGCTGTGTATTGTAGTTATACTTTAGTGAGAAATTTCGTCATCGTGTTCATGATGATTGTTACTGGTTTCAGTAAACAACTTGATTTACTTAAAGTTTTATTTACTCAGTATTTCGACGTCTTCCTTGTCGAATTCATGTTCACACGTTTCCACATTTACTGACATTAATTAAACTATTTCCTGGAATCTAACAGATTGTTGGTGTTCACATGGATGGTAGATGGAAAAGATGGACACTTTGTTTATTGATGTGTTTTGTTGGCAGTTTCCACATTGTATTTCGTAAGTAATATTTTAATTACTTACATATATCATCGGTTACTACTACCTGTATACTGTTGATTTCGCTAGCGTATGGTCTTTGTTTATTCCTAGTAGTATCAATAATCCGTCTTTAATCTCAGATTTACTCTTAATGTAGGCTAGGATTAGACTTTAGTTGATAGGTTTCTTAATTATTGTGTCATAAAGTTTTTCAGAGAAACAACTATTATATATTTCTCACCATTTTCCATTGTAATAGAGGTAATGAAGGCATATTACATAACCATAGTACTTGCCGCCCGTTCCTACAATTCGATAAAAGCAAAAGAATCAAATTCATCGATTGTATTTCTAGATGTACTTTTGACAAGACAAAATTACGGGATTTTGAAAACATCTGCCTACAGAAAACAAACATGGAATGATCAGCTAACCAACTTTTATAGCTGGGTTCTATTGGATAGAAAAGGAATCTCATATACTCTTTATGACATTGCATAAGGAAATTATGCAGTGGTGAGTATAGTTATTAAGAACTTGAATTTCTCAGGAAAACGTTAGCTGGAAATTGATATCGAATATGTTTTGTAGTTAAGAGCATGAAAGAACCTAAGAATGAAATGTTTAACAGCTCAGTCCATATGAGGTATCTATTAATAGATTTGGAATTTAAGGAGATCATAATCTTGACATATTTAGAAGCCGTCTGTAGACAACAATCAATGGAACATTTTATGCTGCGAAACTACGTCTTACTTTCATCGGCAAGAAAATGCTCTCAATATCTTTAAACAGAAATTTTCCACGTATAGTTGCTTTTATGTATAATTAACAGCTCACCTGCTCCTGTGGAGCACGGTAGGTTGGGTGTAACTGGAGTTCGTTTTCAACATGGATGAAAAATTAAATCCCAGCCTAGTCATATAAAAGTGAAAGAAATGAAGTTAGAGGTTCTATACTTAAATATTTAATTGATTTTGAATCATTTAGCATATCCGCAGGTCAATCTTAAAGTTGTTGAAGGAATCTATTTTTATCCACTAAGGTTTCTTTGTATTCAACTCCTCAGAATAGTAGCAGCTATGGTTATTCGTATTATGAAGCCTGAACTGTGAATACGAAAGAAGTATGTCTTATTTATATCTTTATCCTGACCTCAGTCTCAGTTCTGTAATAGTACTATTGATGATATGTTTTCTTAGGCCTAATCTTTGTTTAACTAATAATTTTCACACACGTCGATTATCTGTACTCAAGTGATTGGATCGGTAAAACTGCTCCATTTACACAACCGCATGATGGGTGAGAGGACGAACCACTTATTTTGAAAGTAAACGTACTAGTCCCAGTAGTTTCTAGTCGACAGTGACCATGAGGTTTACATACTTCTGAGTTAATAGAAGTAATTTAGACGCTGTATCAGCAAAATCCTGAAAATGTCTTCTTCTTGTTCCTCTATTCTATAAGCAGAAGATCTACAACGTTATAAATTATTTTACTAAGACCAATTACTTACTAATCAGTCTTCTTTATTCTGCTTCTGTTATACTTCCTTACTCAAAATTTAGTAAATTTTATTAATAATACAACATTTTGGGAAACTTAACAACTTTTAGGAACTGAAATTACAGTTTTGAGTAGCAATATCACCTCGATTTCTTTGACAAACAGCATCTTTGATCGACTTCTACTCCATGATCTTTAAATAATTAACTCAACTGTGACTGGTCATCCTTTTTAATGGGTATTATTAAGGATAATAAGACATGTTAGCCTATATTATTAATTTCATTGAGTAAAATGTTCAGTGCCTCCTGATTTACATTGATTGTCTAACCCATATCTAATTTTGTTGTTAAACTTAAGTTGAGAAGACAATTCAAGAAAAATGAGTATAAAGAAGGTATGTGTGAATGAATACTAAGACCAAAGATTTGAAGAAAGACAACACTTAATATCACATACTTCAATAGTGACTGATTCCGAGTCAATTTGTTCACCATCGTGCAGTTCCCAAATGAACAGTCTACATATAATGACAAGGCACAGATCAACAGTCATCGTTATTTCTAAGCCTCTAGAATAGTGTATCGAATACAGAATTTATTAAAGTACTAACTCAATAATATCAAACCTTTTACGTTATAAGTAAAGCGTTTGAATTCCTCCTCCTCCTCCTACTACTACTACTATTACTACTACCACTAATAGTACTATTACTATTACTACTAATAATACTAATATGAATAATAATACTATGACTACTACTACTGCTGTTAATACTCCTACTACTACTACTATTGATACTAATACTATTACTACTATTATTGCTATTAGTACTATTGTTACTACTACTACTAATAACGGAGACGAATGTAAATAATTTAATACAAAATCCAATAAGTACATGCAATGTTGTTTTGTAATTATTCCAATATTCTATCCAGTAATTCAATCCATCTGGCGCCAGTTTATATTGGAAAACTGAATAATGATTATGGCTGATTAGAGTTAAATTGATCGAGATATTCATTTAAACTGCCCGTGGATATTTATCAGATAATATAAATAAAAAAGTATTCTCTACCATCGAATACAAATCACAAAGTACGTAAAATAAAAATAATAAGTTATTTCATAGGGAATTAATCAAGATGCTCAGTAGACGATCTGATCTAAGATCTTAAGTTTTTTCACTAGTGTTGAAATCTTTAACCATAAGTTGGTATCTAATTGTTTTCATTTTTAACTTTAGTTAATACATGACATATTCCTTGGCTTAATTCAACATAATTAGTGGGTAACTAATACACACTAAATTGTTTCCATGAATAAGTTTGATAATATATTATGGTAACAAATGAACAACATTTTTTCGAATAGTAGACAAAAATCATATCTATAACTGATTTTTCGTTCTTATTTTTTAGACTCATCAACTACATTCCATTGTATACTAATGATGCTTTACTTACTCTCGATTGTTAAATTTGCGTTTTTCTATTTAACTAAGCAACCGATTACTTTTAAACTTCTTAGTTGTAACTGAGATTGAAATGTTATAAAATATATCTAACTGGAGCTTTCAAAAGTGACTAGAACAAATGATATAACCACCATTTAAGTAGTCTATTTCACTTTGTGGATTGTCTTCAATTGAAAAAGAATGATTAGTAATCAGCTGATTTAATCGTAGTTGGGAGGCATTAATAACATTTGCTTAGATGTTTATTTCACTAAGAACTTTGATCGGTGAATTTCTGTCATCATATTACGTCACTTTCTTAGTCAGAGAGAATACCAGTAACTGTGCAATCAAAAGCGTTTTTAATAATGAAATAAAGATAGATTGACATCATTTTATTCAATGTTAAATCAACACATACGGAAAGTGAGTCTACGAACATCTATTGGTTGATGTTGGTAGAGTACCATTAAAAACCAGGGAACTCTAGACAGGTGTCTCGTCCTAGCTCAAAACTCTTCAGTAGTAAACACTGTGGATTTCGCCACTTATGCTTCAGGTCAGTGAACGCATAAACATCACCATCACTGGACCACCATTCAGTAACATAATTCTCACTTCAATGGTACCATACCTAATACCAATCTCCACAAATCATTTCGATTCAGACATATCCACAATTAATAAGAATTTCTTGTTTGGTAAACATTTTAAGTAGCTCTTAGTAGATTATTTACCAGCAATAAAGTGATAGACCATGAAATACTTTTTTGCGATTCCTCAGTTACCTCTACCATTATTGACAGGCACAATGTTATAGTAAACTGATAGAATTATTTAATGAAACTAATGATGTTTGTAAACTCCAAATACATCTCTTTGATACTGATGAAGTACATCATACATTAAACTAAAATGATGATATTTTTGCGAAGAAAATTACATATTGACGAAGTCCTTTACTAGGGCAAGATGATTTGATCGAATGCAGCTTTTCTGTCCATAAATGTTCCATATGTGTGATTAGACTGAAAACAACAAGATCAACTTTGGTATGCTCAAGCCTTATCTAAATGAATAACTGTTACAATGCAAATTCAACGTACGATTTCAATTTAATGGTGACTTCTACATGCAACTTGATGGTGTATGAATGAGATCACCTCTCGATCTTCTTCTAGCGAACATTGTTATGGTTTATCCAGAAAATATACTTTGACCAACAATAGATAAACTCTGTTTTCATAAATAGTATATGGATTTTATCCTCATCTTATGTGACAATGATAACGATGTCGACCAGATGACTTTAATAACTGCGACCATTCAACCAAGTTCCTAATAAAGTCGGAATAAAACTTCGGATTTGTTTTTCTTCATATACTGTGGGAATGAGAACCAGGTGGCGTTTTGAAGTGATTTATTTATAGAGAATCAACATGGAATGGACAGCTTACAAGCTTCCAAAGTTGAGTGTCACTAAGCAAAAGGAGGAATTAAATTCATCATTTATTCTTGAAGGCTTGATTAATATGCGCGGAGGATACAATAAATGATGAATTGGTTAAAATAGCAATACTTATTGAGAATAAATTCTTCCCACTCATCCAGAATCCATTGATAAGAACGTAAAGCCGATCGGACGAACCAGAAGCAATACTATTGTGCTGTATATGACATTTATCATGATTATTCACGTTAAAAGAGATATGAGAGCAAAAACGATTACAAACCAACTCTCAAGAGCTTTTAAGAGAACGTTTTATCCACTTGAACTCTAGACTGTCTTCTCCGACACAAATCGCTTCCAGAGAGGTGTGAAAAATGACATTCCTCCTTCGATTTTATAAATTTGTGTTTACTGGTTTAAGTGTTCCTATAAGGTAAATTATATCGGTTGTATGAAGCGTGTACTTTCCAAACAAATAACCCTTCCCTCCGTTTTTTATTTTTATTTTTTCTAACGTTCCAATTGATTCACGAGCTCTTATCATCATTTATTCTTTGTCTTCTTAATATCCATCAAGTTGATGGTTATCTTCAACATTTCTTCGACTACATTTTAAAGGCTAATAGTTTGAGTTTTTGCAACCGTAACATGAGAACGTTTAATGAATGTTGACAACTTTGTTATGTGACAAATCAACACTTCCTTAGATGACTACTTGAAGAAATTACTTATGAACACCCCGACATCACTTGATTAGGTAGGAACAGATACTATAGAATGTGACTATTTTTTGGCTACTTTGGTAAGGGATGTAATACCTTCTTATTTTATTACTGACAATTATTATTTGATAAATGCACAGTTCTGGTAAATGATCTATTCTGAATTGAGCTTTTTTAATTACATTATATATGTTATTTGACATTTAATAATAAAACGTATCTACAATTTTCAGCGTATTCCTACTCCATGGTAAATTTCATCACGAGTCACCCAGTTTTCTGGTTTGTGATCGCTAATAATAAATTTGAACTCTCCAGGTATCATCAGTTCTTTCATTATGGCAAGCATGACTTGTTGAGCGTGTACGATAAAATGAAATCTATCTATCCTGCCAACTAACTCTCTATCGTGTTACTTAACTACTAGTGGTCACATAACAATCTTCAACAGAATCAATACTTAGTATATTAAAACCAACTGTGACTAACTGGACTCAGTAGCCTAGTGAATTTTGACACTAGACTAAATGAGTTCGAATCTTAATGTGAATATCAACATTGGGATGTGAATACATCCAACTGACGAGCCACAAGCAAGACGAAACACACATTTTGTATTCCGCTGCCTAGTCATTATTCAACTCGAAATAATACTTTAGTTAGTATTGTTTTTTTTTTCTATTTGCATAAATTAATTTTGCTTAGGAATAGTACTTTTTCTTACTTAACTAATCATCAATCATTTATTTAATGAAGTAACTTTCTACTTATTTCTTTTTTGTGAATAATAAATGTTTAGAATAAATAAATTAATTCATTAAATGAACAAATTATTCTACTTATTTCATTGTTTGTTAGTAGTATGGCAAAATGTTTGTTATAAATAATCAAATAGAAAAAAAACAGTTCCTTATTCTGTTTTTCAATTGTCTTGGAATTCATTACAATATCAAAGGGAATTATTTGGGCATCAAAATTTAAAGGTTTATTAAATTATTATAATGAAAGAGAGAGATTCTTTGTATTTTAGATGAGGTAGGTAGGTGGATATGGAGGTGAGGAGGAGGGAGGGCGATGGAATGATTATTCATGGTAGTTAGAATAAGTATGACTGTTTTAAAGAATAATTCAAATTATATTAAAGAATCATTGATTGACCATTGTAAAATGACTAGCTGGATGCTCTTTGCTTCCTTTATAGTGCTGGTCGAGTTATATCGACCACGTTGTAATATGGTCACTAGTCCAAGTGACTCGACATTACTGTGCTATGTAGGCATGGAAAGTGGTTTAAGGGCAGTCAGCAACAAACCATGATATCCTTTTGCAAGACGTACGTACGAAACGTATTTGTACTCCTATGCGGATTTGATGAAAATCAGTCAGTACTATAAAGGGCATGATAAACTTCCGATCGGTCACTATATATTGGTTAACCAATGTATACATTGAACTGCTACAGAAGGTTGCTTACAGTCGGAATAGTCTGGTGGATATGGTTGCAAACTGTGGAACTGGATCGCTCAGGACCGAATCCACATGTGAGCGTAAGATCCTTGAAAGGCTGCGATAACACCTTGCTGACAGGTTTCAAGTAGCACGAAATCTAGGTTTAATGTTTCCTGCCGACTACTCTTAAACCACCTTCCATGTAAAATAATCGTTATGGATAAACAATTTGCAAGTATTAATTTTCTAAATAGAAATGCTGATTACGTCAAGATAAAAGAACAGGAGTATATTGAGAACAAATACATTGACTACTAGAAAGGATTGTGAAACAATAAGATTCAAATAATAATAGTATGTCCTGAAATTAGTTACTGAGTGTACACCAGTTTACAAGTTTGTTCAGGTTGTTCACAAGATGAGAGGTACACTATTCAAGGTGATGTAATTTACTAGTGATCTCATTTCATTCCCGATGTCGCTAAGGATAAGGGTGTCGGGGGAAATACATGATCATGTTGGTGGGATGGTCATCATTGGAGATAAATCTGTGATTGCATAGTTATCTTTAGTCACTAGTATGGTGGAGTTGAAAATCATATTCGACAAGTGTATATGTGTACGAGGAAGTGACACACCACAACGAAATTTTTGAAGAGATTGATGTCGGATATGATACAGTAATTTAAGATGTTGTTATCTACGATGCATGCATTATCAACCACGATTAAAGAGATTAGAACAAGAGTTGATAACAAAGAAGGTAACATCCTTGGAGTGGGTGTAGTGAATTATATGAGAAAAAAGCTCAGTTCAAATCAAATGTTGCTTAATATGTACTATACCCAGTAACAAGAGTGTTCATACATTACGAGTCCCTATGATTTCACCAATGGATTAATATATATTCGTTGGCGTATCCGTTTCACAGATAGACTGTGAGAAACTGTTTCAGATTCTCGATGTCTGCATAGAAGTAACTCACTTAGAAAATGGATTTCGAAAAGAAAGATTATAACATGGTGATTCATTCAACTTCATTCGGATTAGTAAAAGGTAAAAGTAGTTTATGCGAAATCTTGTATAAAAATATTTGATTCTATGAGATATTAGATCCTAACTTAGTTTCTCTAGTTTGGTAGTTTATGAGCGAATTGTACAATCTCTAATACACCCATCAAATATTAACATGTATATACTGCTGATCAACTTTAGAAGGACGGTTCCTAAGCTCGTGGAAAGACATGACCAATGGAGTCCAGTCACGTTGCATATGAGACAAATAGCTTTATTTAATAAGGTCGCGAGACATATCACGAATAGACTGAAGTTTATAATGCGAATAATAAGATACCAATCAAATTTTCTACATTTTAGGAGTTCATCGTGAAACCTAAAGCACCTTGGTTCGACCTCTAGCTGAGTCCGTTTTGCCGTTAGGTTTCCACATTAGTGCCTATATGGTGATGCAGTTTAAAAACTTTCTCAATGTATGTCCTATTCACCTTTATTGTTCTATCCTAATTCCCCATTCAGCTGGATTTGGGCTGGTTTATTTTCTATCACAGTATGTTATTGCTAGCTAAGAGATTTGGACTATCATGTGTAGACAACTGTTTATAAATATCTGTAATTTTTGAGCGATACCTTCCTTAGTTCACCATGTACACTTCAGCTCCATACAATAGAACTTATCTCTTGTGATTTGTATTGAAGATTCTGACTTTGATATTGGCTGACAGGTGGCTCAAGTTCCAAATGTTGTTCTTTAATTATAGAAATACTACCCTTTTCTTGCCAGTTCATACCTTTGCCTCCGCATGGAATCTTCCTAATTTTCATCATTTAATATAACTAAAATGAATTCCATAAAATAAAACTCTCTCTTTACCTACCACCTTATAAAAAGATGATACTTCAAACTATTTTCATTTTAATGCTTATCACAATATTTACGACTGATTCAAATGAATGAACACAACGAGAAAGGTAGCAACAACAACAACCACAACAACAACCACAACAACAACAGGCATAACAGCGATAGCAACAAACGAATTCATTGACATTTCCTTCCCTTTTAATCATTAAAAAAGGTTTTGTTTCATTGAAAAACTGCAATGATGATACTTTTTTTCCAAGTAATGAATAGAATAGAAATCTATGCCTAAATGAAACAATTCAATTAAAAAATAAAGAAAGAGAATAATAGAAGATTCAAGTTAATAAAATTAATGAATAACTGAATAGATTCAAAGTTGAGAAATCATTGAATCTAGCTCAGAATATAAACTAATTTAGATTAACACTCGTATGTTTACTATAACCTTTCCCCTCCCAATAAATAGGCATAGCAACTGGTCTCAGTAAGGTGTTTTCATTGGGACCGAAAGATTCTACGCTAAATTTTTTGATAGGGGAGGGGGATGTAGTGGATATGCATTGATCAGTAGTTTCATATTACAATGTAACAGCTATTCAGGTTTATTACTAATTTGTAGTGATTGTTTAACCCATGTTTGTTATTGAAATCAAATTTAGATTCACCATTCTGCTATATTCTACAGTAATTACTTATTGGTGATAACCAAGTCGACAGTTCATCGATAGAAATTGTTAATTATGTGTCACATTAGTCAGTATAAGTATCTTAGGCATAAAGGCTTGTCAGAGACGTGAATATCTAAGATTATTTGAACCGCGATAGAAAATGTTACGGATCAATATTTCCTACAGATTACTGCAGAGCATCAAACAGCATGAAGCCAAAGTAGTCCAGAGTTTCGTATTGATTCCCGAGCCCACCAAGTTCGCTTCCATCATAACACAGTGCTCATAACAACTAGGTCTACCTACATGACTAAGACCTATCAGTCAATCGCTAGGTATTGGCGAATCAAGATGAATTAATAACTTTCAGAACTGTTATCAAACAATTAAATCATATATTTTGGTTGTATTTTAAGTGAACATTTTATTTCTATTATTTATATATTTTTTCTGTCCTAACCTCTCATTTGATCTATTAACTACCATTGTGTCATTTTTCTTTCGTGAACTATAACTAGTTGCCGGTGTAAACGTTACTCAGGCGCCCTATCATTGTTACTCTTGTTCTGCATTAATCCTATTTTTTTATTTGGTTAGCTGAACCGTCAAGTTTTACGTGTATATAAAAGAATGCTTGAAATATAAGTGTAACACCGCCTAACTGACTGGAATGTTTGTATTTTTTCATTCGGTTTGCAGACTAGCAATTTTCAAGGAGGATATACGGTAAAGGAACAACCAGCCGGTATGTCTTGTTTGCTGTATTGGATTTTACAGCAAAGTTATCGATTTCTGCATATTGTGAATAGGTCGGGTTAAAGACAAAGCATCTTATCTTCATGGATTGATTACATGTAGTGAACTGGTCACTTCTATCTTTCTTTCAACTTGTTCCAATATTAAGGCAATACTATGTGTTACGGACTGACCATGAGTAATGCATACGTATCACGTGTTCTAGTGATCAATCGATGAAGATTCATAACCTTATTAACCAATATTATATGTTCTTCCGAATACTGTGTATTTGACTGTGATTGATTCAACCAAACATAAGCAGTGAATTCGAAGATACGTTTGATCGAATCGGCATCGTTCAGTAGGTTTGTTAAGGATTCAAAATCCTCATTAATACAATCTTTTAATGAATCAAGTGAAAAACGTTGTATTGATAATTTTTGTAAGATTGATTTATAGACTTTCATCACATTAATTCAATTTCAAATGTGAAATATATAAACTGTAATTCGCTAGTCTCATCGGATATATTTTGCTTCACAATATAATCTTCCTACAAGTCTAGATTTTTGGAGTAACTGTGGGTTCGGTAGTAATAAATCGTGGTATCGAATTGAAGCTTAAGTATCAGGGATAACGAATCACACTAACCATACGGGCTATCGAGGAAAGCAGACATAGAATCCGTCTACCCTAAATAATTTAGCTATATCTTATCGCTAACCGTTCTTAATCAATAAGAACCCACGCGTTTGTCACATGTGAGAGAAAACATAACAGTGGCGACAGGGGTAAACAAACAACTTCACTGCAACTGAAGGGATATTCGTTGAAACAGCTTACCAAACAATCACAACAGATTCGATCAAAACGGAGCGACAGTTGAAATTAATGCAATTATTTATCGGTTTGAAGACTGTACCCTACTGTAACATTGTCTATTCCTACCTTCAGGCACTGTACCTTTAGTAGACGTCATTGCAAACAGTATAGTGGAGTTTATTTATGATGTTGAAGCAAATATAACTTACAAAATCTGGTTTCATAGATATGAAGATCTCTTTAAATTTGATTTCGCTGCTTAGGACGATGCTTGGAATATTCGCTTGTTAGGTCGAAAACTTGGCCCAGAAGGACTGGATAAATATTACCATAAGATCCAAGGGAATGGACATTCGACGAGACATGTAAGTCGCTTAGTCAACAATTTGGTGATACCTCTTCATTATCTAATACTCGATACCGTTGCCTTAAATTAATTATGAATAGAATGGATGATTTTTTAACTCGTGTTGGTATTGTGAATAGGGAATGCAAGCGATTCAAATTAAAATCAATGGCTGAAGACCAATTTAAATCATTGATATTTATTTGCAGTCTCCAATCATTCGAATTCGCTGACATTAGAATGAGACTACTGAACTGTCTGAAGCAAGACCTAAAAACTGACACAACGAAATCATAAAAGAATATCAATGATCAATGAATTAACAGTGGGATACCACACTTGTTAAACCTGGCGAACACAGCTGCTCAGTTCACGCACTTCGTCCAAAACAACACTCTACTGCCCAAATGCATACATCACAGTCAACAAAGACACGTAGTTTTCCCTCCAACTAATGAAAATTCCTCCTTCTTTATGAAGGCCTACAGATAGATACAGAGTCAGACATAACAGTCGTGTCACAAAAAAACTGAAGCACACTTGGAAAACCCAGATTTCAAATAATTGAAGAGAAAGCAATAATTGGATATGGAGGTAATTTACCAATGCACTGTATCATTTCATGGTATGAGTTTCACTGTAACATGTTACATCACTTGCACTGATTCCTCAGTCTAGACTGATCTGATTGCCTTCATCTAGCAGATACGCCTCTAAACTTCATATGTAATTACGTCGAATCTATTTAGTCTATGAACTACTTAAATGAATTGCTACAAAAATTTACAGATTTTTTCGAGTTAGGACTGGGTTACTGGAAAACCGTGCAAGCCACGCTGAAGCTGAAGACCGGTGCGTCACCAGTGTTTGGAACCAAAAGACCAGTTCCTTATGCATCCCTGACAAAAGTTGATGAAGAGCTCACACGA
Source organism: Schistosoma japonicum (assembly GCA_025215515.1). NCBI lineage: Eukaryota > Metazoa > Platyhelminthes > Trematoda > Strigeidida > Schistosomatidae > Schistosoma > Schistosoma japonicum. Next base: position 6,400,928 of record CM046062.1, on the reverse strand, counting down.
TTACTGCAGCAAGGTGTCATAACTCCGGTTAGTTTCCCAGCCTAAGCAGCTCATGTTGTCGTTAACAAGAAACGAATCTGTGCTGATTTTTCAACAGGTCTCAATGTAGCCTTAGAAGAACAACACTACCCTGTCCTAGCAACGGACGATTTGTTTACTATCCTCAACGGTTTTTGTTGTTTTGCAAAACTCAACCTCGCTGATGCATAGATGAAAGTTGAAGTTACGCCCGAATGCCGAAACCTTCTGACGATAAACACACACCATAGTCTGTTTCAGTACAACCAAATGTCGTTCGGGGTAAAAATCAAAAGCTCAACTGAAAGAGTGGATTAACGCTGTGGATTTGGCATATAGAAATGGAACATTTGAAGAAATTTAAAGAATTTTAAATAAACATGGTATACATGTCTTCTGCCAAACAAACAATGCACTTGGCTCTGCACTTGTAAATATCAAAGATAGAGTACCTAAAGAAGAACTAACGAACTGTTTATAAGATCAAATGTAACGAACATAATACAATATACGTTGGATAAATATTACGACAGTTAAATTTACGGGTGAAGAAACATAAACTTTGTTTAAAGCATATCTCTAAATCCTCCAAAGATCTAAGAAAACTCGAAAATAAGTCGGCAGTAGGATTGCATTTAATAGGAACAAAGCACAACATCAATTACAATGGAGTTAAAATACATCAAGAAAGATTTAATTAATATACAGAAAGATTAACGTCTGAAGTCTTACATATATAGGCGAATCCCAGTAATATAAACCGACGAGATGGAATACTGTTAGCTGCACCATGGCAACTGATGATTAAAAAATGAATTCAGACATTATCTATTACTTCAACATTTAAGCATATTTCAGTTATTTATTTATCAATTCTATTTATAATTATATAGATTAATTACACAATTTAATGTATTTCCAGTTGTCAATATACATCAATCCTTTGACTCATAATTATCACCATATTCACTTACTTCTACTCAAATTTACGTGATATGACAAGTCAATCTTCAGAATATCTATCCATTTCTTTCAACGTAGATAAGAACTACATATATGCAATAATGATTACAACATATAACTACACATGAAGAGATTCGAACCAGGGAAATGTTAGAATTTCTTTAATCTAATCCTTTGGTGAATTTCTTTTCTTTTTTCAACTAACAAATAACAATTGGGGGTTGTGGAGATAGTTAGTTGTTAATCCTGATATCACGAATTGTTCTGAATCAGACAACCATCGATCACCTGAAAGCACTGGACAGCTGTTTTGTCCTAGTATGGGACTCTTCAGCAGTGCGCATCCACGACCCCGTTGGGGGTCGAACCCAGGACCCTCTGGCTCCGCGATGATCGCTTTACCATTGGACCACTAGGCTGGCTCTTAACCTTTGATATTTCTAATTCAGTCATTTCGTGATACGTTTACGCAGGATTAACAACTAACTATCTCCACAACCCCCATTTGTAACTAAATATCAGCTCATTACTGACTAGCTCCTTGAGGTAATTCCTGGAGTTCTAGTGTGAAGACGTGACCGGTGGAGTTCAACCGTGTCGGGTGTGATGCAGTTACCCACCGATGACAATGGATGAAGTCGCGCGAACGTATCACGAATTGACTGAATTAGAAATATCAACCGTTAGGAACCGAGTCAGCAGTCCAATGGTGAGCCTGAGGGTCCTGGGTTCGATCCCCAACGAGGTCGTAGATGTGCACTGCTGAAGAGTTCCGTACTAGGACGAAACAGCTGTCCAGTGCTTCCAGGTGATCGATGGTTTTCTGAATCAGAACAATTCGTGATATCAGGATTAATAACAAATAATACAAAATGTAAGTCAATGACTTCTAAATAATTTTCTTAAATCAAAGCAGAATACACTCGATGACTGACTTACTTTCATTAATAGCACTTTTTCAACATGATCTAAAGTATTAAATTTTCATTAGAAACTAGATTGTTTACAACCCAGTAAATGTAATCAGTTGGGTTCCTTGAATACTATCTACTTCAATCAAACAGTCATTCAGAAACAACGTAAAATTCAGTGGAAATATACATTATCTTAAGAATCAGATTAACATGATGAGATCAAGTTAACAATCTGAATAACACATGAGGTAAATTAATACAGGAATAATTACAAGAATAGACACATTTACAACACAACCTGAACACCTCAGCCAATAAAGATTTATCATACAGTTTATTCCCTTCAAAAATTTAGAATAATGTAAGAACGACAACATTTGCAGAATACTTTGAATTCAATGTATTTCGTTGCATTCTCATCAGCTACATACATGCTCTTAATTTTAGATAACTCAAATTATTAACACATAAGTTGATTTTGTCAACTGAATTGTTTATCTGATAACATAAGAATGTCTACCTAGTGAAACTATAAAGAGGTTGAATTTGGAGTATTTAGAAATAGATTAAATGAATATTCTAGAGTTTTACTACGTAATATAGAAAAGAGGTCTAAAACTAATCCAATGGGGTCATGTACGAATAAGAATCCTAGTCAAAAGTTAAAAGAGTTCGATTATGTAATTATGAATACTTTATTGTTATGAATATATGAAGAAGGGGAATAAGATAGAAATGTAGGAGTATAACTCACCGACTTCCTATTATATATACATATAGGGGTATAATTAATCACAGTTGATACCTACTACTTTTTAACAATAATCTTAGTAATCTGTTGTTTCGAAACTGTTTCATTATTATTATTTACAATTAGAATAATGGAAATTATTGTCATATGATGAGTTTTGTTATGAATTTGAAACATTTATCTTTTTTTTTTTCATATTTTACATTAACTGACAGTCTATGAATGAAATGTCAACTAATACAATTGGTCAATTTTACTAATCTACTCTATTAGACTTTACTTTGTTTAAATAAACATCAATAGAAAGTTAACTCATAAATAAACAATCAGTAACTAATGACATTTCAAGGTTATTCATGATTCAATGAATTTTATTCAATGCGTTTTTATTGTTGTGGTTGTTGGTGAAAATTGAAATGATTGTTAATATATTTCAGACTTTATGATGTTTCTTTTTGAAAAATAAGCTACTTTTGATTTATGAAACGTAGAATTGTAAACTGTAATTGATTGCATATCCATTAGTAAGTTTGTATATAACACAAACTACTGATTGATTTCAGTAGTTGGTATGTATGTGAAATATATGAAATAATAATGCTGTTAGTTGAATTCGATCTTGATTATAATAATCATTAGAAATATAAAAAAACTATAGAGAGCTGTTTTGCCTTAGTATGGAACTCCTAAACAGTGTGGACCCACGATATCACCCGAAGATAGAGACTACAACCTCCAGGTTGTCCCTGCTAATACTGAGCTGTTAGACAACTAAACCTGTATTAAATGACTGATATTCCTTGTTTTAGTCGATTCACGATAGATTGAGGGGCTTCATCCACTTTTTTGGCGTGTAACTGGTTCACATACGACAAGGATAAACTCCACTGGTCATACTGTACTACATTTTAAGTTGCAACGTATGTTATACTGTCATTAAAATTGATGACAGTATTTGGTATTCATCAGGGTTTCTCCTTATTCCTTTACTTTTATTCAACTTCTTTCTTCTTTCAGAAATAATGATTGTTACAACTCGTCAGAGATTGATCTCCTGTCTTGGAAATTGTTAATTAACACAGAGTAAGTAGATAACATATCCTCATTTAATGAAGACTATGATATCATGCAGAGCCTCCCAAACTCAATGAGTAACAATGTAGGTATATCCATGATGTGTCTGTGTCAGTTTTTCTATAGATGGAAAATGTTATGACGAGAGAGAGAATTGGGGGGTGGGTGGGGTTGGCCGAGCGCAAAACACTTGTGCCTAGTTGGTTATTGCGCGTCTGCCATGTGCCCACTTAGTCCCAAGCCGAAATAAGAAGAATGCGAGCCAACAGATCAGCCAGACCGAATCATATTATATTTCAAGCATTCTTTTATATATACATAAAATCAGACCACACAGCAACCCAATCAGAAAATTAACATGAATACAGAACGAGGGAAATAGTGATAGTGAATAGGAACAACTTGTACACAACTAATTGACTGTAGTCCATAACAAGAGACAATATAATAACAGTAATTATGCTAACCGGGAGGATAGGGCAAGCGGAGCGTAACAATAATAGAAACAAAATGTTTACATTACAGACTGTTCGAATAAATGAAATAGTGTTCGCAAACACAGTTCTGAAAGTTTGTCACGTTTCTTTGTGGTCCGACCTAACACCTCCCCTTATTGAAAAGAACTGGTATGGTCCAGTGGGTTCGCATAATCTGCTTGGTTGTGTACAACTAAAAAGTACTCAGAAAAAAAAGAACATGATTAATTACAATTCATGAAAGCGATCACAATCTACCACTAATATCCTCCCCCGCGAAAAACTATGGGGTCCTTGCGCTGTGGCCAGACCAACAATTCGTCTTCTTCTGCATGTGTTTTCATTAAGCCGGTCACGTTGCGATTTCTTGAATGAACTGAGAAGTCAATGACTTTGTAACACTTGAAGTGTACTTTGGGAATGGAACCAACTTTCCTCGGCTTAGTGTTGCTTCTTGTTGGATACTGAGGCTTCATGGGACAAATGGATGGTTTTCGCACGCTTCTCAAGCTGATCTTCTCGCTCCGAGATGTGGTTCTGACGCGCGCACCTTTATTAGAACGAGTTTTAAGCAATCCAGTGGATAACGGTGAGATTACCGTTGTCTCATCATCTAAACGTTCCACATTTGGATTGACGTGGGCAGAAGCCTCCACTGCTTCTTCTTGCTTCACTGGAGAAGAAATACTAGGCACGCTGGGAAGAGATACTTCTGTTTCACATGCTTTCTGGGTTTGAGAGTCAATTTTGGATATGGGCTGAGGAAGTGCTTCGTTTACTGACGTAAGGCTACTGCTGCTGATCAGGATGCCTGTTTGTTCCAGCATTAACTCAATTAACCGCTGGTTTTTAAGACTAGTACATGTCATCTTTATGAACTAATTAAATGTATTGGTTACTTCATTTGCCTTTAATTTTTCACCAGCCAAGGTAGGTAAGTTTGTTTTTGCAACTTGTGGAGTAATCGTGAATGTATGATGCGGAAAATACGAGTAAGTAAACTGAATTGCAATGAAATCTTTATTACTGTATAGGTATGGAATATGGGTTTTGAGAGTATTATAAATTTGTGGGCTGTAAAATTTCGGATTAAACCATTTCAACAAAGGAAGGGTGGTACGCCTGCAGATTAGATTGAAAATGTTCATCATTATTTTTTACGTTTGCCTAACCCCTACTTAACTTGTAGTACATTGCTATTTGAAAAATCCCCTTAATATATCTTAACGTATATGTATCTCGGACCCAAAAGTCACTCGAAACTCCTGCAATATTTTTATGTAGGATAAACAACTTATCTAAGGTATTTTTATGGAAATTGGTATTAGGTTTAGTTGATTGAATTCATCACAGATTAATGTTGGTAGGGCTCCATTTAGGACCACCGGGCAATCGACAGCTGATTCGTCTTAGTATGAGTTCCTTTAGCAGTTTGTGCCCTAGATTCTGCAAGGCAATCGAACGGAGGACCTTCAGGCTAGCGAACGTTTGATCCCAACTTATATCAGTTTGTGATATAACGTGGCTATCATTGGTAACAACGTTTTCACTTCTGGCAAGTCTGAATTCCTCTACTCACAACTTATAACTAGAACTTCAGGAATATCCTGAAGTTAGACATTGCCATAATTCATTGGGATAATATGATGAAGATTGGTATTAGGTTTATGCAAGGTTTGTGAAAGATACTCTGGATCCGTTGACCAGAGACCATAAACAAGACAAACTTCTGTGATGGAAAACAAACCAACCGAAATCCAGTTGAGGGAGAAATTGGAAAGAGATACTGGAGGTGGATAGGATACACATTGAGGAAATCATTCAAACTATATCACAGGACAAGTACTAACATGTAATCTTAAGGTGCAAAAGAAAAAAAGGGGAAAACCGAAGAACATATTGTTTTAAGAATCGTAATTAGACATGGAATGAATAATCAGCACTTGGGCAGAACTGTAAATGAAAGCCCAAGACATATTTGGTTGGAGAATGCTGGTCGTCGGCCTATGCTTTACGACGGGTATCAGAAACTGACTAATCGATTGATTGACACGAAATCCTAAGGTCGTAGGTTCGATCTCCAGATGAGTCCTAAAGGGTGATGGAACATCTATCCAATTGTCTACTGCTTTTGAAGGTACTATAACTGATATTAGTTCTTGACGAATATCATCTGAAATTTAGTTTAGTTTTCATAAAATCATTAATTGTTGAAATTGACAAATTTTGTCATAGTAATAATAGCGATTCAGTTGTGACCAGTTGAATTATCATTCTGTAGATAATCATGGTAAGTATGGTGATTATAAACTTTTCTTGTTCTTTGAAGACGATGCCACTATCTTCACTTTTATGAGAGAAATGTATACGTTAATCACAGATGTTAGAACTATATGAGAAGTTAAACTAGTAAATGTTCGCATACAAGACACATTCAAACTGTCATCTTCTGTCTGTAATGATCAGAACAATGATCAAAAAGGTAGTGAAAGGAATATGTTAAAAAAGAAGAAATTACATGTACGTCAACAGATATTTCATGAACTGATCTTCACTTATATTACACAGCTGCAAAGCAATGTATATATCTTAATCATACAGAGGGTTAGTAGCAACCTGATTAGCTTAGTGAGAATAATATCAGACTGTGACACTGAATGACTAGGGATTAATTCGGTAGGTGAGCATAATATCCCTTAAAGACTTCCGAATCGTTTTGTTGATAGGTTTGAAATATCATTAAATCTAGATTCAGTGCTTCTTGATGACTACCCCTGCATTAGCCATCTTCCAAAGATGTTATTGTTGCGAACTATTTTCACATTCATTTTGTACACTCCAATAAGTTCACCTGACACCCTAGTTTTTAAAGCATCACAAATAACACACAACTTTGAGGTAATATCAACCACTTCTGATTAATTGCTTATTTCGAAATGTACATTACAATACTTTACCACAACTTGTATACTTCTCTGTCATCTTACTAGAACCTCGGTCGTTGTTAGTTTCGTTACTGAATAGTTGCCTATTTCTATGTTGTCTCAGTTCTTTCATTGCTGATCGAATTCTATCGATCAAGTTAAAATGTAGTTTTACGTCTAAGACCTATCAAGTGCCTTCAACTATATAACATTACAATCCAACAATGGCAGTTAAATCTGTAGGCTTCGTTGAAATTTGCTCAGTGTTACCTGAATCGACACTAAAACTGCCAGGTAAACACTACATTAGACACTACACAATGGAAAGTAAATATATCAATCTTACGAAGTATTATTAGTGCCCCAAAAGGCTCACTGATATTGGACTGAAGTCTTAAAGTTGAATAGAACAAGTCCCAGTCAAACATGAAACATTAATTCCTTCATGATTACTGGAATATATTTACGACTGAATTCCAGTTAGTATGAAACGTATGTCAGGAAATGTGTCATGCTAACTACTTTCCACGAACCTATCTTCAGTGAAAAGTCTTTAATCAATTATTTTAACAAGTTGGATTTAAAGAATAGCAACAATAATATAATTGTTTACGTTAAATGAATATACTACTAGTTGTATACATTCATAAAATCACCATGTAAATGGTACTAGACCCATATTTATATGCTAACATTTTTAACTATACTGTTCACCTGAATTTCTTCTGTACACAGAATTCTCGTAGCTCAGGAACGCTCAGTTTGAAGTGAAAGTTATGTCATCTTGAATTTAGATTTACATTCACTGTGATCAGTAAGATTCAATTAGTACTAGGAAACTAAAATAATATGATATAACTCATTACTCAATGGACTACTATTGTTATAAATCGGAGCATTCAAATGTGTTTTATGTATCAAAACGGTTTTAGTGATAAGTAGCGTGGAAACTGTTTCATTTATGTATCAATCTAAATTGTCAAGTTACAGTAACGTATCAAGATAAACACTAAACTACTGTGGATACTAGTAATAATATGATTTGATATAAAGAAAATACAACAAAAAGAAACTTTAAGTAAATGTTAAAATAATTCTGAAGATAATGATTTGAGCGAAAGAAAATGCATGAATAGGTCTGTGGTAATCCAACCAACTCTGTGTTTGGTTACTCAAAGTTCTTAATCATTTATTACGACAATCACTGAGGATTCTAACCAGGTAGCATGTATCAGCCTGTATAACGAAGACTGACAGTCAATAAGTAGACTGATGTGGTCATTCAAAATATGATAATAAAAGTTAATCTAACTACAATCAGTTTGTAGTATGAAACTTCAAATGCAACAATTTTTGCATTACTCAATCATTATAAGAATTTACATTCTATTAACTGAATTCAGGAGGTGATTCTGAATAGGTGGTATGAGAAAGTGACATGTAAAATTCAGCCCTGTAGAGAGTGGATAGTAACATGACATCGCAATTCAATGGGATTTCTTAATATATATTGAAATGACAAGAGTTGGGATTGTTTATCATTGAATGTCGAGTTGGTGATGTAACCACTGCATATTCATCATGTAGGTTGATGCACCGTTATGGGGTTCTATACTAATAGAAATCATATGTGCCAGTGCTTTTCAGTCCACTCTTTTTCTTAGATGTTCTAGTGGTCATAAATTTTGAGGTGATCCGATGGTGACATGATCATTATAAAATGTAATGATCCTCTTATTTTTTGATTGTGCCAAATGTTAACTACAAATTAGCATTAGTATAATACGACGATAAGTATGCCTATTCACTAGATAGATATTAAGATGAAAGCTCCACCGTTAAATTTACCAGTTCAGGTAAACAGCTACAACCAATAAAATCCACCTGAGCCACTAATCTTATCCCCCCCTATATTGAAATAAAGGATGAATGCACCATAACAATATTCATAAAAAACATGTATTGAGAATGGGTTTCCCCCCTCATCTCCCTAGATTCATTAATAAGAACCTAAAACCGAATAATCAAACCAGAAATGTTATGATTATCGAAGAAGGTATTTTTCATGATCACCTATTTCAAAAGAAACAAGGAAATAGAATCTCTTACAAATCAACTCTCAAGATCATTGAAGAGAATATTTATCCAGTAGAGCTATAGGATTGTCCCCTCCAGAATGAATTTCATTCGTGGAAGTGTAAAGAATAAAATCACGATTTCAGCCAACTCAATGTGTGTTTGTCAGTTTCCCTGTTCTTGTAAGGCAATTCACACCGGCTACATAGGGCGTGCATTTTCCAAACTGATATATAAAGACTATCGTTCAGAGTTATCTAAAGCATGTTGGTAACCAATCGATACCTTAGTTTTTTCTCCATTTGGAAAATGCTAGTGATGCTTCACTCTCGGAAATTAACTTTAAGATAATTTACGTGGTTAAGAGAACTGACTCAAAGGTAGTTCAGGTCAGATATTTGTGTACGATCAAGGTATTAACAGTTCAACAATTCCAGCCTGATCTTTGTGGTCCTGGTCTTAATACCTCCTTTCATTTTTTATTTATTAGATACGGGACATTAAGTGTAACTAATACATTTAAACTAACCAATAAATGACATAATCCACTGTAACCAGTGAAATTAGGAAACCGAAACATAACTTTTGTATTCAAAAGGAGTCACTAATTAACATTTATATAGTCCTGGCAACATAAATGAAGCTATAATTCTGTTTTCCACTTGCCACGTGACCACAATTCATTATGTCCTATTACTTGCGATTTTATTGTATTTCTTATCTTTGTATATTTACATTAAATCTGTCATCATGATTACACAATCAGGTCTTTTTCATTATTCGCAAAAAAAACTTTCATTCCCATATAATCCTTTGATTTCGGTACATTCATAATGAATCCCCTGTGCAATTAAATAGTCAAGTTTCCTTCATTAGTTTCAATAATTGTCATCCAATTTATTTGTTTATATATACCCTTAATTCATTTTGTTACAACATCCTCTTTCAAGCATCCTGACGTAATCGAATGTGAACAGTCTAATTCTTAATGTACAAACAGTATGTCAGTCTATTGAACTATCTGTAATCAATAATCCGTAGTATGTAGTTGACGAGAGGCAATCAAACGAAATACCTACTGTATTCAACATATTCTTTAGATGTTGTCATTCTTGTTTTATTCTACATTTATAAAGGTAACACATTTTTACTAAGTAGTTACGTGATACACTTTAAACCTACCTCTATCAACTTTAAGCTTCGATTATTAGACTGTCTTTATAAGTGTCATCTCGATTGCTTCCACTAATAAATGAACGATATGCTTACTAAATTATCAGCTCACTTTTCCCCCTTGTTGTTTTTCCTTTTTCAGATCAAGATCTCAAACGTTGATCTACATATTAACCAGGTTAAATGCAAAATTATCGAAAGTTAAACTTATGCTTACATACTTATATAATTAAGTAGTTTAATTATAGTCTCTTATATCTTTGGTGCAGGTACTTACTTACATACTTACTCCTGTTACCCCTCTCGGAGAAGCATAGGCCGCTCACCATTATTCTCCATTCAACTCTGTCCAGAGTAGTACAAAGTAAATTGTGAATTATCAGTGTTATGTTATTTACTATACAATTTATCCACTGATGGATGGACATATATTTATGAAATGTATTGAAACTATCCTATCATTAGATTTGTAAGAAATTACACTAATAGTGTGGAAGTTGTGTATTAGATGGACAAAGTGCATTTGTAATCACGTGAATAAAAAGTTGGTAAAATATGATCTTATAGAACTTTCAAAATGTCACTATAACTCAGTTAAATCAATATCTAAAAATAGTTTCAGTGTTGCTAATAACTGCAGTTGAATGTAGTCGTGATCGAACTTTGGATGTGACTTCGCTTCTATTTGTCACTCGTCATAGATGTGTACCAACAACCTTGAGGTGATTGACCCTACGGCCTTTATTAGAGTATTTAATCGTCTATTACATCATTATCAAGGTATTTAAGCCGTAAATGACTTTTCGTGAAACTGAGTTCGATAATACATCTCGCGTAGTATTTACACACAGTAGAAGCCTAGATTAGGACTTTTTATCTGGCCGACGACAAAAAGTACAGGTGTGTGCTATGCAGTCAAGATGAAAACCTGTAGAGTGGGGAGTACCACCTAAGTACCATATTTTGCCCCTACCCCACCATTGACTTTATTATAATTCAGTGAGTTTTCAAAACTCTATTGAGCATTGTGAATGCTACTTGAAACGAATATTAAACTTCAGAGAATAATACATTGAGAGGCTGACAAACTGAAGTTTCAGACTGGTTGGGATGATTAAGTTGAATGGTTGAAAAGTTTGAGTTATAAACCGATTTCTAGTAGAAGTGCATTATTACAAATAGAACACTGAAACAGCTATCAGCCTACTACTAATCAAATTCGCTTCAAGAATGCAAGAACGTCTTTCTGACATGTGTTAGCGAACATGATTCCTAGATCATGCATAGTTTTCTTACGAATACTCCTGTACCCCCACAATGAAGGCCAATTTCCATGGCAATATACCTACTTACTTACGTCCGTTACCCCTCACAGAGGAGTATCGGACGCTTACCAGTATTCTCCATTCAACTTTATCTTGAGCAATCCTTTCTAGCTGTTCCAGTTGCTATTCATCCTTTTAATGTATGCATCCAGCTCTCGACGCAGTATGTTCTTTGGCCTTTCTTTTTTTCCTTTTCCCAACAGGATTATAAGTTAATACTTGTCTCGTGACGCAGTCTGATGATTTGCGCAATGTGTGTCCCATCGATTTCCAACATACTTTCCTGAATTCCTCTTCGGCTGGAGGTTTGTTTGTTCTCTCCCATTTTTGGTTGTTGCTGATAGTTTCCGGCCAACGGAAATTCAGTATCTTGCGTAGATAGTTGTTTATAAATACCTATACTCTCTAGAGAATGTTCGAAGTAGTTCTCCACGTTTCAGCTTCATACAGCAGAAGTGTCATGACGTTCGAATTGAAGAGTCTGGCTTTGAGGTTGGTTGACAGATGTTTGGAGTCCCATATGTTCTTCCAATGCAATCATGCTGCCTTCGCTTCACCAATCCTCGCCTTCACATTAGCATCGGATCCTTCTTGTTCAGCGATGATGTTTCACAGGCACGTGAAAGTATCCACTTCTTTCAGAGTTTCTCCATCAATTTCGAGTGGTATGGTGCAGGGAGCACCAACTCCGCTTGTAGCTCTTCTAGGGTTACTGTCAGTCCCACGCCTGGGTGAAGGAGGAGGTTTGGGAATGGGGCTAGCATTCCCATCTTGTAAAATACAAGCTTGCTAAAAAAACGCTAACCGTACTAAACAAACTATGACAACTTAATCCTAGGATTGCGTTGAAACTTTAGGACCAATACTGTGTATAAATCACTGGTCATTTAACGTACATGAAGTTACAATTCGTAATATACGGAATGTCATATTGTCAACTTAGTTTCTTACTTTTAAATACATTCAATATACCAGAAGAATAGTATTACGTAATTAGGCAAAACATTTTACAATGAAAAACATCTAATCTTGTGATGATTGAAGATAGTAAAGTAAGCTATTCAGAACCTAATCTGTTTTTTTTTTCAAAATAACTATTACCAATCTAATTGATGAACTAAATTTTGGACAGAAAAATTAATGTGATTGATTATATACTACTTTTATTGTGATTCTATTGATTCAATGTAAGTAGTTATGATGATTGCAATATCTGAAATACACTTAATGTTATTATTGAGTGATTAAAGAATAGTAATTGACTTGTTGAATTGTTTTTACAGAAGATTATTTCATTCACTTTAAGTAACTGAAATCGATTATTTTATTTCTATTATTGTCATGTTTCAGACAAGCATTAACATGGAATCCTGAAGGCCTAGAGGAGAAGATGAAAACCCAAGAACACGGAAATTAGAGACAGACATGAAGAGAATGAAGAGAATTTGGGAAGGACTGGAAAATTAAGCTCAGAACAGAGTTGGTTGGGGAAGACTGGTCGGCGGCCTATGTTCCACATGGCGTAACACGCATTGATTGATTGATTGGTTGTCATATTTCCAGCGTTCTAACCTCGCATTAAACTCATGAAATATATCTTCTCACATTGTCAATCAAGAACTATAATCAATTAACTGTGTATCTGCATCCTCAGTTCCTAGTCATTATTATTTCCTTTTTGTATAAATATTATTCTTACTATTAGTGCTCTGCGTGGTCAGGTTTTCTAATGAGTATTAATGGATGAGTGAAATCTACTCTGACTGTCCCGTGGTTGGTTCAGTTGTCTTATCATCTTCACTCCGGCTTTGGGACTAGTAGTCATGGGGCAGATGGTTACGTGTAGTGATTGGTACTATTGAGGTTACACTGTTTCCCGTAGATTGTGATTAGCCAAGCATTATCAAGATATGACACTTAGATTAGGTAGTGCTTACCAGCGGAATTGCTTACATTTCAAAGCATACTTTAACATGAAAAGCTCAGTGATATTTTTCGTCAGTAGTTGACTACATCTAGACAATTATTGAAAACTAGATCAGATATTTCCTTCAAGTATATGACTCTTTAGCAGATCATTTCAACAACTTCACTAGAGACTAAATAATAGACAGTTAAACTCTGAGGGAAGTGGATTAGCATTTAGATTACAAAGTTAACATATTACCCTAATGATCATGAATTTCTACAGTATATATATACACAGTCATTTAAACATGACACTCCTCTACATTTTCACACAAATAACAGACATATATGAGAGTATTGACAAGCTGAAGGTATATAAATTTCCTTCCATTTTGAAATACTGTTCAATCGTATCCGGGAAACTTTAAAATATTGGACAGTAGACAGTTAAAGAATACTAACGGATTTCATATGGTATATCACTGAGTTCAAACAGTAATCAACAAGTATATTTGTTGAGGCGGCTCCTAGAAACGTCAACGAGGCTTCCAGAACCCCTGAAAGAGCCAGAGACAGTCCAATCACTGGTCAACAGAACCTTCTAGATTCTAGACGTTGCGCGTTCTGATTGAGTAATAGTTGAAACTACTTAGTTAGGATTGGATGGATTATAATATTGATTTTGTTGTTTTAGAAAACTATAAATATACGAATATTTTGTGCAGAACTCACCCTCTATCTTACTGGAATGAAGTTTTCTGTCTACTCGTCTTCTATCTTCTAAATTTGAGACTAGGAGAGGTCAAGACGTTCCAGTGCTACAGTTATCTGTGGTTAGTCAAGTACGAGTTATAACAACATTGATAAAACCTTATTAAGTGCTGATTGAGTCAACTAATCAATCGTGCAACAAAAAAAGATGCTTAATTATATCAGAAAGATAATTGAAGCTAACAACAACTCCACAGTTCCTTTCTATATAATGTAAGTTCTAGTAATGATGAATAGAATGATATAAAAACACTTCATAATTACATCATTGAACTCATTGAATATAATACAGTTGTTGGTTTGAATTAAAATGAATTAAATTAACTGGTAAGTATCTATTAATCTATTAATTCTGAATATTTTCATATCCTGAGCCATGATTGATTAAGGGATAACAATAGATTGAATGAGGATACAAAGACTGATTATTCTATTTTGATGTATCTGCCCTGATACATAAAGTCAATCTCCTTGTTATCATTATCATTTCAAATGTTGTCATAATTTGAGATAACATTTTCTTTTCTTTGATATTTACATTGAAATACGCTTGCTAATTAAACTGAGTCCTGATGAAGATCTAATTGACGAAACTATGTGGTTCACTTTTATTTGTGTTCCAATTTGAGTGGTGAAAATTTTGAATAATTTGAATGATAATCGATTGTTTCATGCTGCAAAAATAGTTACACTATATGCAACTTGATCTTCAGTATGTCATTACCAAAGTTGATGAATATCCATTGTATGCTATTACAAACTGTATCTCCTTAATCACAAATGGATAAATATGAGAAGATGGTTAGTGTATTTTTAACAAGGTATTTTTACGGAATGGAGTTGCCAACTCTATGCTAAATTTTGTTTTACATGTTGGCTTGTGACTGGCAGTAGTTCTCGAACAGCTCCAAGGATGTTTACTGTCACCCTTTCTTTTTCTTTTCGTGGGTGATTAAATTATGAAACTGTTATGACACACAAAAATAGTTGACTTTTCGAACGCCAGTTGGGTGTTCTTAGTCGATAACTACATGTCCTTTTTTACTATGTCTACTCAGTCCCAAGCCGGAGAATGAAGAACACAAGACAACGGACCAACCAGACAAAATCATATCATATTTCATGCATTCCTTTATATATACATACCACCAGACCACACAATTAACCAGTCAGAAAACTAAGATGAATGCAAAGTAAAAGCAATAGTGAGTGTGAACTGAAGTAACGCACTCACAATAAATTCACTGTAGTTCATAATGAGTAATGATATACTAACAGTTAATGTGTCAAATAAGAGCGTAGGGCAGAGTGGAACTGAACAGTAATGGAAATAAAATGTTCACCATGAATACAATCAAAAATAATGAAATAGTCTACAGAAAAACAGTTCTCGAAGATAATCAATCTCTTCAGGGTATCCGGCATATAAACATTTCATGGGAGGAACGCAATACAGTGGGCAGCGTAGATGAAACTGGACAATTTGGACTTCAAGGATGACCGATACTAGCTCTACTATCCCACTCTCAACAACAAATGTTAGTAAAGACGGCTAGTGTATCACCAGCCTCTACAGCCAGATGTATGCCTCTACATATTCGGATGGATAGGTAAGGTCCTTAAATACAACACAGCACAAAGGGATGACAACCATGTCACATTTGATCTAACTGAGAAGCTCTGGTAGATGTGAAAGCATTTACATACCTGGGCATAAGCATCAGCAATAAATAACACGGATACGATCTAATGCGAATATGAAGACACAGATTAGTAGAAAAATGACGGTATTTTGTTCAGTCGGATGAGACAAACACGTGGGATCCTATTGTACGATTCGCGATACGATCTCTAGGGTAGCCAAATTATATGTCTGATCCCTTCGATTCACTAAACGATTAATGCGAACGCTATTTCTGATACTTGTACTTCACTCGGATACCAGAACTTGTTCCTTCCCAGCCCACAGATATTCAAAAAGACTAGACTTATAGGATGATTGTATTTTGGAGCAAAAGCTAAGATGGGACTAGCGAAAAACGTTTACATAAAAGCACATTTCTGTAATTAAATAGGAACATCTGGAATTCAAACTACATACCAGCCAAAATCAAGGATTTTCAATACAAACATCATGGTAGTCAGTTATATTGTAAGGTGCTTAAACGTGTATGTAGAACCGCGAAGAGCATCACTCAAAGGATGCAGGTATTTATAAACAATTGTCTATGCGAGACACTCCACATGATTTGACCAGACACTATCAATAACAACTTACTTTAGTTCAGAGCAGACTAGTAGAAATCCATCTAAGGAAGATACGAGAAAAATCGCTGGAAGTAGATAAAGGAATCACTATACTGCGTCAAAAAATAAGCACTAACATACAATCTACAAGATGAATGGGAAGGGGGATGTAATTGGCGGCTAACACTCTACGATGGGTATACGTGAATGGATGAATAAACTTTTTTTCTTACAAAGATGGAGTATTTATTCCTGATGAATCATTATAACATCAATGCATAAACATGATTTTCCTAATTCTAATGTATATCAATTACCAAATGTAGAACATAAAATGTAAAGTCAATGAACTCTTAGCAATATTTACATAAACAAAACAATTCGACAATATTGAAAAATGAAATAAACTAATAAAATTCTTAATTCAGTAGAATGGTTAATTGATTTATTTTTTGGATAGAAATAAAGAGATAAAGAAATGATTTCTTAAGTTAAGTGGCTATGAGGAGGGGTGAATGAAGGAGGATAAAATCTCATTAATTTGAGATTAATAATTTTTTTTTATGTTCTTTTATTCATTATTTAAGTAGTATAAATTGGTAAATAAAACTGATGTTACTTGATTTCGTGAAATTAGTGTTCAGTATTAGATATCGGTCTTATAGATTGAAGTAATATTTAGTAAAAGAAAGAGATTTAACAACAGACAATCTTACAACTTTCATCGGTATAACATGATAATCGATAAATCTTGAATGAAGTTCAGTGAAGAAAATAGTCATTCAACTATTCCTTTTAAGGTGATATCAGTCTTATATCATATACTGATTGAAAATGAAATTATACTTTACTGAATCATAATTTACTAATATGAATTCAGAATAGGCTTGTATCTTCCCGTTGATTTGTAATGGACTGAAACTGGTCAGCCTCTGTTGCTATATGTGCATCCTGAGCGGATTGCCTCTATATAGCGGTATTACACAAGTTATATTTAAGTTGGATTGTGACTGGAAAGTGGAATCCAGGATGCGCGTTTCGTCCTATTTGGGACTCGTCGGCTGGATGTACCTGGACTTCACTTGCCAGTCACAATCCAACTTAAATATAACTTGTGTGCTACCGTTGTATAGAGGCAATCCGCTCAGGATGCACATGTTGCAACAGAGGCTGACCAGTTTCAGTCCATTACAAATCAACGGGATGATACAAGCCTATTCTGAATTACATATGTACCCGTTGCACAAGTGTAACTGTCTGGACACAGTAGCCTAGAGGTGAACGCGGTGGCGTTTGACACGAAGCAGACTGAGTTCGAATCCCACTGTGAACATCAACATTGGGATGCAGGTACATCCAGCCGATGAGTCCCAAATAGGACGAAACGCGCGTCCTGGATTCCACTTGCCAGTCACAATGCAATATTACTAATATAAATATTACTAATATAAAGTTATCGTAATAGATATGTAACCTACAGTGTTTTGGTTCGTTATCTTGGAAGTATATCGTGGGGAAGATATAATTAATGTTGACAACAACTAGTCATTACAGAACTTTAAAACTAATTTATATGAAAGAAATGATCAAATGACATTTCAAACAAATCTCAGTAGGTGAGGTTATTTATAACGTTTTCACTGTTAAACTAATTTCTTAAATCTAACATTTTCAACAATTTCTCGGTTCATTTCAATGGATTCCTGTTTCTATTCTCGTAGAGTGAAATGATTATATGGATTGATTTTATGGTTGGTGATAAATAGCCTCAGTTGATTACAATTGAATGATGTATGTTTATAAATCTAATTGGTTGATGAATATACCTGACATAGCAAATCCTTACCACCCACGAAATATTACGGCTTTCTTTGATGATGAAGAAGATTTACGGTTACAAGAGATGGTTTTTATTTAGATAACATTTGAAGAACTATGTAGTATAATTGAAGAGCATGATATGAGAGTCCTCACATCATAGCACCTAACATTTTTGAAAACTTTAGTTGAAAAATCAGAAAGAAGAAAACGGAAAACAGAAAGGAAACATACTTGAAAACTTACGAGAATCTCAAAACCAATAACATGAAGTACTAAACAGAATTGTGTAGCCACCTTATCAAGATTATATAAAACAAAAGAACGTGTTCAAAAGTAGTTTAGTTATAACACAGTAAACTCTTCAAAACTAAAATCAACACAAGTAGACAGTAATAGACATAAATTTGACTGAAAAACCCTTTGAGGTCCTATACTGTTGGATGGTACTTATTTTTTTTTAATGTTCAGCAAACACCCACTGAATCATGAAAAAATAAGGGTATCGTTGAACGTATAGATTCTTTTATGGCAATTTCATTTTCATAAATGTGCAGTCACATGCTTAGGTATATAGAAATGTAATAACATTTGGTTAAACATGGCAACAAAGAGATCGAAGTATAAAGTGAATCATTCAACACAGTAATAAAAAATCAAAAATATGTAGTCGTATTATTATGATTTAGAATGTCTTAGCGAAGTAAAAAGAGTCCGTAGCATTGAGTTACCTAACAATGTAGAATAATGAAATCGAGAGTAATAATTTCAGAATTGGATTACATAATAAGATAAATTGGAAAATCGAATGTATTTGGGAAATGGATGGTAACAAGAGTGAAAGTGTTTTTATCAGTGTAAGAGAGTTGAATACAGAAAGAAGATAATAACATGCAAGAATTTCATAAAATTAACAAAGTAGAATTAGAATAGTAAAACTCACATCCTATAAGACAATAAGTAACAAATTCAGTTTAAGTCAATGGTAGAAACGATGGTTAAACCGGATTCATTTGTATACATAGTTCTAGTTTCCCAATGTGTATGGTAACGTCTTTTACATTACAATGAAGGCGTAAACAAGTTAGCTTTTGTGGATTCCTGTAGATAGCTGTGTAAATGACTTTGAAACAGGAATCCAAGTCGGTTGAGTGGGAAGTAGTCAAGAAATAGTGCTTCTAACGGTGCTGTTGTTACTTTGTGTTGATGCTGTCGGATTGTCTTGGATAACATGCACATTGAGCAAGCAATATATCCTACTCCACAGAAGCAAGTGAACTGCTAAAGACATCTAGAAGAGGTGGAATGTGATCATTTGACCTTAAAGTTATTTAAAAATATGAATCGACTTGAAAACATAATTCTCAGGTTAGTTGCAAAAGCTGATGTTTTGATAACATTTTTGATTTTTATTGTTAGATAGATCAACTTTGAATTCATCATTTACGTAGGTAATCTTCATAGGGGTAGGTGAATTCATATACTATGGGAGATTAAAGATTCATGTTTTTGTCTATTAATGATGGTTCGAAATCCTTTTTAATTAGTGATCTCTTTAGAAAAATTTGGTTCACAATCAATAACATCATAGAAACAGATTCTGTGGGCTTTTGAATAGGGTAGCACAATAAACATTCTTCTACTGGTGGGGACCGAACTGTGAAAACTTGTCAGTCAATCGTTCCGATTAGGTCTTCCATAAATCGATCTTTATAGTGTTTCGTAGAGTTTTCTTATTAATAGAGAATTCGATGGATAGATGGATGGGAGCTGTTGAAGATCTGTGGTAGATTGTTCAATTAACCATATTATCACAGATAACAAAGTATCGTTCACAAACCTTTCATACAAAAGTAGAGATGGTCAATGGTTGGCTTTAATTGATTATTTTGTAGTCTTTCCGTAAAACACATTCATTTATCTTATTACAAAAATCAACTCTATAGTTGTTACTTTCGATCTCTTTATCATATTCTGAAATTTCTATATTGTTGTTTTTACAACCCAATATCAAAGATTCTTCTTTTCACTAGAACAGTTGAAATATGAATAACATCATTGTATCTTTTCAAATTGTACTTTGTATATTCGATCATTCATTGTTATCAATTTAACTCGCACTTCCTTCTTTAGTTGCCATATTCGTCCGGTTGTCATTTTATTTCTATTATCATATGTGATTGTACATTTAAAAATATGAAATCACCGAAACGAATTCTTTATTCTGAAGTATATTCTTGATGTTCTTTACAAGTTTGATTAGTAGAAGAATATGATTTTAGACTGATGAAACACAAAGTATAAGCTTGGCACTTAAGTCAATTGATATTTGATAAACATATTGAAGTAGGTAGAATTTATTAAGTAACTAGGTAAACGATAAACAACTACAAAACCATAAATCAGGTCAATATGGATGGTAATCAAAATAGATAGACAAAACAAATGACTAGACAAGTATCGACAACAACAATAGGGTTTACGAATTGAAATGACACCTTGATACCAGCTAACTAAATCATGATCAGTGAAACGATAACAGGTAGAACTAACTATTCCTCTGCCCCGTAGACTGGTTAACTAGAGGAAGTTCAACGTCAGTATGAAGCTTTCAATTCTACAGGCAGTTCGTTAGACTGAATAGCAAACATTCAGCTTCATGCGTAAATAAACAAACAGCATAGTAAAATAAACAACGAACCAATTAGATTGAACATTCTACCAGTTAGGAAGTACAAACTGAAAAACACATTTTAGCACAGAAACAAAAAATTTAAATTTACAGAAATGAATCACTTAAAAAATTCTGGGGATCCAGCATCCTCAATAAACAACCATTTAGAGTGAAATTGGAAAGAACACATTTCAAGTCACTTATAGTAAAATTGCTATAGTTAACTTCTGTCAGAAATTTTTCGCCAATGATGTCATTTACATTGATGATGACATCTACGTAATTATCACAATCAACTCAATGAATACAATTTAACAAAAGTTGTCTTTATAAGCTTCAAATGTTTCCTATTATTTCAAAATAAAGAGAAGATTCTTTCAATAAATCAACTAGTGACACAGATTTTAAGCGTTCGCATTGAAACCTGAAACCCTTGGGTTAGATTCACTAACTAAACGAAGAGTGTTCACTACTACAGAAAGAAACCCTATACTAGAACAAAACACCAGTATATTACTTCCTGGTTTTTAATTGCGCTCCAACAACATTGATTTGTAACGAACGGAATTAATATTTGTTTAATTTTCACTAAACTATCTAATGAATTTTACTGGTGGTTGACTGGATCATAAAGACAGCAACAACTCAAGGCACTCTCGGAATACAGTGGATAACATGAATGTAACTAGATGACTTAGACATTGCAGAGCACCATTCTAGCTCTCCTACCCCACACACAGCAACGAACGCAGATGAAGACGGACAGTTTAGCAGTAAATTTCACAGCCAACTGTAGGCTTCAACATACACAAATGGAAAAACAAAATATCCAACACTAACCCAATCTCACTTCACAGAAAAATTCTAAAAGATGTAAAATCCTTTACATACCTGGGTAACATCATTGATAAACAAGGAGAGCTCGATGCAGATGTGAAGGCGCGGATTGACAAGACAGGGGCAGCATTTCTACAACTGAAAAGCATTTAAGACTCGAATCAACTGTCAGTCAACATTAAAGTCACAATTTTCAATACAAATGTGAAGACAGTTATATTGTATGGATCTGAAACTTGTATTAAAAATTATGAAAAGCATTATCCAAAAAATTCAAGTATTTATAAACAGCTGTTTGTGCAAGATACTCTGGATTCGTTGACTAGAGACCATCAACAACACAAACTTCTGTGACAGAAAACAAATCTACCGAAATCCAGCTGAGGACGAAATTAAGGAAAGACGTTGGAGGTGGATACGACACACATTGAGGAAATCATCAAACTGTGTCATAAGACAAGCACTAACATGCAATTCTAAGGTCCAAAGAAAAGAGGAAGGCCAAAGTACATATTGTTTTGAGAATTGTAATTAGATATAGAATAAATGAACAGTACTTGAGAAGAACTGGAAATAAAAGTCCGAGACATATTTTGTTGAAGAATGCTAATCGTTGGCCTATCCTCCATGAGTAATAACAGGCATTGATTAATTGACTGATCTAATCAGGAGAATGTAGGATTATTTCACTAAATGTAATTTGTCATTGAAATATTGTATATTACTGTAAATGTTTGAGGATAATCAATTTCATAGTGTATCTTAAATAGCTTATAACTATCAATAAAAAGGAATCTTGTATTATTCACAATAAAAAACAGTCAATCCATTGAAGGAAATGTATTGAAATACTAAATGAATAGAGAGATAGATCTTAATGCATAGAATTAACTTGTATTTCAATTATACATATAGAATGTCAATCACAGATATACATCAATGTATGTCTAAATTCTAAATGATAATTTAGATGAAATTACTGTCATTAGTATAAAGAAAGTATAATGAATGTAGGAAAAGAATAAGTTGAATTCATTGTATTTCATGGAGTTGCCTCAGTTGTCAATACTTTACAATCTAAATAGTTGTAGTCATAATCATCATTTAAAGGATCAGTATGCTTACTTTAACAGTGAAGAATTAGAAGGAAAGTAATAACTCTGGGTGAATTGTAAACATAAGTATTCACAGGAATTGCATATCAATGCATTTACTAATGTGAAAATCCTTGAAGAAAATCTTCAACATGCATGGAGACAAGTTTATAAGTTGACAAAAAATTACGTAGTGGCAATAGTAAAACGAGTAAATTAATAGGAGGAAGCACTGGAGAGTTGATTCTTTCTACTTATACTTAGTAGACATCAATTGGTGATGTTAAGAGTCAATTAAACTTAATATCTATCTTTATGGAGCCACTTCGATTCAGCTACAATAAATATCAAATTAGTGACTAACTACAGAATATCCATGAAATTCTAGTAAAAAGTCGTGGTATTTATACATGTTGGGAGTGAATCAATTATCGCATTGACTGATCATCGAGTAATTCTGCAAATTGAAGTTAAAATTCTATCATTGGACTTTTGGCTGTCGACTGCTACAAATGGTTAAGCGTTAGCCGTGAGATATGAAATCACTTGGTTCGATTGAGTGAAGGAATTGAAGTCATGTACTTCTAAAGAGTCCCATACTAAAATGAAATAGTTGGTGTATTCTAGGATTCTAGGTGAGCAAATAGTTTTGTTCTCAAATAGCTTTATCTATTATTTAAGTTGGCTTGTGACTGGTAAGTGGAATCCAGGACGCGCCTTTCGTCCTATTTGGGACTTGTCAGCTAGATGCACCTACATCCCAATGTTAATGTTCACAGTAGGATTCATACTCATATAGCAACAGAGATTGACTAGCTTCAGTCTATAACAAATCAATCGGAATATAAAAATTCATCCTAACAGCTTTATCTATGATAATTAAGTCATTAACATTTACCAGGATCGTTGAATTTCATCGAACAAACCTCAGTATACATAACTTTCCTTAAATGCGGACATTTTTCTAGGAATTAATTGAAGTTATTCATAAGGTTCGATATGTAAAAGTTTGATGCTGACTATCTGAAAATACTAATTAACTGTTTTGACTAACCACAGAATCATTAAGAGAGACAGAATGGATTGGATTCTTGGCATCTAAAAGTATGTTTTATGCAAGAAAATTATAGATTTTAGTAGTTATTGTACACAAAAGACAAGGATATGCTTCAACTTAATTTAATGTATATGAAAATTTCGTTTCTACAGTTTTCAGTAGACAATGATTGATGGGAACACTTATCCGCATTTTCCCAGAGTATAAGAAATCATTGGGGAGGCATTCAATATATGATATAAACTACAGCTTCTTAACTAATTCTTAGATGTTTTTATGGACTTTCTCTTTGTCATTCGCCTTGAGGATTCCAAGTTGCCGTACGCCTTATAACACAGTTTAGTGATTTTTTGTATGTGCCTTATCCACCTTCAGCGATTTTTCCTAATTTCTTCCTCAGATGGATTTCTACTAGTCTGCTCTGAACTAAAGTAGGTTGTTATTGATAGTGTTTGGTCAAATCATGTGGAGTGTCTCGCATAGACAATTGTTTATAAATACCTGCATCCTTTGAGTGATGCTCTTCGCGGTTCTACATACACGTTTAAGCACCTTACAATATAACTGACTATCATGATGTTTGTATTGAAAATCATGACCTTGATGTTGGCTAGTATCTAGTTTGAATTCCAGATGTTCTTCTTTAATTGTAGAAATATTGTCATTTTTCTGTATCTTCATAATGGCATTAGATCGTATCCGTGCTATTTATTACTGATGGTTTTCTTAGGTATGTGAATGTTTTCATATCTTACAAAGTTTCTCAGTCAGATCAGTTGTGATATGATTGCAGCTCATTGTGTCTCGATGAAATAAAACACATGAATATAATTAATCTCCACAACATCAGTTCTACGTCGATCTATTCAGTCTTTGTATTTCAAGACTACTTTCATTGAAATTACTTGAAGACATATTTTATCAGTGTCAAATAGTAAAATTACGTAATTACTTACTTATTTACGGCTGTTACCCCTCTCGGAGGAGCATAGGCCGCTCACCAGTTTTCTCCATTCAACCCTGTCCTGAGCAATCCTTTTCAGCTGTCTCCAGTTACTGTTCATCCTTTTACTATCTGCTTCTAGCTCTCGACGCAGTGTGTTCTTTGGCCTTCCTCTTTTCCGTTGTCCAACAGGATTCCAAGTTAGTGCTTGTCTCGTGATGTAGTCTGATGATTTGCGCAATGTATGTCCTATCCATTGGCAACGTCGTTTCCTGATTTCCTCTTTGGCTGGAAGTTGATTTGTTCTCTTCCAAAGTAGGCTGTTGCAAAATTACGTAATTGACCATTGAATAAAATGAAATTGCAAAAGTGATAATAACTCAGAGATAAAATGTAATTATACAAATGAACGAAATAAAAAATATATAAGTCAGGGCTAAATAAGGGTGTTAATGTCGATTTTGAATTACACTTTGAATTACTAATGCTTCAACTATGCATATACTTCTATTCTATTTCATTTTGTGACGATCTAGAAACTGCCGGTTTTCACAAACTTTTATTAACTGATATCTGAATTTAAGTCTGTAGTCACATAAAGTAGACATTAAGCCTATTCTCTTAGGAATCAATAAGTAGATGTTAGTCATGGAAGTTTAGATGCAAGCATAACATTACGCAGAATTCATTAGGCCATCAGGCTCTGAGTTGAATCATGTTCCCGCAACTTACATTCTTTCTAAAGGCAGCAAGCTTAAACACTCACCATTTTATTTCTCGTCATGGTTAGGGGTATTTGAATATATGAGAATACGGGGATATATTGAACCTTCTCAACTTGCAAGCTGATGATAAAGAGTTTACCTAATTGAATTTTCCCAAGTATGTATTGATCAAGTATATATTGCGTGCATGTTTGGATCGATGGATACGGAGTTAGAGCTTTTTTGTCAATTTCGTGTTAACTTATCAACAGTAAGTAAAAATAGCTTTCATGTTATGATTGGTTATGTTTATATAACCGAGTGGTGCAGATGGTTAAATGTTTACCAACGCAAGATTCTAGATTTGATTCATTGGGGTAGAGAACTTTTACTGGCAAAGGTTGCTGGGGCATCACTCAAAAGGATGAAATAGTTATCCAGTTCTCCCTGATTTTCACTGACACCCACCCAATATCAGTCTGTAACGAAAAAAGGTAACTAAACCGAATCATTTTGATCGAGAAAAATGTTTTCACCTCATTAGTTTCTATGCATTCAATATTACATGAAAGGTTCAATTAAGTAATTATTGGGTAAGTAGCGGTGACTCTATTTAATTAATCTAAATATTCATTAATGAAGTTATCCTGGTAATTACCTTCATTAAATAAATTGGGATAAATTGATTATGTTTAAATGATGAACTTTAAAATCAAGGTCAAATAAAAACATTAATTAAAACAAAATGAGAAAGTTGAGAAAGAGAAAAGTGTGAATGTATTATGTTGATAATTTTTCGGGATATAAATGACATTTCTCATTGTAGCCAGTATTAACTAACAACCAACTAACATCTAGAAGTAATTCTTGGAGTTCTATTGTAAAGACATAATCACAAGGGTTCAACCAACTCAACTTTGAGGTAATCACCCACCGATGATACTGGATTAAGTCTAGCAAATATACTTTGATTTGACTGGATTAGGAATATTAGCCTGAGCAGTCGCCGTGCAGCTTGAAGTTCTTAAGCTGAGTTTCTAGATGTGGTCCACGATTATTCCAACCAAGTAGTCAGTATTTACCAACACGACTCAAAACAACAGTCGGTGACTTCTCGGACTCATGCTACTTTTTAGATTGGCTCCTCCTCGCTTATTCACATTCTACTCCTAGAAAATTTCGGGGATATGATCTTGAACATGAATGTGAAACATATAGCTAATAACTTTACTTGAATTTTTTATTTCACCATCTCTGTCGTTTTTTGATCTCTAACCAGTAACATTTGAAAAGTATGATAGTTTCGTATTCAAATTATGATTATGAAATGCTTTAGGTTGTTCTCGGCTGATAAGAACCTGACCAAATAAAATTAATGGATAAAGATAACCAAGTATGGATATTGTATTACCATGAACTACAAGTCGGGTTATGTATCTACTTTAACTAGAAGTGATCAACAGAGAACAATCAATAATTCACTAGATTAACCAACTTTATATGGGATCGTAGTGAAGATATAGTCTTACTGTTCCCAACTCCTCGCCAGCTGATAAAATGTATATCACAGTAGATATGATCAAATACTTACTTACGTACTTACGCCTGTTACCCCTCTCGAAGGAGCATAGGCCGCTCACTAGTATTCTACATTCAACTCTGTCCTCAGCAATCCTTTCCATCTGTCTCCAGTTGCTGTTCATCCTTTTAATATCTACTTCTAGATCTCGACGCTGTGTTCTTTGGCCTTCCTCTTTTCCGTTGCCCAACAGGATTCCAAGTTAGTGTTTGTCTCGTGATACAGTCTGATGATTTGCGCAATGTATGTTCTATCCATTTCCCACGTCGTCTCCTGATTTCCTCTTTGGCTAGAAGTTGGTTTGTTCTCTCCCATAGTAGTCTGTTGCTAATGGTTTCCGGCCAACAGACATTCAAAATTCTATGTAGACAGTTATTGATTAATACTTGTACTCTCCCGAGGATGTTTGCAGTAGTTTTCCACGTTTCAGCTCCATACAGAAGTACTGTCTTGACATTCGAATTGAAGAGTCTAACTTTGAGATTGGTAGACAGTTGTTTGGAGTCCCATATATTTTTCAACTGTAGGAATGCTGCCATTGCTTTGTCGATCCTTGCCTTTACATTTGCATCGGATCCTCCTTGTTCATCGATGATGCTCCTCAGGTATGTAAAGGTATCGACTTCTTCCAGGGTTTCACCATCAAGTTCAATTGGGTATGATCAAATAAGACAATAAATAATAAGAATAGTGTACATTTAGATCTTCAGAACTTTAAACATGTTTATTAAATCACGACAGGTATTATAATAAGATCGAGGATTAATGAAATCAAGTGGTTCTGTCTTCCCTCAATTTCATAACACAACTACGGTAGATAAACTAAACTTTCTACTATTATCAGTCATATCACTTACAGCAACTCCAAATTACAATCTACCTAAGAATACAATTTTAAAAATATTGAAACATTTGGTGGATTTATGAGATCATTCTATTATATCTTCCACATGATTGATGATATTCTTCAACGTTACAGTTGTGTTCATTTCAATTGAACCGAACTGGCAATAGACATTATATTACTTCTTCTTAGCAATGATTAAAACCATCAGAAATATACAAAACTCCACAAGCATAGACTTTTAGAACTGTTCGATGTATGTTTATAAACATTCTTTTGAGTAAGCGCCAAATGATGCAAACAGACAAACATCAATTGGATAGCTAATATTTGAACTTTATGTAGTACCAGTGATTTAGAGACTGGAAACTTCCGTATTATCAAAGACCAAACCAAAAATCTGTATTCATTATGTAGAGGCCACCATTATTTTTATTATTATTGTTATTATTATCGAAAAGAATGTAATGGGAACGTCTTCACTTTAACCAACAACGTTTTCGAGAACATTAATGTCGTAATGAAAAACAATTCAAACAACATTGCGAAATTTTTAGATATGCTAGTCAGCAGAAAAAGCACTAGAATCTGAGGATTTCAGTCTGTCACAAAACGTTCATGTAAAAGTGCTAAGTCATGCAGAAGTGGAACATAATGTTAGAGTTCGAGTCATCACTTCGATGAAACAGTTTACAGGTGTGCTTACAATTTAACAAACCAGTTAAATATAATAATAAATAGTAATCCGTTTGATTTATCAATTACAGCAAAATTTGGTAGTCGTATACTTTTATTAAGTCTGGGTGGTTTTATAGAGATCGGTTTTCAATTGTTTGTTTTTGTCACAGAGTCATCTTAATTAGGTACCCTTAATAACAAACATATGAAACTGGTAAAGTGTTTCATTTAAGCACTAACTCCTTATTAGTATTATGAACCATCTACCCCACTAGGATATCCAAGCTGTAACATTTAAGTGATAACTTAAGCATCAGTATTACTCGACAAATCGGAGTCCACTGGCACGCTTCTCATTTATATCACAGATAGTTTAAAGTGGTATGTCACATACTAGTACGATGCTACTGTCCTATGTTCTCATGATTTCTTTGTTACAAAACACCGTTTTGTAAACAAATTATCAAGTTAGTTTATTGTATATAACAAAATGCTTTTGTGACTAAAAGTAACTTTTTATAGCACAAAACATCACGAACCAAGTAAGTTCCCAACACAACTAACCCAAACATTTTGTACAGTGTTTCAACACGAGGTCTAGAAAAAAGCGATAGAATAATGATCCGTGGTGTAAGTGATGTAGTCATCGATTTTTAGTTTGATACTATTAATCGAGAATTCGGTTTAAATCGAGGTCATAATTGAAAATTTCATTGACATAAAGTCAATTTGAAATACTGAAGACTGTGATATCCATGGAATTATAATGTTCACTTAAGACTGGATTTACAAACACTCAATAGAAATTCAGTATAGACTTGTATCTTCCCGTTGATTTTGTAATGGACTGAAACTGGTCAGCTTCTGTTGCTATATGTGCTACTGCCATATGTTTACTACCGCTATATAGAGGCAATCCGCTCAGAATGCACATATGGCAACATAGGCTGACCAGTTTCAGTTCATTACAAAATCAACGGGAAAATACAAGCCTATTCTGAATTACATATGTACCCATTGCACAAGTGTAACTGCTTGGACACAGTAGCCTAGTGGTGAACGCGGTGGCGTTTGACACGAAGCGGACTGAGTTCGAATCCTAGTGTGAACATCAACATTGGAATGCAGGTACATCCAGCCGATGAGTCCCAAATAAGACGAAACGAGCGTCCTGGATTCCACTTGCCGGTCACAATCCAACTTAAATATAACTCAATAGAAATTGGTTACATTGGCAGATTACTGACTATTATCTAGTGTTCTGTTTACATAGTACTTTATGATTCTGATTGAATTCGACTGATCGAACTTGCAATGTAATCAAAGTCAATGGTTCTTTTAGAAAATCTGAAGGTTGTCAGTATGAAACTTTGTTTTACTTGTATCGTGTTATTTGAAACGCCATGTCAAAATATATTTGATATCATGAGGTAACTAATACTTCCTGATGGATTATATCCCTCATCATCTATATTCCGTACCACCTGGGTGCTGTATTCTCCTGAAAAATATGCATATACCAATTTTAATAGTGTCAAAATTAGAGAAAACTTAAGTTGATCAGTACTTCTTGTTAGCTTTCTTTAAATCACCTTCTATTATATCTGTTGTATCGGGAGATTCACGAAGAATAATAAACATTCTGAAATGTTTTTCAGAAGATTATTTCATTTGTTTCGAGTATGTGTTCATCAGTTATTTTGTTTCTGCTATTGTCATGTTTTCGACACTCCAACCTCCCACTAGGGTCAGGAACTGTTGTTATATCATATGTTATTCAGGAACTATGATCAATTATTTATGTACTTGTATCCTCAGTCCTTAGTCATGATTGTTCCCGTTTTGTATAAATGTTATTCTCCCTATTGGTGTGTTGTGTGGTCAGGTTTTTCGTATACATAAAGGAATGTTTGAAATACAATACAATTCTTTCTGGTTGGTCCATTCATCTTGTGCTCTTAATTCCGACTTAGGGACTGGAAGTCGCGGGGTCAGACGCGTACGGGCATCGATCAGTATTTATCAAGGTCACACTATATTTGCCATGCGATTGTAATTGGGCCAACTATACTTAGATATAATAATTGTTTACGTAGTCCGACTATACTTACTTATTTACGCCTGTTACCCCTCTCGGAGGAGCATAGGCCGCTCACCAGTTTTCTCCATTCAACCCTGTCCTGAGCAATCCTTTTCAGCTGTCTCCAGTTACTGTTCATCCTTTTACTATCTGCTTCTAGCTCTCGACGCAGGGTGTTCTTTGGCCTTCCTCTTTTCTGTTGTCCAACAGGATTCTACGTTAGTGCTTGTCTCGTGATACAGTCTGATGATTTGCGCAATGTATGTCCTATCCATTGGCAACGTCGTTTCCTGATTCCCTCTTCAGCTGGAAGTTGATTTGTTCTCTTCCATAGTAGGCTGCTGCTGATAGTTTCCGGCCAATGGATATTCAATATTCTGCGTAGACAGTTGTTGATAAATACCTGTACTCTCCTGAGGATGTTTGCAGTAGTTCTCCACATTTCAGCTCCATACAGAAGAACTGTCATGACATTCGAATTGATGAGTGTAACTTTGAGATTGGTAGACAGTTGTTTGTAGTCCTATATATTTTTCAACTGTAGGAATGCTGCCCTTGCTTTGCCGATCCTTGCCCTTACATGTGCATCGGATCCTCCTTTTTCATCGATGATGCTCCCCGGGTATGTGAAGGTATTGACTTCTTCCAGAGTTTCACTATCAAGTTCAATTGGGTCGGTGCGACTATATTTAAATATAACAATATTGTATTTTCATTTCTTAATGATTGAATAACTTAACAATAAATATCGACAAAATGTTACATTTATCCGTAGGCAACCATTACTAAATGAAACATTTAAATTATAATCTGTCAAAATAAAACACAGATGATATGTAGAATATTTTGTTGCTAAGCCTCAGGCTAATACAATTGTTTAAGAAAATGACAAAAATTCTTTATTAATCCTCAATACAATTAAGTAAATGTAGATTGTTATGATGAAATCTATCCTGTTTACATATTGAAACTAGACATGATATGATGTTACAATTTCATAATTTGTTTAAATGATCAAGATATAAGAGAAAAAACAACAATAATTGTTTCAATTGGGGAGGGGAAATGTGGAGACAATTAATTTATCTGAATTATGCAACCATTGATCACCTGGAAGCACTGGATAGCTGTTTCGTCCTAGTAGGGGACTCTTCAGCAGTGCACATCCACGACCCCATTGGGGATCGATCCCAGGACCCTCTAGCTCCACGACGAGTGCTTTACCTTTAATTGCTTCACTGAAGACATTATTAGTAAACGATTGAAGCAAAACTGATGGATTCAAAAAATAACAATCCCCATTAATGTAGTACACACAAATGAGCTTACGGCATCTAGGTCTCGTATACAATGCCTAAAGATCATTATTACTTATTCAGTTGACATTCATTGATAAGATTCTTTATTCAATCAGTTTACATGATGATCGTCTAATGTTACTAGAGATAATTGAAATACGCTTGATTTATCTGAACTTCACTAGTCATAACTTCACATTACAGTTATGACTGATGATGTTTAAAAATGAAGAGATTGAGGTAGTTACTATCAATAGCACTGAAGTGAGAATGTTAACGTTGAACGCTGATTAACTTAATAGTCGCTAATAGTCCACAGAAAGACCTGAAGTCGATGAGTGAAATTTTTAATGATGTTGAGAGCGTACTAAGGATTTGAATACTAAGATGAAACAATATTTTTTAGTCCTCTCTAGTTACATTAGTGTTTATCCTAGACCAGTCCGTAATGAATAGATATCTATTCTGCAAAACACCATATCAACCTAACTAAAATTGTAAAATACTCAATTATTCAGATTAATACCAATTTTATACGTGCACTTTAGTTCACATTGTAATGGGATATATCCAGAGAAGAATTATTAACGCAGCTTAACAAATTACACTGAACAATCACTTTACTTATAAAAACAACTATGATAACAAAGTGTATATCCTTGACAACGCATTAAACAGAAAAGAAGATGAATTGGTAAGCAGAAGAATATAAAGAAAGAATTTCAATACAAGTCAATTTATTCGCTTCGATAACTTTACTCCCATCTGCTTCAAGAGAAATCTTAGTAGAGGCCTAACTAACAAAATGAAAATTATCTGCTCAGAGGATAGCACAAAACAAGAATAAGGCTTCATCAATCATACTCTGACTAAATTTGTATATCTGAAAGCCTTTTCAAAGTAATACATGCATGTAGGGAATAAAAAGTCAGTAACATAAACAGTCAGTGAGAAGCCTTTATTTATCAAATTACAATTTAACAGTGATATTACTAGTAATCTTCTTCACGATAGAATGGTGAAATAATACTTTACGCAGCATAACTTTACCTTTCATCTTCTACTCAACCAGCAATGTTCATTTAAACTAAGGATACGTTGCCTAAATTTACTTCTTCGATGTGCTTTTTTTCAATTCATCTATTTTTGTGGAGCAA
The DNA here is from genome assembly GCA_025215515.1 of Schistosoma japonicum. Classification (NCBI taxonomy): domain Eukaryota; kingdom Metazoa; phylum Platyhelminthes; class Trematoda; order Strigeidida; family Schistosomatidae; genus Schistosoma; species Schistosoma japonicum. The sequence goes on along the minus strand of CM046062.1, from coordinate 6,367,545 downwards.
GCTACATTAGGCTTACAACTAGGCAACCTAAACAACGAACAAATGAACATCTGCCATGATGGTTGAGGGAAAGCCAGAAAGAGAATATTTTCAGCTTCATTCTAGCTTAGTTGATAGACAGTGAGTACATAATTGAAAGAATGAAGGTATTTAAAATAATATATTGTACACCATCAGTACTTTGTACATTTACAAAGAGATTGAATTTACTTAATCATACTAACACTATAATGTGATCCCAAGCTAATAATCTACCACTATCCAGCAACTAATCAAATCCTGCCTTTGATGTTACAAACTTGATGCCTGATTCGTTGCATTCCCGACTTTACTTATTTCATAATATTACTATACAATTTTTTAAAATAAATCGTTTTGTTGTTCTCGAACTGGGAAATTCATATGCATTACTAGTCGACACATATAGCTAATGTCTTGAAATCCTTTAAACAAAATCAGTAGATAATTCATCCACAGCAACAACACCACATTTAAACATTAGAAAAGAAACATGGGTAAATCTCTCCTTACCATGATAGTGTTATGCTTATCTTATTACTTAATATCTTCATCTTGTTTTGGTAACATTTCTCTCGTTACATCACTATCGATGTCTGTTAATCAAATGCGAGATCCGATTCCTATCTGTTTCGGATAGCCCCAGGCTAAATGTATACTGGAACTTGAAAATAGAGAAAGGCGCAAACGCAAGTTGAACGCTTTATTTCAAAGTAACCTTTTCGTAAAGAAAAATGTAGGTATTTATTGATTTACATATGACGTTGGGTTTCTGAAGAGTTTGAGAATCCTACTAAATATAGTAGAGGTGTGATCAAATATCCAACCAGAATTGAGACACGTGATTTTGTATTTTCCAGATGTTTCTATGATTATTCTATTAAACACTGATTGAATGAAAAATCTCATGGAGTTTCTGGACCTCCACAGACATTTCTGAAAGATAATTCGTTCTCCCTAACAATTAATTCTTTTTCTATTTCAATTACATCATTTTAATTTGTGCAATTTAGTAATTTCTTCTTTAGCCACTCACTAATCTCAATTCATGGGATTGTTATTTTCGTTACTAATTGTTGATTACTCGTAGTTCATTTTGATTTCAGTTATCCCATTACGTTGTCAACTGATTTTTTTGTGACTGTATGACGTACGGTTAGCAACTTTAAGTTATAGAATTTTTATTACACACTGTAGTGATTTGTGTCATCATTTCGAGTTAAATTTATTCTACTCCAGTATGATTTCACCTTATGACTTCTAATTGGTGTCACTTATAATGTATGTTAGTATTATGAAGAATTCATTATTGATTGTATGCAGCTGATGAGAACCTGACTAGATTAAACCAATTCACATGTAATTCCGCTCAAATGGTTATCTTTTCATTAATGAAACTAAACGCAGAAACTACTGTTATATTGATATTTTTCATAAATTCAACTTAAAATTAATTGCATCTTTTCTTAATACAAATTTGTTGCGTAAGAATGAATGTCCAACAATGAATAAGGTAACCACCGATTTGGAATACGTTCAATGTAATGAACAATTCATTTTTGTTAGAAACTTTAACAGTTCTAATAGGTTAATGATAAGGAAAGTACAGTCATAGCTATCATCAGCTTATTTACATTTTAACATAGATTGAACCTACTGTAATATGGAATAGAACTTTATATCTTTATTAACAAATGGGTATACTTCATGGAAATCAAGTTAGCTTAGCTGTATTACTAGAGAATGCTTTCTTTGAGATTTCTTCAAATCAATACTAACTTGTGGTAGGTTAATGAAGTGAAGAATCCTAAGATTAGATCTAAACTACTAGAGTAATATGAAATCAACGTTTAATGAAGTTGTGAATTAATATGTATCGATTTTCAATTCTTGATATTTTCATAATGCTGGGAAATGCCTGAAGCTTTCATCAAGTTGAATAGTATATAATTACTTCGTGATATCAGGATCGAGAAAAAATTATCTCCACAACCCCCCAGTTGTAACTAAATATCAGCTCACTAGTGACTAGCTCCTTGAGATAATTCCTGGAGTTCTAGTGTGAAGACGTGACCAGTGGAGTCCAACTGTGTCGGGTGTGAAGCAGTTACCCACCGATGACAATGGATGAGGTCACGCAAACGTATCACGATTTGACTGAATTAAAAATATCCACCGTTAGGATCCGACTCAGTGGTCCAATTTGTAAAGCGTTTGCCGTGGAGCCAGAGAATCCTCGGTTCGGCCCCCGTAGGGTCGTGGATGTGCACTGCCGAAGAGTACCACACTAGCACAAAATAGCTGACCAGTGCTTACAGGTGATCAGTGTTGGTCATATTCAGATCAATTCGTGATATCAAGGTGGCATTTATTTATCAGATACAGTATCATCCAAATAGCCCTCTATAAAGCGCATGACTCTGAAACACTCTCGATACAAGAAAGAGAAGAAAAAAAAACATTAAAGGTAGAGGATATTCAGTCGAACCTGTTTGTCACATTACGACTTCTTTGGCCGTGATAGTGGGGGGGGGGACATTAGTACATTAGCCAGTTAAGGCTTTCACAAACGGCGATCGAGTTTATCACCATCTCCATGACAGATGGAAGCATAATATATGAGGTGATAGAAGCAGTTTTGTCCCTTCATGGTAAAGTTTAGGTTTATCTCATTATTCTACTAATTAGATAGCCTTGAACTCTGGGATTATATGTATGTGCAATCTAGAACCTACAATATATGTGCTTCAGTCAAAGTTATCAAACCACAGTAGCACAGCCGAATTAACAGCAAATTAGTAGAAATAGTAGTTACTTCAATGATAGTAAAAACAAAGTATGGTAATATAGAATGTCGTGCAGGTGGGTAAGAATTAATTCGTGAAAAGATTTAAAACAACGATTTGAGGGAAGATAATGAATGAATGCACCTACTTCACTGTAATCTATTCTAGACTATACTATTCATATTCTCTAACCCTTTGTTACTGCCTTTGCGCAGAATCCAACCGTATAGTTCCCATTTAAAAACACAGCTCAAATCAGTAGTCAGTGATTTCATAGACTGATACCTTGTTTTGAATTGTTCGCCTGTAGCAATTTATGATTAATTCACTGCATTAAACGTTTCTATATCAGTTTCCTGTCTTTGTTTTTTTTTCTTTCAAGTAGTTCAAGTATATGAACAGGTTAGAACACTAATAAGTTATAAGCAATTGATCCTTCTATCTTATTATTATTTATTCCTATTGATTTCTTCCTTAAGTAGTATCTGTAAACAAGGATAAAGCAGTACTATCTGTTATGTATTCACTTGATAACGTAAAAGATTAAAAATTAAGTTAAAAACAAATTTATGTTAATGATTCACAAATGAAATGATTGTATGCCTATCTAAATTATGTCATCGTTGAAATGAATTCATTTTTCGATTTTACAGTGAAGTGATTATAGGTGTGTAATTCCATTGAAGAGTACCATACTGAAACGAAACAACTACTCAATGTTAATCTTTTAATTTGTATTGTGACTGGCAAGTGGAATCCAGGACGCGCTATATCGAGGCAATCAGCACAGGATGCCCATATAGCAGCAGTGACTGACCAGCTTCAGTCTATAACAAATCAATGGAAATATACAAATTCATTCTACTGTTAATCTTTTAGTTTTCAATAGTATCTAATTGAGATCAATGTATGATAAATGTAAACAACATTTATCTAAATGTTAATCATACTAACTTAATGATTATTGGCATGTATTGACTGACCATTTTCAGTTCATTACAAGTCAACGGGAAGATATAAGCTTATTCTAATTACATATATACTCGTTGTACAAGTGTAACTGTCTGGACTCAGTAGCCTCTTGGTGAACGAGGTGGCATTTGGCACAAAGCGAAATGAGTTCGAATTCTAGTGTAAAAATCAACATTTTGATACAAGTACATCTAGCCGATGAGTCGTAAATAGAACAAAACACGAGTCCTGGATTCCGCTTGTCAGTCACAATCCAACTTAAGTATTATTGACTTTTTGTTTAGGATAATTTGATTGATGTTATATCCGGGATATACTGTTCTACATAAGTGTAACCCGACATTTTCTTTATACTTTAACTACTAATAATAAAAAATTCATTTCTAATTAAGTACAGTTCTATACAATTCATTATGTATATGCAAATATATATGGATTAAGTGTTACATTTGATTGTTAACAATCAGTTCTCCGGAAGTTCTAAGTGACCTACTGATGGAAATCGTAGAATAGAAGTTATACATGAAATGTAATTGTCAATAAATAAGAATAACTAAAACTATATAACAATAAATTATTACTATCAATATATTGAGGATAGAAGTAGTTTGTTGATTGTATCATAGATAAAAGATACTTCTTTCTTTAGAAAGGTGAAGTGTTTCTTAATGTTGAAAAATCAATATCCTCTTGAAGAAACTAATTATCATTTCTATGTATGTATGTATGTACAACATAGAACCTGATATATATGAATCGGTCCAGGTTATCGCACCACGGCGGTATAAAAAGATGAACATTACATTAATAATAATAGTTATTATTGGAATTGTAGTTGGTTCACAAAATTGTAACCAATTCTGATTCACACTTCCCCGAGTTATCAACCATTGACTATGATAATCTCACGGGCTTTAACTATATAGTCAACATCTATCAACACGACTCAAATCAATAGTCAGTGACTTTATAAAATGATATTGTTTTTGATTTGGCTAACCACCGCTTTCTTCATCCTACCCTTATATCAGTGATCATTGCACTCAGGGGTAGATGGTAGTTAGCATTGTGTAACACATCCTGGACACCATATTCGATGAAGTTCCATAACCTCATCAACTATTTATCATATTTCCCTAATACTCTGTTTCTAACCTCATTATTACTTACCTGATGATCTCAGAAAACGTAAGTGGTTTTTGACGAAATCGATAATTAAATGCCAATAGCCTGCGAATATCATCTTCTCTGATTAAGCACATTTCATATCCATAAGGTTGAACAGAACAGACTGCTGGTAAGTCTAGTAAAAGAGTTTATTAAAAGAGTAATATTTACCTTTTTTGTAGACTATTTAATCAAATAGAATCTTTAATAGTGTACATTTGAATTATCAGTTAACAGATGTTCATTGATGTATACCTGATTATTCCCTTCAATAAATATTAATTAAGTGTAAAAATGTTTCATTCTTATGTTTTTTTTATTCTTTCGATGATCATTTGATGTAATTCATGTGTGAAAATACTTCCAGTATTACCTGACTATTCTTTATTCGATGCATTTTGAACTGATAAAAACACTAACTTGTTATCTTTCTAATTTTCTGTTAAGAGGTTCAATAAGATTTGGATAGGGGACAGGAGGCGATAGTCTTTAAAGTTTATGATTGATGATATTAGCTATGCATGAAAATCGAAATCTTCCTCCTTTACTTACTTATGTATGCCCGTTACCCCTCCCGGAGGAGCATAGGCGGCTCATCAGTATTCTCCATTGGACTCTGTCCTGAGCAGTCCTTTTCAGCTGTTTCCAGTTGCTGTTCATCCTTTTGTGTCATGCATCCAATTCACGACACAGTCTATTCTTTGGCCTTTTACTTTTCCTGTTTCTCAACAGGATTCCAAGTTAGTGGTTGTACTCGTGATGTAGTCTGATGATTTCCGCAATGTATGTTTTATCCATTTCCGACGTCTTTTCGTAATTTCCTCTTCGACTGGAATTCGGCTTGTTCTTTCCTATAGTAGGCTGTTGCTGATAGTTACCGGCCAATGGATATTCAGTATTTTGCGTAGACAACTGTTTATAAATACCTATACCATCCTAAGAATGTTCAGAGTAGTTCTTCACATTTCAGCACCATACAGCAGAACTGTCATGACATCATGTCATGTTACTAACACCCCTTTTGCATCGAAATATTATTGAAACAGGAATCTACGCTTCTATGCGTCTTTGCATAGGTTCACTATACCATTTCAAAAATGAGAGGCTACCGAGTACAGATAATTAACCAGTCAGTTCCTGTTAACCCACATGGAGCATAGGCCAGGACCAATATTCTCCAACTCCTCCTTGAATCCCACCTAGGGTTATTGCTGATCCTAAACCATTTTAACTCTGCTTTGAGAATTAAAAGGTTTCATTTCGATGAGTTATAACGCCTTATTGTAAATAAAGATGATACATCTAAGCATATCATGAACTTATCTTTAACTATCAAATTTTTTTGTAATTTTTTCGACAAATTCCGATATTAACATTTCCCTTCTAATCAAGAAAATTTGTTTATTCTCCAACATGATATTATGTAATCAGTCAATTGCTTATCAACATATCCCTTTATTTATTTATTTACTTATAATTCGAACAGTTTAATTAACCAGCATGCGGTTGGTTGGTACAATGAATTGGACTTATCGAGAATAGAACGTTATGATATTTTGAATTTATGAACTTCCACTAAGCGAAACAGTTAAGGTATATAGATGCTAGATGATTTAATCCTTTCATAGATAATCTTGAACTAATATATTTACTGACTTCATGACAATAACATCATAGTTGACATGCTTCTTAGTCACCGTACATGTCATTTCTAATGATATATAAGATAAATAGATACTGAAAAACTTGAAGAATACCCTTTCGATTATGTCATTCTTAATGCTAAGTGAACAAAATAACAAACATCTGTCAAACAGTTAAAGACAACTGGTAGAAAATTTCCAAGAAAATTTGTTTCACAGTAGGAGGTGAAGGCATCCAGAAATATTGTTAATGAAAGATTGCCTACTAGAAAGATTCAACAAGAATTGTATTGGTTTCACACAGCGGGAGGTAAAAATGATACATAGGATGGAAGTACAAAATGTTGTATTAGTAATTCATCTTAGTTTGACAGTTAGATCTCCACCATATGCATCTGTAAATTTTACTGTTCATATAGAGACAGTTATTTAAGTTGAACGACTAAGTAAACCCAGAGACATCTCAAACAATGTCCAGCTTAGTTTGATGGAAAGCAAAAACGTCTATTGGTAGTTCAATATTTCCTCAGTTGTTAAACATGAACTTGGTATTCAGTATAATATAAGAGTACTACACATGGTTTATAAGTTTGTGCGTCTCAGGCTTCTAAGGATGGATATGGAAATAGTTATTAAAATCTACCTTCCTTTATCCTGTTCCTTTTCCACATATGACATTTACCACCCACTGTATGATAATAGTCGTGATTATTATTTCAATCTATTTACTTCTATTTGTCTATTTTATTGCATTCCTAGCACTATCACTGACAGTCTCAATATCTCCATTGTTCACATAGCTCACTGAGAATCCATTCTAAATTATCGCCTTCATTTGATTATCAGTCACAAGATGACTAGTTCACAGACAATGTAAGCTAAAGAAAATTTAGTATAAGGCTCAGTGTGAATATACCAAAACCCTAACGAAGTTACAGGAAGTTTATGGATTAGTGAATGAGTTAATACAACTCGTCAAGGCCAACAATCGTTGAGGTGTACAATTGATATACAAAGTGAACTCAGTAGGTGTTCAGTGTGGGCCGCAAGCAATCAATATATCTTCTTTAATTTCATCTTAAGCATACTTTTGCCTAGTAAGTTTATCTTACATGTAATGCATATTGAACAAACCAAACAGCCTGTATACCACAGTTAGTATGAGTCAGGCTACTGGATTTTGTAGCATCAGGGTAAGTTCATACAAACTAAGCAGCTACATCAGAAGACAAATGAAGCTTATGTTTCTGAATAGTTAAGCACTTAATTAAAAGCATAAACTTCAACATCTAATGATTAAACAGGATTCTAGACTTTCTTTCATCTAGCCTATAGTCTTCTTGTTAATTCAATAAGTATACTGTCTAATTATCATGTTAATTTGATGAATTTCACCAATAACAATCACATCTTTCACTGTGTATAGATCAAATTTATTAGTTTTCTGTTGAGGATGTTTGATCTCCTGAAATTCTCTTGGTATACCTACTATTTTTGTAATTTATTTGTAGAAAGTCAAATTTCTCGTTTTCGTGCCAAAATGAGCCCATTTAACCTTTAGATTGCGTTTTTCACCTTGTATGAAGTTAAATCTCATTGGTCAGTTATCTATTTTACTACGCAATTTATAACGTTCTCTTTATTATATACATACGCATGAGTTGGTGTTTTTTTATTTGTCTGACAGGCTACCTGTAGAATTAAGCGCTTTTCGCTGACGTTGAACAGCTTTCCCTAGTTATCTTGGCTTGGAAGCTGAGGAATAGCTTAGCTCTACCTGTTATCGTGTAGCTGATGGAAGTGTTCGTCAGCTAGTATCGAGGTATCATCTTAATTCGAAAACCATAGCGTTTTCCTGCATAAAAAATATTAATCACTATTTTCTCATACTGACGTATGACAGAATCGAAATGTAACTAATCAAAATGAATCTCATAATGATACAAAACACTAATATAATGACCTTACACATACACCTACGCTAACATATATATATACACAGTGTTAAGTCTTGTACTTGACAGCTTGACCAGCCGCAAACAACCTCAGTACTCGAACGCCTTGAACCTCCCTAGTCGAAGATTTGGAAGACAAGAAGATAGGGATCTTTATTTCAGTAATATATAGAGTAAGATAATGTACAAAATATTTTTAAATTTATAGTTTTCTGATACAATAAAATCATTAACTATAATCCATCCAATGAGAACTAAGAAGATTCAGCTATTACCCAATCAGAACGCGCTACATTGAGATTCTGGAAGGTTCTGTTAATAAATGACTTAATTGTATGTCTTCAGGCTCTTTCAAGGATTGTAGAGGCTTCGTTGAAGTTTCTAGGAGCCTGTCCAACATTAACCTATTATGATATCATAGTTTAATTAGAGGAATTATAATTATAATGTAGCTGATGAGAACTAACGACATAACAAAATGAATTCATATTATTCTAGCGTTAACTGTTGTTCTTGTTTTATATATGTACGCAATCCAACATTGTTTACTCTTCAATTATACCTTAACTATAATAATCATTTAATGTTATATACAACTTACAGAGTTTTTAAAATAAGTAGTATAATGATATAACTATTGTAATAACACATTATAAGTGTTACCTATTTGCTAAGATTATTTCATTACTGATTCTTTCCGTTCTAGTTATTAACCAGTTATAATATTATTCTATGAATCTTTATTACCTATTTATAATTAAAATAAGATTTTTATAATGACTATTAAATAGTAAATTGGGCGTCAATTTCTATGTTTCTTCCCATTTATGATGTTAAACAAAAGAATAAACGAAGAGAAGAAAAAAAACAACAACGTAAACAAATGAGAAAAGATTATTGAGTAAGTGTGTGTGTGTGTGTGTATGCAACTGTGGGGCTGAGGAAGAGGGAAAGTGATTTACGAATAAGTCATAAACATAATAAAATGAAATAAACTACTTTCTTGTGTACTATAAATGTAACATACTTTTTATTATCGAGAAAACTTTATTATTGTTATGAATAAAATTTAGAGTCTGTTCATATGTTGTAGTTAATAGTTGGAAACTCTGAGTAACTGATCTTTGAATTGGTTGTAGAAGTGTACGTCCATTCACCGTTTGCTTTCTTTTTAATCATGAACTGAAAAGTATTTCATACCTTTCTTTCTACGCACTACAGCTGAAAAATATATGGGACTCAAAACAACTGTCTACCAACCTCAAAGTTAGACTCTTCATTTCGAACGTCAAGTCAGTTCTTCTGTATGAAGCTGAAACGTGGAGAACTACTGCAAACATCCTCAGGAGAGTACAGGTATTTATCAACAACTGTCTACGTAGAATATTGAATGTCTGTTGGCCGGAAACCATCAGCAACAGCCTACTATGGAAGAGAACAAACCAACTTCCAGCTGAAGAGGAAATCAGGAAACGACGTTGGAAGTGGATAGGACATACACTGCGCAAATCATCAGACTACATCACGAGACAAGCATTAACTTGGAATCCTGTTGGAAAACGGAAAAGAGGAAGGCCAGAGAACACCCTTCGTCGAGAACTGGAAACAGACATTAAAAGGATGAACAGTAACTGGAGACAGCTGGAAAGGATTGCTGAGAACAGAGTTGAATGGAGAATACTAGTGAGCGGCCTATGCTACTCTGAGAGGGGTAACAGGCGTAAGTAAGTAAGTAAGTTTCTACGAGCTAATTGTTTTTTTACTATATCATATTCTATATATTCACTCTTTTTTTTCTTTCATTATTATTAATGATTTAACCATTTCTGGTATCATTAATTTACAGTTTATGTTATTGTACTTCTGAAGTGTGACAACTTTGACCAGTACACATACGTTCCAGGTTCTATGGACAACGCCTTCAATGTTCATTTCAAATAGAAGTGAGAAATTTCGTCATTATACAAGTATTAGTCAATCTGCTTTGCGTATAAATAATTATCGTCACGTTAAGTTCACTTAACCTCTGATCACTTGATTGGATGATATTTTATTCGTTTGCTAGTAGATGAAGTTTGTCTTGGTGTCTATTAATCTCAAATTGAACTGGCTGAAGGATACTATTGTTCTTTGATTTTTATAGATTATTATCAAACTGATGGTCATAGTTGCCTGTATGAATTGATAAAAGTAGTAACATATCGTGTTATCTCAGTACTATCTACTCTTTGTGTATGGGTAGTTGAAACAAGTATTTATTTTTTCATTATGGTGCTTATAGCAGTTGTTTAAGTTACATTGATTTTATTCCCTAATGGGTCTATAGAACTGCATGATCCTGCTGAATTTTGAGCCACTTGGAACCTGGAGTGTCTTAAGGGTATTGCAGTGATTTCTAAAATGCTATTCACGTACTGCAGGAAGGTCTTATGTAGGATTGATGTTTTGACGATGTTTCTATTTGGAAGACGCTTTTTCATGAAGTTACTTGAGCAGTCATCACTAGAGCCTACTGAATACATACTTGTTTAATAATTAAAATTCTCACTTGAATCTGAATTTCTTGTTTAGAAAGATAAGAATATCTCAACAATCAAATTGCTAATCCTAGAGAACCCAATACCATCAAAATCATCCACTAGATCGTCGACAGAATTTTAAAAGAACTACAACGTCTGGATCAACTTGATATAGGCAACCACTTAGTGATCAATAAATTTAATTAAGACATTCTGATGATTACGCAGCTTCCGAGAAAAATATTACTAGTCAACTTGGATTAGACAGCCACAGTAAACAAGGAAATGCTTGAGATCTATATCTTCCACTAATATGGTTCATTAGAGGCGATCATTCACGATTCTACCACGGAATCAATCCAAAGGTATTAGGGTTTCACAAGAAACATTAATTAATGAGCCAGCCGGCCTCCAACAGTTTCTATTACAGACTTGAGACAATTTGGATTATTTTTACACAACCTTATCCACTGTCGTCGGTGCGCCACAATTTACACCTAAACATAGGTATACACTGTTGACTGTGTTTCTGCTGGAACTCCAGGAATCGCCTATGGAAATAAAAAATTATTTGACTTATTGACATTTTTATTTGTTTCTCTTTAAATTAGCCCAATAGCCTAATTTAAAAAAAAAGAAACATAAATTAGTAATTAAAGGTGGGGAATTGTGAAACATGGAAATTGCGTAATCAATGTGGGCGGAGACACAATAATACTGATTATCATTATGTTACAGTTATAATTTGTTAATGAAATTTAGGAAATCTAAAAAGTAGTAGGTTTATTGCCAAAAGTAACATAATAATAATAATAAACATTCTAAGTATATTAGTGAGTAGTGGAAATAGAAGTTTCAATGAAATATGAAGAACAAATAAATTCGATTAAATGAACCATTAACTAAGTACACAGTGTAAAGGAAGTAAAACTTGCTTTTATCTATTTAACTGAAGATTAAAGTTGTAGAAGACTAAATCTTCTTCAATGTAAAGTAGATTAAAATGTATGTTTGAATTTTGAAAATTATGTCAAACGATGAATCAGAAATTGAACAGTCTAAATTTATTGTATGATGATGAATGACAGACTTGATTGATTGACGTTATTCTGTTGTTTAGTTTTACTAGGAGATATTTTCAGATACAACAAAGTGGATTCGATGAACAATCTACGTACTGAACTTAATATGGATAGATAAGCTGGTAAATACACATGAGAAATAACATGTAGTATTCAATGGTACGAATATTTTGTTATATTGGGAGACTAAAGATGAGTAGCGAACTTACGGAACTGCATTTTAGAATACTCTTTAAATTATTTTAACTGTGGGTAATTCAAACATTTCATTTCTATCATTGTTACGTCCTTCTAACCTTATCCCTCCGTTTAGTATACTGTCTATTATTATGAACTAGTTAGTTAGTTGTGTACAAGTTACCCATATACACTGTGACAAACTCCTTTGTTTATATTTCCTAATTAGTTGACGATGTGGTCTGGTTTTGTGTATATATATAAAGAAATATAATTTGATACTGATTCTGTTTAGTTGATCCATTCATCTTGTATTCTACATTACGGCTTGGGGACTGGTGGTCGCTGTGGAAGCCACGTACGGGCACTGATTGGTAATTAACTAGGTTATATAATACTTTCCATACGATTGTAATTGACCTGACTATATCAAAATATAACATATTTAAACACTTTCAACTTGATACATTTGAATAGCTTAACAAAATGATACTGGATAATCAAACCTGTGAATAAATTCTCTCTAGTTTATTATTGTCTTTAAACTATATCAATAATCCACTATACTACTGATTTAAATCATTCGAAAATGAATTGTTAACAATGATAAGGTATACATTTATACAAAGAGTTTTGTTATTTGATTTATTTCTTACTAATCTAACACAAAAATAACAAAATTTTAACAGTAAACAAGAAAAGTTGGATAGAAGAAGAGGATGATGATGAAGAAGAAGAAGAGGATGATGATGATGGAAAAGAAGAATTTAAGGACTGTAGGTTAAAAATACTCTTTTTCTTTCCTAATCACTACGAAACAATAATATAAAATTTGTTTATTGTCATTTATAACAGTGAGTGGATTTAATTTTAAAAATAGAACTGTAAAAAACTGAATTTCGGACATAAATTAAAAGGTTTCATCAGCTGTCTTATCTTAGCTTCTATAGATTTATATGATTTAAAATAGTGTTATTATTTCAGAGTATATGTAGATGAGTATTATTCGAAATCTAGTTGAGATGACTTGATTGAGTCGATTTAATTGTTTTGATTCCTTTAAATTTGATGGTTTAATTGCCTTGTATTCGTTATCGTTCTGGATAATATTGAAAGTGATTAATTCATGTTGAAGTAAACTGTGAAATCATTTCGAATTCTTTTAAAACAGCCTGTTTCAATAATTTTATTATTTAAGAAATGTGTTGATGTGTTAATCTCAAGTGACGTAGATAATTGACAATTTGACTAAATGAAGTACACATCCATAGGAATGTGATATCGTAAATAGACTTGAGTTAAATAACTAACGAAAACCAAGTAGTACTGGACAGCTGCTTCGTTGTGACATAGGCATTCTCAGCAGTGTATGTTCAGAAACCTACCAGTAGACTTAAAATAGAACTATCACGTTTTAGGGCGAACTTCTTACCACTAAACTACTGAAACGGATCAAACGGTTGATATATCTCATTAGTCATCCATTATTAATGATGAGTAACTGCCTTCCTCCGATATGGTCGAACTTCACTTGACACTTCCTTTCAATTAACCTGCATGGATTATTTTTCGAAGTTAATCTCTAGTGAACTTATATTGAGTGCAGTTGGGTATTGTGCAAATTAGTTACTAAATGCTTTAATGTGAATTTAGATACCTCTTTAATCACTACAGGTGATCTGATTAGGTTTATTAGTAACTAACTTTAACTTCTAAATATGAAGCAGGCGATTTCCAACTACTTAGATTAGTGGTGATTATTGTTGTATGATTGAAATGGAATCAATCAACATCATAAGACTAAACGATGATTACTACCTCATGATTACTCTATGGAATATCATCGTATTATCTACACCTAATCTTGATGGATTATTGAATCAAAAGTCTAGTAATCAAAAACTATATAAACTTTCAATACTCAGATTTTACTTCCTATGAAACATTATTACACCAAAAGTGTAAATCATTCAATTGGATTGAATACAAGTAAATAGCTGTTGGATGCTTACTTGTTAGTCACAATTCATCTATAAATTACCAATTTATCTGGGCAGTTCACTCATAAAGGAGAGTTGACAGCAGAGACTAATCAATTTTCATCTATAACAACTACAACAGAAAGATAATGAAAACTCAAATTACAATATTTTATTTGTTTATGATTAATCAAGATGAAAATGAAGTTATACACAGACCAGGAAAAATCATTTAACATCAATTCATACATAATATTTCATCATACTGGTTTCATGTTAAACTTCATAGAAAACTCCATTATCTCAATTAAAACTGGAGAGAATTATAAACATCATCATGTTGAGAATATTTATTTCAGTATGAAAAAAACAAACAAACAACAACAACAACAATGTAAACGAACATCTATTCAATTTAATACAACTTAACTGATTTATCACCATATCTAAACTTATCCATTACATAAAAGTAGTATGTATTATCAGATTAAAAATTATACAGGATAACAGTTTCCTTACTTATCAACTTCATTAAACTAATCGAATGTGATTGGATAAATCTATCAATAATATATATATATATGTATATATATATATAGTAATTGAATTGTTGTTAAATTGTCAGTTGAATATGACATTATTAAGTAGCATTGAATAGATATATATATATATATATATATATATATATATATATGTATATGCATAGTTAATATTCTTGCCTTAATTGCAAATAGCATAACTGATACATATTGAGTAGTAATGAATATATAATTGTTCTCCATTCTCTTCTCTTAAACATTTACATGAAAAATAATGAAACAAAATAGAAACGGAGAAAGAAAACAACAGAATATTATTGTTGTTATTGTTGTTTTTCTTCTTACTTCTTATCTTTATAATGAATGAAACATTTAAGTAGTATAGTTGATTAAATATTGAAAAAAGTTCTTTTCATTTAATATTCATATGTGTATATGCTTCATAATTGATTGAAAATACTTACAGAAATAAATTGAATTAAAGGTGATTGTAAAATATGCATATGAGTATGACTGGAGAAACTGAGTCAGGAGATTGAAGTCAGTAAATAATTTGAAAATTTTTATCATCTATAACTTCTACTTTATCTAATCAACACTGTAAAACAGTTAATAACAACAATTGAATACAATTAAAAAAAAGTAAAAGAAAAGTATTAAAAAAAAGAAATAAAAAACAAGAACATCATCATAAAGTTCATATTCAGTGAACATCTAATTGTTTATTATTCACTTTACATTAGACTCAATGAACTTGTTAACCTGGAGATAATTATTAATCATTAATGCATATTGGAAACAATGAAGATGAATAAGCTATAGATGAGGAAGAAAAAAAACAAAGGATGATGCAATATATATCATAGAAGAAAATGTATATTTGCTTTTATGTTTTGTTTTACATGTAAAAATGAATGAAATCTAAATTACAAATAAATAAATAATAAATAAGTAAAAAGAGAAGAAGACATTTTACAAGTTATATACATCATTTCAGTTTTCAATCAACCAACTACCCATCCACACTCACTCTTCCTCTTCATCCGATTTGTTTTCTTTATTTTGATTGATTGTAAATCAAATTGGGAATGATGTATTTCCTTTTATTATTTAGTTTCTCTTGATCAGTGTTATCATTATTATTCTTATTAATTCATTTGACTTCTCATTGATAAGAATAAAATTTTCATAAACATAGATACAATACATTCCATTATACTTTAGTACTCTTGAAGAAGAATAATAAATGCAAGAAAAACCCCAACAAAAACAACATGATAAATGCTATTATCGATGAGGATATCGATGATTATGATCTGACGTCAGTGATGTATACCAACAGAACAATTCAATTTGAATGGAATAATATTTTTTTAATAAAATGTAATTCTGTTCAATTTATTCATTCTATATACGAATTGAATAAATAGTAAATAATTGAAAAGATAAGTTGAACAACAACAACAATAACAACGACAAGTAATCGATTTGAATAACAAAATGAATATTGAATATGTGTATAAATAGGTTAATGTATTGTATACAAGTGAATGATTGTATTATGTCATTCATATTCAGTTATGCATTTTAAACATTGAATTGATTGTTATTATTATCATCAATAATTTGGAGATCTTTATTTGTTGATGGTGTTAATTCACTTAATGATGAAGGTACTAAAGGTAGTCCACCTGATGTGGTTGATGTAGTTCCAACAGCTAAACGAGGTGGTGGTGTGATTTTCGCCTTATTATCAACATTATTATTATTATTACTTTTGGATCCATGATTATTATGCATAAAATGTGTTACTAAATCAACTGGTAATGGAAATATGATAGTGGAATTCTTCTCAGCTGATATTGTACTCAATGTTTGAAGATATCTTAATTGTACAGCAAATGGTGATTGAGTGATTACATCTGCAGCTTCTTTCAATGCACGTGATGCTTTCCATTCACCTTCTGCAGCAATCACCTTTAGTATTTGAAGTAATATAAATGAGAAGTAATTATACAGTTTCTTAGGAATATAATTAAAAATGTAATAATGTTAAACAACGTTTTGATACATAGTAAATCGATTGAGTGCGTCACAGAATGATGTTAGAAGGGTACTATTTAAAACTCAGTGTCCCTCAACCACTTATAATGATTATCACGAGGACCCCAATCAGATACCCTGCATATACCAACATAGCTTAGGTCAACAGTCAAGAACTTCAGGGACTGATACCATATTTTAGATTGGCCTTCCGTTGCTTTTTCTATTCTACTCTTCACCCCTGCTAACTTCGTGCAACGAGGCACTCAGTGGTCCGGTATACGCAGCATGTCCCAACCATTCCAGGTTTATGACCTCACCAAGTGATTTGCCATGTTTAACTAGTACTCTATATCTGAAATCAGCATTACTTATTCTCTCATGTCATGATATACGAGTGATATTTATGATAAAGCTAATTATTTAAAATTATGAAAACTGGTAAACAACAAGAATATGCCCAAAATTAACAGTGTTCACCTTGCTGCGCTAATAAGATGTGGACATTTAGATCGATAAATATATGTGTCCAGTCCTAAGCTGTGCATACCTAATTGTATAAGTACCTGCGATAAAGTCAACAATGACGCATTTTTTAAACCATTATGATCTTTTTATATTGTACAATGTTTCTTTATGAAAACAGTAATACATAGAAACAACACAATATTGTACTAACTTTAGCACGAGCTTCTCTAGCTGCTTCTGCTTCAGCTGCCATAGCACGTTGTAATTGAACAGGAAGACGTACATCTTTACTAGTAGAGAAAATAAATGAATTCATAAATGAATACAACTGAACAATATTCTGTAGTAGTGACATTCTGTGATAAAAATTCTACTTATTAAATAAAGCATAAACAATATCGTGATTTGCAATTCTTTACATGTGATGATTCTAACTCAACTGAATAAACCTGTTATACGCTTACTTAGTAAGAAAAGAAAATTGAAGAATTAGCAAAGAAATGTTTACTTTCACTTAGTTTCTCATCAACATCTTCGTAATAATGGATACATAGCTTACAATAAGAGGATGATATCAATCACATGGTGTGTAGCTTAATGGAAATAGTACCTCATCAAAAATGACACTTAATATGATTACGTAGTAATTAAAGATGTTGTAGATAGTTATGAATTGGTAGTGAAACCTAAAGTTTTGGCTTCTACTAAGTGGTGAAACCGAGAGTGCCACCACTGAGGAGTTCAGTACATCGCTAAAACAGTTGTCTAGTACTTCCTGATTTACAGCGGTGTTCAACTGACATTAATCTAGAATGAACATAAAGAAATAAGCTTAATACATAATAGCATAAAACTACCTTAATTCAATTAAACATGACTCAGATATAATAAATGAAGGAATAGATACAAATGATTATAGAAACGATAAACTACAACATAATATGTATCATGAAGATTAAATATATTACATTACAAAGTCAAATTTTGATGACCGTTATGTAAAGTATAAAACGAAGAATATGACAATTATGAAAGGCTTAAATAATGATCAGAGGAAACTTTCACAATAAGGATAAAAAAATAGACAGTATGTATAAAGGATGTCTTGTTTAGCCGGATATTTTAAATTGAATTAATAAATAACTGGCAAAAGTTTATAAACCAGTTAAGAATAGCGTCAGTAAATACAATACATTAAATTCATTCGTTTCATGGATTCGCTTAGCGAAATCAATGTAAATGATAAGAAAATGATATCAATTGGTCATGTATCACATTTTCAAATATTCTTTTAACAGAGACAATATGCTTCCTGTGTGGTTTATATTGAATAAAACAACTTCAGCAATCGTATTCTAAACCACAAGGTACTACAACAGTGCAACTTCAATGTATTGTTCAGATTTTATAATGAGTTATTTACATAAACTGACGGCGTACATAGTTCCGCCCTTTTCTTGGTAACTGTCTCATGGTAGCTCTAGGTAGTATGACAGAATAATGATTGATGTTTTTCATTTATGTAAGAAATGTGTAAATGTTGCTATCATTGTCATAATGGATCAGTTCAATAACTGCATTCATTCGACTAAGTTTTTATTGGAATAAGTGAGAAATTGTGAACTTTATTTCCTTGATGTCTATTCAAAGGAAGGCTTAAGTGGATCACTCTGAAGATGCGTATAGAAAATGACGACCTGGAATAGATTAGAAGTTTAGCCCCCATGAATAGAAAAAATAATTTAATTCTCTTCCTCACCCCGCTACCATAACAGACGAATATGATATTATGTTACAATAAAGCATGAACTCTATTATATACAATTGATAAACGAACATGATTGAGGGGAATTTGAGAAGTCTTCACCTATTTCTAGTTGTAATGTAGTTTCAAAAATCAATTTTTGTAGATATCTGTTAAGTATGCAAAATAAGTGTTTATTGAAATGAAATTACTCTAAGAATTCGTATTACATAGAACGTATCAACCGACTTAAGGTGAAAATCACACTTCAATTTACAAGGTGTAAATAGCACAAAGCTTCAGGATTTTCAGACGATTACTTCCTTCACGGTCTAATATGTAGAATTTATACAATGAATTCTTATGTAAATTGTTATATTGTTCAGTATTTTTATTCGACTAATACATTTATTTGGATTCTTTATAAATTTAGTGAGAAACATAACTCAACTAAATAGTACATTATAATTAGATGTTGCGGAGATTGTCGATTGTCAATTTTCATATCACGAATTGGTCAGAATTAGACAAATATTAATAATCAGGAATTGGCATTGGACAACCGTTTTGTCCTAGTATGGGGCTCTTCAACAGTGTGCATCTACCACCCCATCAGGGGTCGAACTCAGAACCTTCTGGCTTCTAGGTGAACGCTTTACCATTTAACCACTGAGTTGGCTCTAAACTAGGATAAATCAGCTGTCTAGTGTCAATTCCTGTCTAATTCAAACCAATTCGTGATATTGAAATGTTAGTAAAACATAAGTTGATCAGTGTGATTTATTCTATAGTATATCATTCAAAAGATAGTCATAGTTCTACAACTTCACTTACTGTATTATAAGCCTCTGTTAGAACTCCATATGACTTATAGTATATTAGTATATATCGGTAAATATAAATCAATTATTATTAACTGAAAGTCTGATAGAAATGTGCTTCTTTGACACTAACCATACAACAACAATATGAATCAATGTAATCACAATGATAATAAAATTAAATAAACACTGAGCATATTTCGGGACAACTGGAAATGAAAAGTTATGATTAAAGAAAAAAAGTGGAGAGTTAGATTAAGAGGCGAAGAAAGGGTGACTTCACAGTTAATCATGGCTGCGACTTTTGGTATAGTGGTTAATCTGGCTTATCATTATGACTTAATCTAGTTATTTTGATTAGAATACCCGTTTTTTAACTCCTACGATATTACTTATGGTTAGTTAGGATGTAATAATACTGAAAGTAAGATCCCTAATACCCAAGTAAAAAAATCTTATTGTCAACTAAAAAGAAGATATGATATAAGTAAGATGTTTTTCTGAAACATTTGAAACAGAAACAATACAACATTTTCATTATAAAAGAAAACATCAACTTTAAAAAAAGATGTCATTTGGTTTTGTTATCGTGCTCCCAGATCATCATGACAACCTACAGCTCATTTTCAATTCAACATGTTTCCAAACTCCCCTTCTTCCCTCCCTACACATTATTCATGAAATACAACTTTTCCCTATTGTGTTTCATTACAGTTTTGTAAAAGAAACACAGTATGTAACTACATGCATATGATCAGATGACAAGTATAGGGCGGATCCTTTCGAA
The DNA here is from genome assembly GCA_025215515.1 of Schistosoma japonicum. Lineage (NCBI taxonomy): Eukaryota > Metazoa > Platyhelminthes > Trematoda > Strigeidida > Schistosomatidae > Schistosoma > Schistosoma japonicum. The sequence continues at coordinate 6,346,845 of CM046062.1, read as the reverse complement.
TATTTTAAAGTTTGCATTCATTTAGAATGAATACAATGAATAATCTGAAATTAGATATTGGAAATGTAAAATTGTGTAACAGAGAACAGAATTTCATACTCTAAGAAAAAGAATTCGCCAACAATAAATATACAAAGAAATATCAAAAAACAAAAAAATATTTTTCCGTAAGCTAACAAAAGAAACTCTACTTTATCTGATTATTAAATGAATAAAAATAATAAAATAAAATAAAATAATAATATCTGGAGGGAATTTCTGAAGTTCTATTAGGAAGACGTGACTGGTGAAGACTTAACATGTTGGTTATGCAGCAGTTACCCACCGATAGCAATGAATGAGGTCGGAGAAGTATACTGTGAATTAACTGAGTTAGGAATATGAATCATCAGAAACCAGCTTAGTGGCCTAGTGGCTAAGCGTTCGCCTCTAAGCCTGGATGCCCTAGCCCGAGTTCCCTGGGTTCCACTTGATATTACAACGAAACTGCTGTCCAGTGCCAGATCTTGATTTTTAATGGTTGTCTAACTAAGATCGACTTATGATATCAACTTCAAATCTAGCAATCTCATTAACACCCAATGACCAAATAGTTTAATAATAATAATACTTACAGAAAATGATGTGTAACTTATAGAGCTAAACTCAACTAATCTAACTAATTACATTGTTTCCTTATTGATTATTGAAAAATTACGACATGTATATTGGGTTTTATAATGCTGACGAAACTGTATTGACGATCAATTTGTAATCTAGCCATTAGTATACGAGATTTAGCATGGCATGCACTATGCTAGTAGGGAAAGAACATTTATGTGATCTCATTCTCATGTCATCACATATCGTCACCGAATTTATTTGATGTATGAATTCTATGGTAATCATCCAACTATTGTTTGGAGAAACGATAAAGACAGAAGGGATGAAAAAAACACAAATCAAAGTGATAAACATTCATACACAGATATTATCTTTCCGATTATCTTTAAAAACAAGTAAGTATGTACAATTACTTAAGTAAAGCAATTTTATAAGCAAGTATGATCGAAGTTAGGTTATGGCTACTAAGTAAAGAACGGGATTTGCACTTTTTCTTAAATATACCCGCCCCAACTTATTGTTTATGTTTACAACAAAACTACAACTAACTCTACTTATGCTAGAGTCATGGACCAACAATACGGTGATCAGGTCCCACAGTGGACATTTAACTATTAGATCTACTAAGTCAATTAGCGTCCAGTATTCGCAATTCAAAAACTTTCTCCTTTACTTCAATGTTACAACATGTGGAACATTTAGATCAAGGTAATTTTCACGGCTACTGTTATAATGACAACGGAATAGTATTTATATTTATCCATCAAGGCACAAACACGGACAATAGGAAGTGTAATCGATACAAGTCATCATTTTGACGTTAACGCAACAATCAAAATAATATACAGAATCTTAGAAAGCTTGTCCTTTACCTCTAAGTGCATATTTTACAAACAATAGATATCATAATCATTCATGTAAATAAATCCAAACTTTAACAACAGAAAACGTTTGTACGGCCTTTTGCGATTCCTTGGTTATTAAACTAATTTGAAAAGTACATTTCCAAATTTGTATTTTCCATTCTAACTTTGATACTATGTAATCATTTCTAATAATCAACAGATTAATTTCAAGCTAACTTTTCGTCTTTATTCTTATTGCACTAAACTAAGTAACCAATCAATCAATCAATGCCTATTACCCTACGTGAAGCATAGGCCACCGACCAGCATTCTCTATCCATTTCTATCCGAGGCTTTCTTTTCCAGTATCCACTTCTTCCAGAGCCTCTTTGTCAAGTCAAGCGTAATTGGGTTGGTGCTAGTTGTTGCTGTTATATTTAAGGGCTTTGCTTTTCCCATTGTGTGTGATGAGGCCTGCTACTGCACAGTCTGAAGGAGCGAGAGTGAGCAGTTCAGTCTGATACTAGTCTTTGTATTAGTGTTGAGCTTTAAATAAGAGTTACTTGGAAAGTAATATTTCTTAGCTGAATTAATGCTCACAATGTCTCTATGGGAATATTTACTTGAAATTAGTTTTGTAAAAAAATACCGAATAGTAATATTCAGTTAACTTACACTTCAACACGTTCCACCTTCACACCCCATGGATCTGTGGCTTCATCCAGCATAGTCTAGAAAAGTTAATGAAAAGGAGACGAAAATAACAATATAAAGATATGCATGTAAAGTCACACAACTAAGTAAACTATACAGCTTAACTAGACAGAATCGAGTTAATGTTATTACCCCTAAATATAAATTTTTATTTTATAACTTGTTGAAATTGTGTCCTAGTATGATAATAGGGGTTAACATTGTTGAGTCTGTTGACCACTTCACTGTTTTCTAAAGTTTGATCAGATAAAGGGAATCGGAGTTAGATGAAATCCAACAGAGGATTTATAAAGCTCGTTTGGGAAATTTAATTGCTTGTAGAGTATGACAGATGTTTATCTGCTAAATGATGAACCAGCAGCAGTTAGTTAGTTTGTTACTCTGTGACTGCGAAAGATGTGCTGTAGAAAAAGACATTCAAAGACTGGGGCATCTTGATCATAGGTACCTCCAAAATGTCCACATAGTAACAAGCAAATTCGAAAAACTGATTAGTGGGGTTGTGAATGTTGATTGACGGAGTTAGTAATTCATACATGAATACTGTATCCCAGCTCAATCTACGATGTTGACTGGTATAAAGCTATGATGAAATGGAACTAGGAAAAACTAAAACAAAAGTAGAGTCAGTCCAGGAAGTCACAGATCTTTTCCCAGAGTGATGTTGGTATATGACAGCTACCTGATTAGGTTCTCACTCTTTGTCATCGTCTAAATCTCAAGTTCTAGTATTGTTCTGCATCTATCTATCACTTCTTCTCGTTAACTATATTCTGATACCAACACTGTCGACTTGATGTAGTTGTGTTGATATTATATGGGAACTTAAACTAGCTTAAAGGCGAGCCAAACTGTTTGTTATTTGTAGCTGACTCACACGGGTGCGGACGAAAGAATTTCTAATAATGCAATTTTCGCTTTGCATTTTCCATAGTGTAATCAAAAAATGGGTCGATCCAAATATATAATGCAGCTGTGCTGTAAATTTGAGGCAGTAAGATCAAACATAAACCCATCAAGAGATCTATTCATAAAAATTAAAATATGGTGATGTTCAAGTAAATAAAAAATAAATTGTAAGTAGGGTAGTAGGGAACTCCGTTTCCATTTAGAACCCTTGCCAACTAACTAGTCAACCAGGTACACATAAAAAATTTCCTCAGAGCTGATGTGCTTTGTAGAATTTCACCCCCACTTTGACAAGCTTCGAACTCACAAATACTACAGTTAAGCTATTTATGTTGCTACTGATCACTTGTATGACTGAAGTAGCTACAACGATATGATCATTGAGTAACAACCATCATGTACATTATGTTTTATATAGTATTCATCTTCTACAAATAGAAGTTGGCGTGAATATGAAGAAATTATTGCAATCTTTTCATTTCATTCTACGCTATTTACCTTAGCTTAAAACTGCAAATTGTTAAATTAGCAAAACACACTCTATAGGATGTAAACATTTGTATACGAATCTTTACACTCAACAGTCTAACTACATTCACATTTTGGCATTTTTCAGGAAAAATGTGAAACTCTACAATAAAGAATAAAACGAATACTCTAAGTGAAATTTATTTTAATGTTTGATTTGAAAGCTGAATTGATCAAAAGGTTGATAGATTATATCAAAACCTACTAGTAATTAAAACATTATAAAGAATTAATTTAACAATATGCATATTAAACTTACTTGCATCATACCGGAGATTGTATCACGTTCTGATAAAATCTCAGATAGATTCTTTGTTCCTAAAACATTTCTTAATGTAGTTGCTGCAAGAAGACGTGTTGATCGATCAGCATCTTCAACATTTGTAATCGCTACAACTGGATTATATATACGATAGTATACAACAGCATCTACAGCAACTGTTACAGAGTCTCGTGTCAGTACCTAATGAAGTTGAATGACAGAAAAAAAACAAAGTAATTAAATACAGTTACTTTTCCTAACTAATTTAGGAAGAGCAAGAACAAATAACTTCCATAATTGCACTTATTACAATTTCCTTAAACGTGAACGTTTTACAAAAGAATATCCATTTATCTAATATGCAGTGTAGTCAAAATAATTCATTTTACTCTTTCGTAACCTAACACTTTCATGCAAATAATTAACTACTCTTCAATTCTATCTACTGAACACAACCTCCATATTTGATTAAATGACTTTTTGAACAAAACACATTTATTACCTTCACTCTCAGTTTAAACTGATGAATTCTTCAACTAACAATAAACATGGAATTCACTCTTGTCGAAGGTGTGAATTATAACTAATAGCAATGACTAATCGTGGTGTTGTATCCCGAATTGATTTGAATGGGAATTTTGCCACTAGCCGCAAGCTCCGTGTTGCTGGTGATTAGGTGCTCGCAGCGAGATTTAAAGGTTTGGTTCCCTGGTGAAATTAATGACGAGAATTGTTGAAGAGGCTCGTTTAAGGACGAAGCAGTCATCTAGTGATCCCTGGTTTTCATTGATACCCACCCAGCAACGATATGCAGTAAGTAACAAAAGTAAATATCCAACTTAACAAAACCATCTGGACTCGAAGTATTACTTCGTTCTATCGTGTGAACGATATGATAACATGTCAACGAATCGAAATCTGTTTGACGAGGGGTATGTGAAACTGATGAACGTGTAACTGAATAAGTAATGCTTATCTGATTACACTAGTCTGATATTATTAAATCATATTATTAGGAAAAGCAAGGAGCCATTTCATAAGTGATTGTTGTCGGTTTTAAACACAGCGAATAACGATACAAAATAGTGAAGTAAGAAAGGACAGGTTTTTACAGTTAGAGGTTGTCCAACACTGAATTTCATTAATAAAATCAAATGTATATTATACATAACAATAATACTGATAATACTTCTTATCACAAAGTAACTTGAGTTAAACACCCATTGAAAATCACAATATGTGTGAAATCGCAAGGTTAATTGAAGCCTACATAAACATTTGGGATGCTTTATGGAGAATAGTTATTAATTAGTTTAGGGTCGTCATAGATTAATCTTGATCGGGTAGAGAGGAAAACCAAAGAGTACTGGGCAGGCGTTTCATTTTATGGCCCCAACAGTTAGATTTTCTATTTGAGACCTGATGGTCCTTGGCTCGATACCTGGTAGGGTTGTCAGTATACATTATATTATTATTTGTAACATTTAAGTGTGAGATGATTTTTATAAATGGACTAAACTTTAATGTGTTAAATAAATAAACTACTTATAAATATAATTTGTAATAAGTGTTAATCTATTGATTTAGTTAATGTAGAAATATGTACTTAAAATTGTATCTACTACGTGATTACCTAAAACTGTATGCTCCATTAAAGAACTTTTGAAAAACTGAAGAATAATTGAGAAAATTTGTAAATGTTACTTTCTTTAATAATCTGGATACTTTAATTACGAAGTTTGCTATGATATTTTATGTAACCTCATCAGTAGAAAAAAACCTTAGAACGTAGTGAGTAGTATATGAAGAGTAAAACGACCGGTTTAAGTATTAGGTAACATTATCATGCGATTTTCAAACTACTTATCAGCCCGTAGTGTCTTTTGACACGGTTATCAAAGTTAAAGACATTCTAGAGAATATATAAAGCTCGCTTGACATAGTGAGGATATCGTTGCGTGGCCTTATTCAATTGAATATGAGTAGGTTAAAGCTAAAAGAATTCCTAAAACAGAAGAATACAGCGAAAAATTGCCTCTTTCAACTAGTCTTTACATCTATACACTTCTACACATACTTTACAATAATATCATCATATGGAGAACATTCAGGCTTAACAGTGACTGTATTGGTAAAAGTATTACCGAGCAGGCTAGCGTTCACTCGTAGGGTTCCCACTTCAGTGAGTTCGTAATATTGTTAGAAAATGTGAAGAAAACAAATAACAATGCTTTCGTCGTTGGAAGTGAATGCTCTGAGTTTGGTCATAGGTACTAACTGCTAAAGAATCTCACTTTGAAACGAGTCAGCTGTTCGATGTTCTTTGGTAATACCTATCAAATATCAAATAATGTACATCTTTATTTAATTTTTAGATTTCCACATAAACTTGTTCAATACTTTTTTCTTATTTTCTATATATACTATCTCCACCTAGCTACACCATGTCTCTTGGATTGGCTTGGGTTTTATGTATCTTATTGCTACTTAATGATCAGTTATTTCAATCAATCCCTCTGTCTCTATAACTTATATTTTACATTATTAACTTCCTGTGAATACACCTAATGAAATGTACTTACATATCTATCCACTTAAAATCAACCTAATCGATTAAAAAACTTCAAAATATTCTGTTGAATAAATTAAGTAGTATGATAGGATTCCATAATTAATTATTTTTGTTAAACATACATAGACGCTTAAATATGATTCGAAGATGAATAGAGTTATACATTGTAGGGCAATAATAGTTATTAATAAATCAAATAGGTTTTAACTTATTATGATTTGCTTGAATGAATACAATTGAATGTAAATAGAGCGTAAGTTATATTTATGCAGAAATGAGCATTTATACTACTTAAATCAATTATATGAATATAACTGGATAGAATGATTAAAGTGAAAAATGAAATAAAGTACATAATTTGTGAATTAATCAAGATTCACAGCTGAAATGAACATGAGTGAATAATATTTGTATGCTAAGAGATTGTAGAGCTTATGTTATATATTTTAAAAGCAGATGCTAAAGAAATAATTAAAAATGCCAGATGTTGCCATAGATAATGTTATTTTCTAAGGGGATGGATTTCAGAAAGATTAGTTCTAAACAATCTGATGTATAAAGTTTACGATAAGGTTAACGTAGGATTCGGATCTTAATTATGGAATATAACCTCCCCTTTCAATGTTTATTTCATCATCAGATTGCTGTGAAATCCATCTTCTTAGAAGATATAAAATGCCCTCTATTGAAGAGAATACGAAGGTTAAACAACTCTAAGAAACTGGAATAATTGTCCCTCGAGAAACCTATTATGTATTAACCTTGAGTTTAAGAAGGATATTTATGGAGATGTGCCGAAGAAGTATGTAGAGAGATTGGTTAGAAAGACGTTAAACTCAGTACATCTTTAACTGACCTCCAACAGTTACTCATTTATATTCCTCTAAATAAAAATTATTTTCATTTTCTAGTTTATCTGCTAACAGAGAGTTAGGTATGCTGATCGTTTATCAAGCTCACTTCTTCGCAGTAACCAAAAACATCTTGCAACATAGATGGGAGAAAGGATGACTACAATCAATCACGTCTTTTATTCTGTAATATATATTAAAGAGATTGAATTCAAGGGAAGATTCATCTTTCAGCGTAGTGAAAATGTTCACCCGTATGTACCAAGGGGTTTATGCTTTAATTTACCTAACATTGGAGAGCTTTAAATATCTACAAATTCGTAGCTCGATTTGTGCTTATAAAGGCAATTAGCTGAGTCGCTTTCGTTATCATGCGATTAAGTGATAGTTCATTTTATCTGGCTTATTTATTTGTACTTTAGTGTATCATCATATCTCATTCATGCTTTTATAGTAATGTATTATTATTAAGGCAAGAGCTGTATTAACCCAGATTTCTTGATTGACGTTCAGACAACTTCACTCTAAAAGTTTCTATATCACAGTTACTATTTCCACCTTACTGATTACATCAGGAAGATATTTAACTATACATTGACTGAAAGTAGCTTAGGTAATTGTATACGTGAAGTTACTGGAAGTGTCGTTGTGTATAGTACAATACAAAATGCGCAGTTGAGTTATGATAAAAATAGATGAAATAAACAGCAAAATATCATATATGTATGCTTGTGTTGTGAATAATTCCTAATGCTATTTGACAAGATTTTCTAAATTATAGTTTACTGTTAACAAGTGTATACGTATTTTCAGATGTGAGATAACTTTCATGTAATACTATCGTTAAGATATTGAGTGCACATAATCTAATCTTAAGGAATTCAACTGAAAACCTTCAAGTTTCTAAAGTAATGTGTTATTTTCTTGTAAAGAGTGAAAATAATTAGATTTGGAAATTTGATAGAAGAAACACCTTGTCTGTAAATAGAAAAATATGTCTAAATAAATTACTTTTAATTAAGATCCAAGAGTCATGTATAAGTCTAGGTATTTTTTCTTTGAACCAAAATAACATTTCATGGGTCGGTTATACAACCGATCTCTTCAAAAACTGGATTAGATAGAACTGGATTTCAACCTCCAACATCTTGATTAAATACTTAAGTACTAAGTAATCAATCTTTGAAGTCTATAACTAGTAGGGTAGGTTTAACTAGCAACGAATAGGCTACATGATTGATTTTTCATATCAAGATTAATTTAAGCAGTAAGATAGTATTTCTAACATTCAAACATGTGTCTCAAAGCCAGACTATATAAAGAGATACTTTGTGAATAGGATATCAAAATAAAAAAACTCACTTCTTGTGGTGGTACATCAAATGTTACCGTTCTTAAATCTACTTTACGCATACGGTCCATACATGGTACAACAAAAAATAAACCTGGACCTTTAGCACCGCCTGGAAGTATTCTACCTAGACGAAATATAACTGCTCTTTCATATTCAGCAATAACCTAAATGTTTACAAAATACAATAATAAAATGAATAAGTTTTTAATTGTGAAGTAATTAAATACAACTAGAGATTAAACAGACTGAATAGAATTATGTAAATTAACTTGTTCACACTTCAGCAGCCTTTTAAACAAACATGGTTCTATCTACAGTTTAGCATTTAATCGATTTTTTTTATACTACGATCTTCATTTAGTGTTATCTGTGGATGAAGACAAGACAAATTAGAGTAAGGTAGTGATTCATTGTTGTGGATGACAGTATCCTAAATTCAAGTTTACTACTTCATTCACTAACTTACTTCTAGTGTTGATAACAGTTAGTTTAGAGGATGAAAGTTGATGTACAACTAAAAGGCAACTTGTTATTATTTTCTTCAAGAACTTTTTGACTAATCTACTTATATGTTTGAGAGCTTGCTTGTAAAGTGCTTGAAATAGTATATTATATATCACGCATGCATACGTGCCTATTGCTAATTGTTACATTCAATAAGTTAACACAAAAATGCATATATTATCATGTCTTTTATTTAAAATGAGTTGTGGTTATAATAAACATATTTAGTATTTAATAGGCGTATGATTTAAGTTGAATTGTGGCTGACAAGGGAAATTTAAGATGTGTGTCTCATCCTACGTTGGACTCGTTAGTTGCTTGTACTTGCTATATTCAGTGTTCACAATAAGACTTAAACTCAATCAATTCGTTCATCATCGTCTTCGGTGCTGAGTTAGTTGATACAAACATCCAAAATTTACACGCTTATGTGTAAAATAGATTAAAAGTACACGGTAATCAGACATAAACGATGTAAGCTAATGCGTTTATATGTGTTGGCTCAAGTTGCTGAACCACCGCAATAACACGACCAAATTAAATTAATAGAATTAAGATCAGAAAATTGTTCATAAAGGACGAATGGGAAATTAAACATAAAAAAACAATCGAACTTTAGAGGAAGCAGAGCGGATACACCTCCCACCACTTTGACTGATTCTCAGCCAAGTCAGTCGATTTTTAAACCAGTGATGGAGGTTATCACACAAACTTAAACCAAAAGGTCATCATATGCTAACATGGATCGATCAACAGTAAACGACTTTGTGCAGTAGTGTCATGTTTTAGTTGGGCTACGTTTGTTTTCGTTTATCATACTCCTAAACCATTATATATCATACGTTGTGATAGGTGGCTGTTGAAAAAACATAATGTTTCTCTTAATTACGAGTTTAGTTAATGGAGATTAATAACCTGACCTTGTAATATTTTAGTCATTCGAAGATATTCACACAATGCTTTGAAGGCATTATTGATTAAGACTCGTACCTGATGAGTGTTTCTTATTTTTAACAATAAATAGACTTTCTGAAACTGCTTCCAAATGTCTTCAGACACTAACCTACAAAGGCTTATCAAATAAACAGTGTGATTAATCCACCTAATTACTCTACCGTGCATGATTAATCTATATGAGAATGAAGACCAGTTCTGAAGAAAAAGTAAATAAGCATTATTACTCAAAGAATTCAACGGATTGCATATTGTTATGTGTTTTCAACGGTCAAGACCATATCATTTGTGTATTCCAGTTTGAATATTGAGCCTTATTGATGAGAGTAGGGGAGGGATTTCTACCACTGGATGCCGACCCAGTGGTGCAGAGGGTTAGGTGTTAGGCAACTCGAAGCTTAGTGGGTCAGAATCTAGGGTGCGCATTGCTGAGGACTAGGACGAAACATCTGTCTAGTGCTCCCTGGTTTTCAGTGGTACATCAATCTGTGATGAATTCAATCAAATAAAATTAATGCTAATCTCTAAAAAACATCTCAAATTGATTAAGCTATATGCTAAGTAATTGATTCAAGTGAATTTACATGAAAAATATGTAAGGGAAGCTAGCAAGTGATGTATACTCTTAGCTGTAAACAGCACAAGCAGAACCTGAATTCAAATTATCATATTCATGTTAATAAGCGTAATAACTGTAACTTACTCTAGTAGTAAAACATAATGAAAGAGGAAATGTGACAATTACCAACAGATAGGATAAGCCCAATAGGATAAATCCGAAGCAACCCAAATCTCCTGTAGCATCTGAAAGAACTGAATAAATTCATAATAAAAACAATAATTATATTATGAAACAACTTATCAAAAGAGTAAAGGTAGATAAGTATCACTAATGAAAACTAAACATGTCGAATAGGTTAGAACAAATATAGGATATTCAAGTCTAGTTGCGAACACAGTTTTATACAAGAACTTGGTAGCTTTTAATGATGCTCAGAAGAGATTAATCTATGACGAGTAGAAACAACAAGTTTAACCTGCATTAGACTATTTCAAGTCAAATGTATATTGAAGTAACGTTTGTGAATTCGCATAGTAAAAGAATGAAACTAATAAATCATAAGCTTGGATTACTGAAAAAAATTGCACAAACCTATCACCAACCTTCCCTCCTGAAGAAAATCCAAATAGTTGGTTGATAAGCTAGTTACGTAGAGTTTTATTTATACATCTATTTTTTTAATAAACTGTCTATGAATAAGAATGAACTGTTAAGTAGGTCATCGAAAAGAAAATATCCTTGATCTCAATTTTCTTTTAATGATGTTTATAAGAAATAAATAACAACAGTCAATATTAGATTGATGGTGACATTAGTGTTTAAGGTCATTAAAATGAGAAATACATCAAGAGTTGTTCTTGCACATTGAATGTTTTCTATAAACACGCATACATATCACTACATTGTTGTTTGGTAAAGGTAATGTCAATCTAAAATGAATTACTTTATTATGTGAATACTTTACAGTAAATTATGAGTATGTTTGTTATGAAAGTATCCTTACATTATAAGATATTTAGTGGGATTATAGTCTCTTAACTAGATGGTTAATGCATGAATCTTTCATTCCCTTTATTAACAGTATGATTAACACAGTCTCCATGGTAATAAAGAATGAAAAAAATAGTTAGAAAGTGAAACTTTAAAATGCAGCATCTACTGTCGTAGACTACAATAAATTATCATTACTTAAGTGCGTACATGTAATGTATATTTATCTGTATTAATGTATGGAACAGCAGATATATGAATATACTCTAAATGTGAGCAAATTAAACAAAGTTTATGTTTACAGTACTTCTAGAGGTTAACTACTTTAGAAAAGAAAGTATAAGAATAGTACATATAGGAATATTGAATAAAAGTAGTATATTTGAGAGTGACCATTTAGCCAATTAATTCTTCTGTAATGGTTATATGGAGAGAGAAATCTACTCCACATTTTATCCAGTCCTCAGCCAATAACTATGCTTAACTAACAGACTTTACTTGATGCTTGATCATTGTTCATTGATCATTGAAACTAACATCCTTAGGATCACCGTAAAGTCTTAACAAAACAAACCATCCTTGTGATCTGTTTAATACTACAGTTATATTTTTGACATAGTAAGTTAATTTAACTTGCAGTTGTTTTAATTGTGTACACTACGTAATGGTAATTATGGTAAATATTTCTAATGTTGTTTATGTAAATGACATGTAAATAACACTAAGTTATGTATAACTGTGAATACTGATCTATGTATTAGATATGCAAGAAAATTTCAGCTAAAACTTCGAATACATTTCATAAAAAAGAAGGTAAAGATATTGATGTGACTGTGAACTATCATTGGCAAAAGTAGGTCGCTTAATACTAACCAAATGGTAACGACTAACAAAACTTCAGTGTGACCAATAAACTAGGTAACTCATCATAACATGAACTATATTGTTTATGTTAAATGATACGAAGTAGTCGACAGGAATTCCTATTTGATATACATTTCGTGTCACTTGGCACATTTTAGTAAGACACATCTAAAATTCTGAGAAATTATAAGTTCTCAAATAGATTTAATCCCAAGTCATGCAAATAACTTAGTGGCAACGGTCACAGACTGTAAAACTATGTGACTCAGGACACAGTCAACCAGGAGAGATAGTAGTTTATTCAAGATTCCAAGTGTACTTTATTAACGAATGTTGTATAGCATTGAAAGTGGATCCGTGGTTTCCTGTCGACTACCTTCAACTATCTAGAATTTCTTTCCATCATATATACCAATTAAAACACTTTAGTTTACTTTAAACGGTTGCCTTCCATACAAACTAGTAAAAAGTGTTTACTTCATGAATGAATTTATTCTGTAATGCAACGAACTGAATAGAATTTTTTGGTCCTGTACAAGTAGTGGATAGTAGGCAACAGTGAATTGACTCATAGACATAAAGCAAAACGATGTGAAAATCTTATAGAGAATAATCTAATTGATATAAAAGGTACTAAGTTCTGTATCTTAATGTCATAAGTGATCAATCAATAGGCTTCTATAATACAAGCTATTACAATTCCTAAAATGAAAATACTATTGATCCCTCTTTAAATCAAACGGTGTAACCACTGGGAGTAAACGTTACATAACACAAACAACTACTAATGAGAGGACAGTGACAATAATGCTTATTGATGCATAGCGATCAAAGTGGGAAAATCCGTTGCTAATAGGATTTTTTAAATTATACTCACTTTAATTAGGAGAAAACAATTGAGAACAATTAAACAATTCTCATGTGTATAAATGATGTTTTTAACAATTAACTGAATATCTATATTTTCTAAATAACAAATTATACTTTGAATAGGTTTGTATCTTTTCAAAGTTTCTTTCGATCGATCGGTCGATGTTGACATTTGGTCATTCTGAGATGTTTGATTCCATGTAACGTTGAGTCGCAAGTTTAACTAAATTCAAACTGTAGATAGAAAGAGGAATCTACGATATACGCTTCATATAATTTGAAACTCGTGAGGGGGATGAACCGGATCTCAGGGCTAATGATCACAATGGGATTCGAAATCAAGGCAATCATTGATTGTAAAAAGGCTAAAGTGCTCAGTACAAAATAGTGAATACTGGAAATATAAATAATTATCAGTCTCTGATTTCGCTTGTTTAGTATTATGTAAATATGCTCAAACTACATCTGTAATATATCTAACATGACAGCAGAAGATATGGATACCCTTTGTATTGTTGAGTATTAGGAGCAGTCAAAGCACCACTTGGGTAAGTACTGCTGAGGTTGGGCACAGAGTACTAGGTAAAAATAACAATTTAGTTTATGAAATTACGAGTCTTTACGGACTAGGATGGTTGCCACCCGTGCTGTGAAGTTGCTGTAGGCTCATAGCTTATAAAGTACGAAACAAAATTTTCAAACACACGCATATATATGGAGGAAATGTTGATGAGTGGAATAAGTTTTAAATAAAGTTACACAAATAAAAAGAGTTTTCTTTATGGTTAGCATTCGATCTCACAGCAAAAAGTGATAGTATTATCGAGAGTGAATAAGAAAATTCATTTATATTTTTAATTACGGTAGGTCTGTATAGACTGGTTTCAACAGGTTATTTGTTTTTATCACAGAATGATCACATTTAGGTATTGCTAAAAATTAAAGAGTAATGAAGTTGTAACGTCCCAGTATGCGACTTTCTAATGGTAGTGCATATACGCAACCCCATAAGAGATTGAACTCACGATATTCGGACCCTGTGGCTAACGTTTGTCAATCAATAAGTAGGATTCTAATGTTGTAATTCGCATTTCTTCTAATTTCTGACATGCGTGATGATCCACCGCCCTATATAGCAACTGCTTCTCTCAGGGTTCGCCTGAATTAGGAATTACAACTTAGAATCTGAAATACTGACTCAGAAGAAGATAGAACCACTTGGATAGGTTATTTCAATGTTTAGCCATGTTAGCCTATATAATTAAGCACAGAAAGGAATAAAATGATTAAATGTTCTTTATAAACTGAAATTCCAATAAAGCTTACAGAAATTCGGGATCGGAAACATATAACAAAACTCATTGCTAAAAATGATTACTGATATTGTCACCAAAATAGCGCTACTTTTCTTAAACATTTAGAAAAACTTCATATACTTGGTTATCACTATATTTCATTGTAAAAAAATATCAGTAACATGTAAAGCGATAAGGCTCACTACTACTAACCTAACGCAACTTAGTTGAAAAATTGCATTTTGATAACATTGTTCCCAAACTTAAACTTATAGATTAACTAGCAAGTAAGCAAGATGGCATTTACTTAGGGTTTTTCGTACAATGAATTTCTGTTTCTCTGATTTCATATGAGGGTATAACTACTAATGGATAACAACCAGTATGCATTATATTGACTTATCACTGAGTAGTGACTATTGTCATATTTCTGTGGTTCTTAATCTTAACCTCATTTTGCTAATCACTTTTCTTCTTGATCACTAGTTTACGTGACTAAGCATGTCAGCTAGAGAACGTTAACAAGATATTAGTCAGATAGAATTCATCATCATATCGAAACGAGTTTATATGCTAGTACCTATTATCAATCATCTATAGCGACGTATATCTGCATTAGCTCAAGGTTCCATACTGCCACATTAGCATACTTACACCAAATTAGCAAGGTAAATATTATAATATAGTTCAAACTGAATGAATGAAAACGTATGTGTGAAAGAAGGATGAAAGTTAACATATACAAAAAGATATGAAGTGAATACACCAGGGCTATTTTAACAGATTCTCAATAACATCAGCCAATACTTTTAAACAGTAAACTCCTTTAAGGTGTGAACTCTCCTCAGATAGACTTCAACCACCAACATGGTTCGCGTCGACAATCAATGACTAAATATCGCAAGATCGAATCTCGTAAATAGCACTAGTTACCTCAAGACCTCAACTAGAATCCTACGGATAAATGTTAACAAGCATAAAATCTAGATCATGTACTTGATCCTTGACCCTCCCCCTTAACTACATTATACTTATTTTCATAAATGACAATAAGAAAAACTTTCACTACTTGGTAAATATCAACGGTCTATGCGAAAGAAATGAACGAAACCAATAAAATATCATTACATTTTATTTTATTTTAAATTCATATACTAACTTAATGAAATTAAATCATTTAAGGTCATCAGTAAGAAACTGAGAAACTGAATGAAACTTTTAGTGATTATTTAATGTGTCACAATGTTTTGTTTTATGTAACAATTGTTTACACTTTAACATGAACTCCATTATTGTCAGAGTAAAAACAAAATATTGAAAAGGAAATAGTAAAACATGAAAAAACAATTTTAAATAAATGAATTAAATAAATAAATGTCAATAAACTTTAAGTTGACAGTATTTTTGTAACTTACACGTTACAAATGAACATGTTATCACCATGAGGATGAGAGGGGCAGGTTATGACACCGAAAAGATGAGAGATTAATTAAACATTAAAAAAAATAATAAAATGTTGAACATGGAATAAAGTAAAACACTAACAATATAACATCATTGTATGCTTATCTTAACATTCATTTTAGCAGTAAGCTGTATTATACAAATATCTTAATTTAATGCATATACTTCTTAAATATATTTGGTTTGCCGGGCACCTAAAGAAGGTTGATTATTTTCTAGAACTGTCCTTCTGTGGACTATTTCATTACTTTTGGTTGTATACAAAGTGAACATTTTATTCATATAATTATTCAGTTCCCCTTGCTTCATTCTAAAATTTAACACATTAACTGTTAGTGTATTATTTCTCACTTATTAACTACAGTTACCTGATTGTGTATACATTGCTCCAGTTCACAGTCATAATATTGTACAAATGTTAGTTTACTAAACTAGTTGCGAGAGTAGTCAGGTTTTGTGCAAATATAAAGGAATATTTGATACATAATTCTATTCCATCTGGTTGGTTCCCTAATCATGTGTTCTCTTACTTTTGGCTTGTGACTAAGTAGGTATAGGACATATGAGCAGTGACCAGTTAGAAACTCTCATTGGTGGCCCCTATTGTGACTTCATGCACACAAGATGGTATCAGCCATTTGGTCAAAAGCAACAACCAGAACAGCTCGTTTTCTAACATCGTAACAATATTATCTGTAGTCAAGACTGTGGATCTTCATCAATGTGGTTTATACGTAAAACCACTTGATATGATGATTGGAGAGAGTTTGATCATTCGATATGCTCCAGCATACCATATTTACTTACGCCTGTTACCCCTAACAGCAGAGCATAGGCCACTCACCAGTGTTCTCCATTAAACTCTATCCTGAGCAATCATTTCCAGCTGTTTTCAGTTGCTATTCATCCTTTTGATATCGGCTTCCAATTCTCGATGCAGTGTGTTCTTTGGCCTTCCTATTTTCGGTTTTCCAACAAGATTCCAAGTTAGTGCTTGTCGCGTGATACAGTCTGATGATTCACGCGTTGTTGCCTTATCCGTTTCCAACGTCTTTCCTAATTTCCTCCTCGACTGGAAGTTGGCTTGTTCTCTTCCATAGTAGGCTGATGCTGATGATTTCCGACCAACGGATATTCACTATCTTACGAAGACAGTTGTTTATAAGTACTTGTACCCTCCTGAGGATGTTTGACGTAGTTCTCCAAGTTTCAGCTTCATACAGAAGAATTGTCTTGATGTTCAAATTGAAGAGTCTGACTTTGAGGTTGGTTTACAGTTTTTTGAAATCCCATATGTTCTTTAACTGTAGGAATGCTGTCCATGCTTTTCCAATAATTGCCCTTTCATCTGCATAGGATCCTCCTTGTTCATCGATAATGCTTCCCAGGTACATGAAGGTATCCAGAGTTTCTCCATGAAGTTCAATTGGGTCGATGCTATCTGTGTTGAATTTGAGGACGTTGCTCCTTCCCTTATGTATGTTCAGGCCTACTAAAGCTGAGGTTGCTGCTACGTTTGTTGTCTTTACTTGAATTTGTTAGTGTGTATCGGCTAAAAGAGCTAGATCATCCGTAAAGTCCAAATCATCGAGTTGCATTCTACTTGTCCATTGAATTCCTAACATCCCCTGAGATGTGAAGGTTTTCATCATCCAATCAACCACTAGAAGGAAGAGGAGAGGCGAGAGTAGACAGCCTTGTCTAACTCCCATCCTCACTGGGAATGCATCTGTCAGCTGTCCTCTATGCACGATTATGCACTGTAGTCCGTCGTAAGAATTCCGGATGAACTCCTCCTGCAGCCCTTTTAGGGTGACTGCCAGCCCCGAGCCCGTGTAAAGGAGAGTTGGGCATAGGGGTAGCATACCTATACTGTAAAACACAAGCTTGCTAAAAATCGCTAACCAGATTAAACAAACAAAACCATTTAAACTCCCACATACTTACCTTGTTATTACTAGTACCACCCACCAAACGCCAGAATGAAAAAGGTAAGACAACTGAGCTGACCACCGGACAGAATCATATTATATTTCAGGCATTCCTTCATATATACACAAAGCTAGGCCATACAGTCAGCCAAATAGGAATTCAACAGTAATTTAAAACAAGGAAGATGATGGTAGTGAACTGGGGGGGGGATAGCATGTACACAATTAATTAACTGTAGTTCATGAATAAGAGACAATATTCTAGCAGTAAATATACTAAACGGGAGGATAGCATAAGAGGAATATAACAATGATAGAAATGAAATATCCACATTGATCACAACTAAGATAGTCGCAATAGTCTTCTAAAACATTGTTTGTTAATCTTCTTTAATCGCCCAATATAACACTACTGCCCCTCCCTTACTCCCTCAATTTTTAATCCTAGTCGACAACAGAATAAGTTGGAAAAACAAGAAACAAACAAATTAAATCTGGTTTTCGTTTATTTTCTCCTAAAGTATGAATTCATAATTATTCTATACAGTAAACAGTAAAATGAAAAGCTGGTTATATTGATGTTCATTAATAAATGTTTATGGTAGCTTATGTCTAAGTGAACTGAATCTAGGTCTTGAAGATCATAAAACAAACAAGTATGTTATATTTACTCTTATTGGTTTCCTTTTAATTATGATTGCATGTATGCACCACTGACCGTAATACTGCATTATTTTTGCCTTAGATATCCAGTATATTTCTAAGTTAATTCATTCAAACTAAAAATCAAATATTCTAGACTCAATACACTTAAATATACCGGATAACCAAAGTTCAATATTCCTACTAAGTATAGGCGATCTTAACAAAAAAACTCATTTTAATTCATTACTGATGAAAAATATCGGTGGCTACTATTAAATATTCAAGTTACTTCATTACAAATCCAGTAAACATCTTATTAATACAAATGTCGGTTGTTCTGGTATGTTCTTATTGATTCTTAATTCCTTTTAATAGTTTAAGTGATTATAATATGTTTCTGGAATGCTTTCAGAAGTATCTGACTGATTCTACTACATAAAACAATACAATTCAATCATTCTGTACATTGCGCTAACATTTAGTTAAATCGACTCCACATGATATCATGCTCTAAGGATTACTGTTCATCTAGATTACGATACCTGATATTATTAACAGAATTGAATGAATACTAGGCACATAAAATTATGTAAAACTATATCTATATTAATCAGCTGAATAAATTTCAAGTTTCATATGGTCACAAATTCATTAATTTCATAAATATTAAAGAACGAACAAAACAGTTATTAATGGCGTCGTTGATTTGAAATGTCATTGAAAAGTACAATACTAAGAAGAAGAGGCTTTTCATTGATCCTTGATTCTCAATGGTAGTTAATCGAGATTAATTTGTGACACATTGATTTTATAATGTTTATTTCGTTCTCTTTCTGTATCTCTTTAAAACCACGAATAATGATTTCCCAACAAACAATCAATACATCCGTACACATGTAGAAATTCATTTGAATAATTATCTACGATTTTCTAACAAAAATAATGATTACCAATCGAAAAAGAGGAAAACATTGTGTATGTGTGCCTGCAACCATCCATAATACTAACCTGTATTGTATCCATTCTGTGAATGGTGAACTGGATAAATTTGTCCAATGTATTCACCTCAAAAATAGAATTTTTTATGTTCATAAATGACATAATGCAGAAATGAAACTTGTACATTGTCTATGTGGTAAAACAAACAAATATACTCAAGTTTCACGTCATTAATTGACTCTTTAGATGATTATTGAAAAAAAATTATTAATAGAAAGAACGCAATAACTGTTTTGTATAACAATGAAATATCTTAGAGGTGCATATCCATGAAACAATTGTTCAAGATCTTATTTGTTAGCCACAGTTCATATTTAATCATTCAGGAGTTGTTATCTAAAATACATTACATTATTGATTACGATGATTAATTCTAAGTAAAGCATAGCAAATCTGAATGAAACCTATAGTTTGAATGTATTTAGAACTTCCCATCGATTTGTCATGGACTGCAATTGATCATTCTCTGTTGCTATATGTGCATCCAACTTAACACCAAATGAAACCTATTAAGTAAATTTTACTTCATATAAAACTGATGTATATTCTTGTTATATAAATCCTATTCCTTCTTGTTTTGTACCATTAGAATGTAATTATCACATTTTGATTTTATCAATCAAATTTAATTTACCTTATTTTCATTTTGAATTCAGTAGTTTCCTATGACTTTAAACTTATTTTCTAAATTTTATTAAATTAAATTTTATCATTGATTATCAGTAGTATCGATTCAGAAAAAAAAGCAAGTAAACTAGATGAAAACTTCTAAAATAACGCTGAATTACTTAACTTCATGAATGTTAAACAGTGCACAATTTCAATTGTCATGATACAACTATATGAATTAGTATGACGATTATAATCCTATGGATTGCTTTCTATTTTACTGTTTAGATGTGAAACTAGGCCGTTAGAAGCAGAAGATAAATTACTGGCATATTATCGTTGGTATCTTCTTAACATAGTAAAGGTTGAATATTCATTGAGTAAGGTGAAGAGAGAATGTAATTCATTTCTTCAACAACCGCCTACCTCGACGTACAACGTGTACTGGTGTAAAAATAATGGAGAAGAAAGCCAACGATGTCCAGAGGAAAAAGCTTACGCTGACTGTCGATAGATACTGACTATTTTATTGTGATCTTCGCGATTAATATTACTAATGGTTAGCGATGTAGAATAACATGATTTAGAATCTATCAAAAAAGGGTAAATGAATTTATTTTTGTCTCCTGAGCTCTAAAACTTGTTTTATACTCTCTGTTTACGAAACAATTAAGTATTACCTCTTAAATTATATCCTTCATCAAGTCTTTCTGAATACCACTGATGATTCTACAAAAGCCAACTAAACCATGATCCATCATGTTGTGAACTGGATCGATGTACATACATGTCAAGTTCCAAATAGGTTATGACTGATTGAATATATCCATTTTAAGCTTCTGCTTGGAGTTCCAAATATAATACATTTAGAAGTCTATTTCTGAAGTCGCCTAGACAATACCTATATGTAGGACTTATGATCACTAAAAAGACTTTATCTGTCATAAAGCAATGAGAAGAACTTAGTTTAAAAAAATGGAATTTCACAGGCGATCTGTTTAATCTGATGCTGATTCTTATCAAATTATAGTTTCATAATAAAGTGTTTCTTTTATATTGTCGTTAATAAACGATTAATTAAGCATTGCAATTACTAACAGATTGTATAATAAGGATTGTGATTCAAAAAAAATGCCAGTAATTTTATTTATGCAGTTCTCAAGGCAACCGTTTAATTTTCTACACACAGGCATTGTGGAAATTGTAAGAAATCGTTTATAAATGTGTATCTGACATGAATGAACTAGATATGTTTACTTTTCACTGCATATTCCAATCACACATTCTGACTTTTAATAAATTATGAATACATTTGCTAATATGATGTTTGGAAATTTCTAAGCTATTTAAATTGTTACTATGCTATAATTTCATCCGATTTAGTTTAAAACATATCACTAACCTCCACTTGTAATCAAATGTGAAGCAGAACACAAGAACCTTAGATAATGTAATGTGTATGATGATTTTAAAGGGCTTTATACTAATCATTAATCCCATTCAGCTGTCAAAACTTCTGATCCTACTTAAACGAGTAAACAAATGTAAATGGAGTGAGAAATTTTGAACTAGTTGCTGAAAATAATTTTTTTGACCATCACTTTATTATGTAATATATTATGATAGTAAGAAACAAATGTTGTTTAGTTACATGTATTGTGATATTCATTAATTTCATTCAATTCTTTCTTTATTAAGACAGACAGACAGACAGATACAACACAGAACTTCGTACGTACGTACAGCAGTTCAGGTCGCCATACCACATCAGCACAGAGACGCAACTATCAGTTCAAATCCAAGAGTGATAACGATAATATAAGTATTAGCAGTAATGCAGAAAATTAGGGAGCGAAGATATGATTCGAAAAGTATAATTCAGTGAGATAAATTTGAAAGGAGAAAGATAGAGAATTCAGAAGGTTAGATTTTGAGAGAACACAAAGAGTGGATGCACCTGCGCCAGTGCAAACGATTCTGAGCCATGTCGTTCAAGGTCTCTAACCATTGGTGACTTTCGTCTCGTGGACCCCAACCACGCAGCCTACATCTACCAACATGACTCAGTCCACTTGTCAGTGACTTCATCGATTTCTGCCATGTTTTGGTTTGGCCGCCCCTAGCTTTCTTCCAACCTATTCCTACGCCGCAAAACATAGCTCGTCGAGGCAGTCGGTAGTTAGACATGCGTAACACATGTCCCAACCACCTCAACTGATGAAGTTTCAATACTTCATCCATTGATTTGCCCTCCTTTCCTAGAACCCGTTTCCTAACGACAGCATTGCTCACTCGGTTGTCCCATGATACACGAGCAATGCTTCGGAGACACCTATGATCGAAGACCAGTAACCTACGAATGTCCTCTACTCTTAACGGCCATGTTTCGCTACCGTATAGTAGGACAGAGCGAACTGCTGCACGGTACACTCGTCCTTTGGTTAGCAAGCGGATATCTCGCCTGCGCCATAAGTGACGCAACTTGGCAAAAGCCAATCGAGCTTTCTGTATCCGTGCTGAGATTTCGTCAGTCACCAGGCCATCAGCATGAGACTCCCCAGATACGTGAAGCGGTCTACACGCTCGACTACTTCACTCCCTATCACTAGTTCAGGTGACGATGCAACCCAATCCTGGAGCAACATTTTGCATTTCGAGGGGGAAAACCGCATCCCGAACATGCTTGCATTG
Source organism: Schistosoma japonicum (assembly GCA_025215515.1). Lineage (NCBI taxonomy): Eukaryota > Metazoa > Platyhelminthes > Trematoda > Strigeidida > Schistosomatidae > Schistosoma > Schistosoma japonicum. The sequence goes on along the minus strand of CM046062.1, from coordinate 6,323,829 downwards.
TTGCTCAGGGTAGTCAGAAGACTCTGCATTTTGTCAGCGTCTTCACCAAATAGGACTATGTCATCAGCATACTCTAGGTCAGTAAGCGAGGCTCCTGGTAGTAAGTCAACTCCTGAAAAGTCAGACGAAGACATGGTTATATCTAAGAGCATGTCTATGACAAAATTAAACAAGAATGGGGAAAGTGGACATCCTTGACGGACACCACTTGAAGTGAGGAATTCCGATGACAGTTCGCCATAAGCTCTCACTCGACCTGTAGTTTTAGAGTAGAGAGCTTGTATAAGGTTAATGTACTTCTTTGGTATACCTTTCAATGACAGACACTGCCACAGAACCTCAGAACCCCGACCGTAGCTGCTACCTTGTCGTGGTGGTCGGGCTTGCCTATCGTGATGACCCAACCGAGCTATACTGGCTGGAACATATGTTCCTATAGGTTCTACCATGCTAGGTAGGTCGATTGGAGAACGATGAGACTAAAAGCAGCTACTCAAGGTCTGAGGGCGAAGTCGTACTGCTGACTGCAGAGGGGTGTGACAGCAGTAAGGTGTTTCCCTCGGACAACCAGCATCTGCAGCGATGCTGCCTTCTCACAAGGAAGGAGGGGTTAGAAAAGGTCGGCCCTAAAAATGTCACACCTCACCCTACCTCACGGATTTCCGTCTCCGGCGGTATGGGTGCCCACTAAGGGCTTTTAAGTGCGGAGCTAATACTCAAAAAACTTTTCATAAAAAGGCCGTGCGTGACAGGCCTCAAGCAGTTGTCCCTTGGGCTCTGCGGTCACGCTCTCAGGTCTCTGAGACCGACACTAATCTGCCTTCTTTTTCAGGTTCCTCAAGAAACACCCTTCCACGGTGTGGGCAGCCGGGAAGTGACAACCGCCCTCATACCCGCAAAAGCACGAGAGTCCAAATTGGTCAAAATCAAATCCTTTCTTTATTCAGTAACTTTATAGTGATTGTACTGTCATATTATTATAAAATTTAGTAAGCAGGTAGTTATTAATTTAGATTCAGTCTACTTCGTCCCCAACTTTTCCCCTACTCTTCCTATTGATTTTAACAGACACTTATTATTAAACTGATAAAAGTGGTCCATTTTTATTATTGAAAAATAAATAAAGTCAATAGAAAAACTTTTCGTAAAATTTCATAATCTCTCTAAAAATGATGATCTTACTAACTGTTATGAAATAGACATAAATTTGACATTTGCGTGATAAATTGATTCAATAATTATAACTGTATATATTAGTAGTATGTTAAATGAAATAGTGTTTACCAAATGAAGAAATCTCAAGTTTATTTTCATTCTCATTTACATCTAAATACGCATATACGTACTACGAGCAAATAATTCATATGGGATTATTATAAAATACGCCTTAAGTATCTAGATATATCTATGACAAAAAAATGATTACAATTTATATTTATTAAACGAAGTAGCTGAAAAACAGTTACGTAATACTCAGGGGACAACTATTAAGACAATTTGGGCAAATAATCACGAAAGATTTGAGGAAATGGTTGGCATGGCTGAGAATCGACTAAAGTGGCCCAGGTATATTTACACTATATGCCAATATATGTTTTAAGTTAAATCGTTCTTTTATATTTCTTTTTTAACTTGTATTATTTAAACTTATATTCATTTAATTCAGTCGTTCATTATTCTCTGAAGAAGCCGTTTACACTAAGTCATAATATATCATAAATTTCAATTTCAATTCATTCAATTATTATAAATGCGTTACTTCATTCTACATACCTTTTAATTTATTCTTGTTAAACTATTTTCATGATTGTTTGGGTTAGACTGTAATTCGCAAGCGGAATCCAGGACGCGCGCTTCGTTTTATTTGATACTAGTTAGACAGATGTACCTATATTCAAGTGTTGATGTTCATACTGAGATGTAGGTGCATCCAGATGTTGAGTCCCAGACAGAACGAAGTGCGCATCCTAGAATCCGCTTACCAGTCACAATCTAACTCAAACAATACTTTCGAACTATTGCTATATCGACACGATCCACTCAGGATGCACATATAACTACCGAAACTGATCAATTTCAGTTCATGGTACATCAAAGGGGAAATCTAAATGCATTCTAATTATGCATTTGTTATGTTCATCTTGTTAATTTGGTATAGTTGTACCAATGTGAATTGTTAATTTATCCTAACGCCCATGTATACCAGGTTCCATATTGTCTAATTTAATCACACTGGGAAAAAAAACCCGCACCATTATTATCTTTTCTTAATAAAATAAATTTTTAAACCATATATTGTACTAACTAATATTATACATACACATCAATATTTTCATTAAAATTCCAAAACAAACAAAATGTCAACTTTTTACATTTTTAAAAATGGATTTCATGGACTATTTCACATGGATATTGTATCCTATAATCAACTACTGTCAAAATAATTGTTACGCTTGTTAAGTTGTTAAGTAAAGTAACAATTCATTGTTGTTTTCTGTAGATAATATAAGTAAACTGTATAATTTAAGTGAATAATTTATAAACAATGAAATAACTTTACAATTTCTTTATGATCATTCTACTGTTGCTTTTAGGTTTACTTTCAATCGATTTATTTATTTCATGTACTCTTAGACATACTATTAGTTCTGCTTGTATAAGTATTAAAAACAAAGGGAATTAGAAAAGTATATAAGTAATCAGTAACTGTTATTTTAATAAATAGTTTAGTTGCATAAACTTGACAGTGTTCAAAATGTTTTAAAAATGAAATTTTTTAAAAATAATTGAGTAAAAATCAGATTTAGATAAATTTCTGTGCATATGACATCCCGGCTGATATTGTCATGATATGGTGATCGGGCATGCCTACAGTGCTGAATAAATTGAAGTATACTGAATAGAACAATCGTTTCTTAAAGTCTCTTATTTTCAGGTAGGTCAGTTGAAGAGCTATGAAGCCCAGAATCAGTTACAATCGCGCAGAAGTATCTACACATTGTTCTCCCTTAAATCGTGAGTTTCTAATTATTCTAAAACATTTTTTTCCACACTCTCTGAACCACATTCTATATGTTCACACTTCTTTTATTATTATTACCAATGAAGTGACTTCTACTCGTGTGGTGTTAATCTTGCAATGCCATAAAATTAAGGCAACTTGAACCCGTACACATATGTATCAGGTTATATGTTGATCATACATATATACATTAGGTAAGACTTATAGCAGCAGACCTGCAGAATAAAATAAAGACCCTAGAGGCGGGATCTAGAGTATACACTGCTAAGAAGTCCTATACTAGAAAAAAACAGCTACCCAGTACTTCTTGGTTTTCACTGGTACTCTGCTAACATCTATCTATGACGAATTCAACCAACTGAAACATCAATATATACCATACTTGAATATCCCTAAATCATTATAATCCTATATAAGCAATCCAAATAAGTATGTGATAAACACGAAATGAAAACATGGTTTGAAAACACACGATCGGCATTATTACAACTTTAAACATTCTATAAAAATTTCGATTTTCTTGTAGTTATCAATTTTTAACTCATTTTCTTTTCAGAAGTTATTCAAGCAGTTTACTTCTTCCTTTAAAAAATGCACAAATTGAAACCACAACATGTTGATTAGTTTTAAAAAAATGAAGAAGGTATTTAATTGGAAATAAAAAAGAACAATAATAATAAGAATGATTGGGGTACATTACTTCTTATTTCCACCGTACAGAGACGTGGACTGAAAAAACAACGTATGTATGTGTTCATGAGAGAAAGTATCGGTTGGAAATTTTAGCAAGCTAAAATATAAAATATAGATCAATCAAAAATACGTGTATCTGTCACTCGATCGTCTTTAGTTCAGGCTATTGACCACCTAACTTGTCATCAATGCATTCATTCCTTCAACGTTGACCTTAATTCAAAAAGCCGTGATCAGAGATGGTCATTTTCAATCATGAAATGCAATCAATCTTAATATTCACAGAAAATCTATCTATACGAACTTAGTTGTGATGCCTCAACATATTTTCGGAAATATATACTACAACAATCTCTTCACGAAATACAACCACAAGTCATTCATACAATTAACTATTCAACTAACTAATATATTTCACACTGTAATGAAGAACCAATGAGATATCACCCGATTCCATAGTGAAATATTGTCACTCATTGATGCACAAAATGAGGCGTACATTTTCGATATCCTCATAGACTCCCCGAAATATACTTTAAAAATAAACACCATCTCAAATCCACATTTAGACTTAACGGTAGAACAGTAAAGAATGATCGAAATTTCATGTAATAAGTGCATGAATCCCTAACATAATAATCTTATGTAGAATCCATACAAAATACTAGGTCACATGTCAACAATCAGCGAAGACTATTTATCCTCAAACAATCTAAAATGCTATATGAGTAGTGTGTGAGAATGGAGGGAAGGATGCATTATAATCAGTACTCAGTCACAAAATATAATAGCTTCATATAAATTCACTACAATGAATAAATGGGACAACTCATTGAATTATGGGAATGTGAAAGTAAATGAGAAAATCTTCATGAATGATAAAATAATAATACAGTAGCATTTTGTGAGGGAGATGATATTGCAGGCAACAATGTTATCTTGATAATCATGCATTGACTTCATAGGTTTGTGAATGACCTACAAGATCGCTATCTACCATTCATTGATGTCTAAAATGGATGTCAAACATGTTTATTCCATGTAAAAATTTTTATTTATAATTGTATAGTTCGATAAATAAAAATTGATAATTCATATTATCTGTCCAGTTATTTTGTCTTTTGATCACTATCCACTGAGGCATTGATTCAAAAAAAAGTTGAATTATTTTTTAAGTAGATACAATCTGACTACCACCCACTAAGAAAAAATTATCGATTCACCCACAATTACTTTCCTACGATGTTTCCACACTATAATAACAGTCTTGTAACTAGTGCATCGTACACCCTCTTTTTTTCTACAACTTTCTAGTTATTTTCTCTCACAACATAGTACATGCCAATTTCTACTTATACAGTCATTTTTTTTTGTCAACTAATAACTAAAATATGTAAACATAATGACAGTAAAATGAATTTGAACTAGGTGGGCAAATTATTCTATTGACAATCATTATTATTATTATTAGTTTGATAGATAGGGAAAAAATAAACATTTTTTCCGTTTCTCAAGTAAAAAAAAAAAATAAGAATACAAGCAATTCACTTTCAATAATAATCAACGAGTAATAACCTCAAAATGACCTTAAAAAATGAGTAGAGGCTAATCGTATGGAAGAAAAATGTACAGAAAGGAAAATGAAAAATGTGCGCTCTACTAGTTACTGTCAGTATTATCATTATTATTATTTATTACTATTATTACTGTTATTATTATTATTCAATCTATTTTGATTATTTTTCTGATGATATAAACAATATCGTGAAAGAATATGTAGTTCATTATGTTGAACTTAGAATCAGAGAAAACGTAACAAAAAACTAAAACAATGAATAAAAAAGAAACATAAAATAACTTTTTGTTTCCTACTTTTCTTTCTCATGTGTTCATTATCTTATATGTAAATGTTTACATGTTAAACATGAAACATACAAATAGAAAGTAATGAAAGTAGTGGAAAAGGAATAGTCTATTTCATTGACCTTTTTTTTTGTATTAATAACTCACTTGAAGATTTAGGATTCTGTGTTGTTGTTGTTTTTTTTTTTAATTCAGAGCATAAAATAAACTCCCTAACTGATATAATAAATCGCTATCAGTTGAAAATACAAAATAAAAGACAAAATGTGTAAAAATACGAATTAGCCTTTATCTAGTAATTCGATGTAAATATCACTAATCAACATTAAACTACACTGTTTAATCATGAAATAATTTTGTCATTCGATGAATTGAGATGAACAATAGGGCGTTACTGTATAATTATGCTTTTGTAGTAGCTAAGATTCATGAGTAGTATCAGTATTTGCACTTTTGAGGAAATTGATTATTACTTAGTTGATTCCAACTTATTTTACTACATGCTAAGATTTTAAAAAAGTGACCACAAAGTTATTTCGGCATCAGTTGACCTCATAATGGGTCACCCTATTCATAAGGCTTGAATACTGACTTGTAAATAATGTTGTGATTTTCTTAAAATTAATCCTACCACATGTTACAGAAAGTAGATAGTTCATGTATGGTTCAAGGCCACTCGATTCTGATATATATATATATGAGGTGAACAGATGCCGAAATAACTATGTGGTCACATTTTTTTAATCGTAGCAAGCTGTACAGATGTGTGACAGCAGTAAAGTGTTTTCCTCAGACAACCAGCATAACAGCGATGTTGTCTTCCTACAAAGGAAGGAAGGGGTTAGAAAAGGTCGACCCTAAAAATATACATCTCATCTTACACTATGGATTTCCGTCTCCGGCAGTATGGCCCCAATAAGTACTGAGCTATAACAACGAAAACCTCTCTCGAAAAAGCTGTGTGTGACCGGCCTCAAGTAGCTGTTCTTTGGAAACTGCAACCACGCTCCAAGGTCTTTCAGACCAACCCTAGCCCAGTTTACTGTTCAGGTACATCAAGAAGAACCCTTTCACAGTGTGGGCAACTGGGAAGAGATAACCACCCTCGTAACTATGACAACACTCAAGATCACCGCCGTTTCAATCAATCTCCTTCTTCTAATCCTAATATTTATCCTGTTTCTACCTTCATGCTTAAATCCCTATCTTCAGCTTTCTCCTGTGTCATCAGTGCCAACGATCCTAGCCCACGAAATGTCCCGAGTATACCAAGACCACGCTCCAAACTTCGCATTGGTGCATTCAATGTACGAACCCTGTGCCAAATAGAGCAGCAAGCCTTCCTAGCTTACAACATTAGAATCCCGTGCCATTGATGTATGTTGTGTCTTCAAAACACGCATATAGGATCCTGGCATGGTCATTCACTTGACCTTACCTACTCAGAGTGAGGTAACACCAGACAACTTTTCAAGTTAATAAAAGAAACCGGGGTTAAAAAATCAGGCGTTAGTGAGACAATCTCCGAAAACGATATAACGCTTATTACCACAGTCTAGACGTCTAGAACGATGGGCTGAACACTTCAAGGAGCAGTTCAGTTGACCTTCAGCTGCTCTAGAAATTCCCACTAATTTAAGGTAGCCAGAATGGAAAGTCGACTTAGCTCCCATGACTCTTGTCTAAGTCGAAAAAGTTATGGCTAATCTGAGGCGAGGTGGAGAAGCAGGTCCGGATAAATCATCCCCACAGGTCTTAAAGAATGGTGGTCCCACCTTGACGATTAGGCTAACTGATATTTTGACCAAGGTTTGGGAACTTGACATAATTTCGTCTGGTTGGTGTCGGTCGTTAATCGTTCCAGTATATAGGAAAGAATTAAAGTCGCCCTGTGATAACTGTAAAGGAATTAATGTGACTAATATAGTGTCTAAAATACTAGCTTCTATAATTATCAGACTTTTAACTACAACTCGTGACCTAAAAATACGAGAAAACCAGGCTGGTTTTAGACCTGCTTGCCGTTGTATAAAAAAGATATTCACTATTTATTAGGTTTTAGAACACAGACATACTTTCGGTGCCCGACAATGGTGGTTTTCCTTGACTTAAAAGCAGAATTTGACTCTGTAGACCGAGAAGTTCTATGGCAATGTCTTTCATTGAAAAGGCCTACCCCAGGAGCACATAGATCTTGTTAAGGTTCTTTACTCAAACACTACTGTTTAGAACGTATAGCGAACTGTTATCCAAACGAGTAACATCAAGTAGTGTCCTTTAAGGCTGCCCAATGTCTCCATTTTTATTCAACTTTATAGTCGATTTACTGTTGGAAATTGCACTCTCATTGTCTAAGTTTTCAGGAATTCATCTCATGCCATATATATATATATATATTTATGTGGTACATATATGATTTTGTAATTTTAGATTACTTGTCTGTGTTCGCAATGGATTAATGTTGGTTGGATGAAATCGAAGATTAACAAGTACTGGACAGCTGTTTCTCTCTGGTGGAGGACTCGACAGAAAACCTTAATCCGATTCTGCCACACAGTTGAAATCATGGTCCTCGGGTCCTACAGCAAACGCTTAACCAGTGGTGTCGATAGGAACTTTGGCTGATAGGGTTCAAATATGTTGGAATGGATGACTGGTTTACGTATCATAAAATGATTCGGAGCTGCATTTCTACTAGTGAAAGCCACCCAGTTCAGTGATGCTGATCGTTAAGCATTCACTCTTAGACATGCAGTCCTTGTGTTGGTTTCCTCTAGTGAAAAAAATAGTATACACTGCCGCAAAGGAGTTTTATACTAGGATGAAACAGTTTTCCAGTGCTCCTTGGTCTTTAGGTGGTAACCAACTGACATTAACCTGTGATCAGCAAAGACATCCTATTTCCACAAAACTACTTCATTTCATTTAAAGATTAGTCTCCTCACTTAGTATGATCGGCAAGTTGAATCACTAAAAATTATCATCTTATCGCGATGGATTGGACATAACAGATAACTATAATAGATGTATGTACAACTGAAAATTTTCAGCTACCTTCCTAAAAAACATATATTAAACATATTGTAACATTTATCAATCTCTTGTTGCAAGCCATATGAAATCTAAAAAAGAAGGTGAAGTCAATACACATACTTTCGATAATGCTTTTAACTAACTATACTTATCATATATAATATTTTACTTAAATAGCTCTGTAGTAGATGTCAGTCAAATGTCCTTGTTCAAACATATTTTGGTCAAAATATTTTCCAACTGTGTAGATAATGTAATTAACCAACTTGTTTTAGGCTTGTTTAAATTCATTAATATCAGTAAATGGTAACTATTGTATACAGGCATACAATATTACAAATTACTTTTAAACTGTCTTCTTGTTAAACAATGAAAATAAAATCCCTACAGATGTTGGCATATTTTTTTTACCTTGTTTATTGATTAAAAAATACAATAGACTAATACATTAAAAAATATGAATATGATGTTAAATGGATGACAGTTACTAATTGTGAAAAGTACTTATTAAGTAGTAGAATGAATTTGTATATTCCCATTGATTTGTTATAGACTGAAGCTGGTCAGTCACTGTTGCTATATGTGCATCCTGTGCGGATCCAGCCGATGAGTCCCAAATAGGACGAAACGCGCGTCCTGGATTCCACTTGCCAGTCACAATACAAATTAAATGGTACTTATTAAGTGTTTTTCTTCTTTCTTTTGAATAATTACAATTTAAATGTTTAAATAAAGTTAAATTATGATTGGCAATTTAAGTCAAATATTGGTATTTGAAACATATCAACTGAATGTATCCAACATATTCGAATATTGATATACACAGTGAGATTGGAAGTTACTTCATTCACTACAATAGTGTTATGATATACATTAGGCTACTGGGTTTAGATAACCAACATGCGTTTAATTAGTAAGGGAGATTATTTTCTGAATGCTGATAATAAGAACTAAAATTAATTAGTCTCTGGTGGTTTATACTCATTCAAGGTTTTAAGTAATAAGTTATGCTTGGCTTTAATTGTAACTGACAAGTGGAAATCCCAAAAAAGTTCTTTAAGATATCAACACAGACAGTATAATACACTTTTCGTTTATCCAAATATCAGGAATTTACTCCTCTTTATACTTACTTCTCATTATAATTTCAATTTATACAACGATTATAACATCATAGTAGACATTTAAATGTTTCACGTTAATATCATAGTTACATGACAGTAATGACACTATACTAACATAGTAAGTTTGACACAAAAGGCTACTTTTTCAAATTCTTCCAATTTATTAATGATTTTGTTAGAAAAAAAAACTGTTTAGGGTTCCTTTTTTTAGTTCTTTATTATGCAAATGTACATAACACTATTTTCTATTACTCTACTGTCATTACAATAATTGCCTTATTTCTTTCTATTTTTATCTTTAAAGATTGTTTTGCTAATAAATTTAAACAAAATGTTTCAATTAAACAAATCCCTGATAATGTCTTAGATGCTTACTATAAAAGAGTTCCATACTAGGATGAAATAGCTGTCCTATTCTTTCCAAGGATCTACAATTGTCTAATTCAGAGAAATTAGTAACATTAAATTATGAAAAGGATGTTTATTCTTCGGAAAAAAAGTAGTTAGTTGAGTGTTTAAAATTGTTTGTTTTTATTGTAATAAAAAAGAAATAAAAATGAAATAACTTTTCTAAATTTAAATGACCCCAACCAGATTTGATTAATTTTTGGTCATGAAAGGAAGCCACTTACATAGATTGAATAAAATACACACAAACCATCAAATGTTATTAGCATAGAAAGTTAAAAATGGTATATTAGTGATTAGCTCTGGTCACAAAATGATATCAATTTTAGATTGTTAAAAAATTGTTGGCGACAAAAAAACTGTCCTATTCATGAATAGGACTTTGTAACAGTATGAGGTAATAACGTACCCATAATTTTCTCGTTCCTTAAAAATAGCTCTATTTTTTAATAACACAATATAATAGAATTCAGTTAGTTACTTCCTATAGCTCAACATCGTTCAAACCTAATTGTATGTAACCGTATGAGTAAACGACGCAGTTCCCCTATTTTATGATAATTCATTTCGACTCTTCATAGATTAATTAATTCATATAATCTGTTTTCTAGTTTAAACTGATTAAAGGAAAATATTACTAATTAATGTTGAAAATCTAGCAGGAGTTTGATATCTGTAGATGAAATTGTTCAATATGTTAGTGTGACTATGTTTAAAATTATGAAGAAAAGCTTCCTTTCTGGATTTAAAATAACATTCTTCAAATAACCAGAAACTAGTTTCATTATAGGTTAATAGTAATTTTAAGATAAGTATAGTTACAATCCAAGTGTAAACTGTTTCAAGCCAAATTCAACTTATTAGACAAATAGGCTCACAGACAAGTTCTTGTATGCTATATTCATAATTCGGAACTCAGTGATGCTTTAGTCCTTTCACATTACCTAATAGTGTGGTTAAAAAAACATCACCGAATGCCATTAGCTAACGTATATCTACAAATTTGATTTATTGGAAAATTAAAGTCATAAATTTTAGACAGAAGTTTAAAGTATATTATAACTGAGAAGTTGATTGCAGGTGGAGAAGTGAATATATGTTAGAGAACAAAAACCTCCAATTAAGGTTCATCAACAACAAAAGATTCATCTATTAAAATGTATTAAAATTAAGTCGGGAGGTCAGTTACAAATCATTGTTGAAGAAATTTCAGAATATTCCCTGACAGCCGTTATAATGTCATTGATTAATATAAAGTAAGTAATGGTGAATTTTATTTATTCAAAATCTGGTCGTCAATTGATGTAAATGAAATATATACAAACCAGTGTATTAAGAAATAGTATTTATTTATTTCTTATTATAGAGGATTCAAGAATATCGTTGATATATAGTACAAAGAGTTCAACAAGAAGTTTATTTATTGAACAACATGTAAACTCGCTTCACTCAATTGTAACTGACCATGAATTCAGTATCATCCACAAGGTTAATAAAAATCTCTCCTAGACAACAGGCTTCCGCACACAGAGAATTACTAAAGATTTCAATATATATATATATATATATATATATATATATATATATATATATATATACCTATTAAAATTAGAAATGTGTATTCAGAAGATATTTTTTCAACTTTATGTACCATACACAACCACCTTTTACGCAAATATTATTTGTCGTCTAACTTCTATGACCTTATGTTTAATATTCAATGTCTTTAGAACTATATTATTTGGACTCTAAGTAAGAATACAGTTTTCTTACTATTAATGTTTCCACTGCTAACTTATTTACTGTTGTTGACAAAAAATGATTGTTTATTGCCAAGAAACAAAATAAATACATTTGTAAATGTACAAATTGAAAATCAATTCATCCAAAAAGAAATTTTCGCTAAAAATATTTATACTCATTCTTGTGTTAAATAAACCAGCATTGGTCATTTATGTTTATCTTCTATTATTGTATCGGATCATATCATTGTAAAAGCAGTATCGATAGTAGCAAAAAATTGTCAAGGTGCATCATTTACTTTTATTCTGGTTTTTTCTCATAAAATTCCTTAAGGTAATTTCACCTAACTCCCCCCCCCACTTACACCCAACTCTTTCTTATATCCACACAGAGATTGAATTTCTTTTTTAAAACAGTTTACTTTTCAAAAATTTCAATACATTGGTTTTGTAAGTTAAGTTTGAAATCGTTATGAATATATTTACGCATTTCAGTTGTTTCTTTAGCTCATCAAACATTGTTTTTAAATATACTAAACTATTAATTCTCTGTTAAATAGGTGCCAAAATTAAAAATAGAGTATTGTTTAATTTTACTGTATAAGATGCAATTAAGTGTCTAGGTGATTACTACTTTGTGATTTGCAATAGTATGTACTCAGTTTTGATACAAAGTTGTTAAAGGCAAGTAAATATGTAACTTTGTTTCACATAAGTTATCAAAACATAGTTGTAATCGTAAAGGAGCTGATGTACTATTTGAGATTCAAACTCATATCACTTAGTTTCTTACTGAGTTATTCTAAATACAACTAATCTTCTGTGAGAATGAGATATTTATAGTGTTTAATCACTGAATATACTCCGATTTAACATTTATTTAGTCTTTAATTACTGGTCATATAGTGTGAATTCGAATGATACTTGTTCAAATCTAAAAAAAAGTATTAACTTTCTTGAGAATGCACGTACATTATACTGACGAGTGATATCCAGCACGAATTTCGGGCTAATCATGATTTTCCGCTGACTTGCTCAAACCATTTTACACTAGTCACTATCGGTTATAGAGGATAATGAATGAAACTTACTTAAGTAAACCCAAATTAATCATGAATGGTATTGGATACGTATTTGAATATTAATTGATTATACTAAAGCTTATTAGCAGACATATAAGCATAGTTAAGCTGCCTTATCGTTATTACATTCATTCCTACTTTTATGTCTACTTATCTGAATGATTCACCGAAGATTTAAATTAAAAGTTGATTCTAACAACTTTTCTTTAATAAAGGTATACAAGTGAACAATCAAACAGGAAATATCGTTTTTATTCTAAGTGACCGTTATCTTTGTTGTTCTGAAGTACCTACATATATTTCAAGTAGATAAAATTTTGATTTTTAAAGAATGAATTAAACAGTAAGCATTTCTTTGAAAAAAAAAATATCCTTTACAAATTGCTTTTATTTTGTTTATATCTTTCTTCTTATCATATTTTCTCTCTTTAGCAACTGCTCTTCACATTACACCTTATGTAGGATAAATAAAAAAGACGAAAATAAAAGAGAAAGGAGGGAATTTAGTGTAGAAGATAAATCAAAGAATATTATGAACGTTATATAGTCTGTTCATCATATATGCAAATGCAGTACATCATTCTTATCATTTAAAAAATTTATCCGTTATTTGTAGAAGGGAAATTTTACTCCTATATTCACATTATTCACTACATCACTAGATCTCGTAAATAAGTTAATGCACTCATCAATGAAATCCTCTTCAAATTTTGTCAGTTTGTAAACAATTCTTAAAAGGAAGTATATGAAAAAAGTTATGGATAGAAAAATATTTATCTGAGTTCAATGAATATTCATATCACTCATCGTACTTTAAAACATCAGATAAGCATAGTATATCAAACAGGCGAGTCGGTAACTTTCAATAATTAACGGAAAACAAAATCTAGTTCACTTTAAGTACTCATAATCAATGATTTTCTAGAATAGAAAAAGCACGTGAAGTGAAACTTGAACTTTTTTCAGTGTTACATTGTATATAATGAATCCTCTTTTACACTTATTAGGTTTTGACGACTCAGTGGTCACTGCATCTATTCTATTGCCATTATTAATTCTGTCAATGTAAATTATTTATTGAGTGACTGTTTATTTGCTTAGTTCTGAGATATACTTTAGTCTCAATAGCTAGTAGTACTATTAAGCTAAACAAACCGTTGTAAGCAGAGAGGCTTTATAATCATAAATGAATAGCCTATAGAAGAGTAAGTTAATATGCTAAAGATTTTTATGAAAATGTGGTATTATTAGAGCTCATTCTAACCTGGTACAACTACAATTATATCAACATCTTCTGTGTATCAGTAAATGACGTCACTTTATCTTCCACTTAAAAGGATTTTAAAAACTAAGGCATTTGGTGTATACTTCATGTACATTTATTAAATTCATATGCATGTTTGTCCTCATCTACTAATTTTTTCTTTAACAAAAAACGGAGAACTTGAAAGCAAATCGCCTAATTGCCTTCATTTTAACTTACTGATGCCATATTCTAATCTTTTACTATCTATATAGTAATAGCTTTTTCTCAGTCATTTACAAAATACACTGTACAGGACACCGTTTCATATAACAGAAAGAATATGTACTACAAAGAAACTTTAAAAAAACACTTATAAATTATTAAAAATCTTTATGAGAAACAACGGGCGTCCACCGAAATTCAACGACAAACAACGAAAAAAAGATAAAAGATAAAAAGACCACAAACAACTTGACTTCGGAGGTGATGATATAGTAAGGGCTAGTCAACAGAAGAGATATACATTTATCCTTGTATAAAACAGTATATTTTAATAAAATCGAAGATTTAAAGGTATATAACATATCTTAAAGTTAAAGCTACAGTAGTTATATTGATAAAATGTAAATATATCAATAATGGTCTTATGTTAAACAGATTAAAACTTTAAGTAATTTTTCAAGGTTTCTTGTCGACATAGGACGTTTAGGTCATACATTAGGAACTTTTGAAGTGCAAAATACACGACTGAACTCTAGTTTCTATGAAAATAGTACTAAACCTCACCGTACCATGACAATATCTGATTTAATTTGTTGCATCATTTTTACTATCTTTCTCTGATTTCGACATCGTTTTAATTCCATAGATTTCATAAGTTTATTTCTTACCAAACTAATCTCAATCAAATTATCCTTTTGCTTAGTTGGAATGTATTTGAATCTTTTCGTTGATTTGTCATGGACTGATACTGACCAACCAGATAACGACTCTTGAATAGAACAAAACGCACGTCCTGAATTTCACTACCCAGCCGCAATCCAACTCAAATAATAACTGCGCTTAGTTGTCTGTAGTAGTCACAGATTGATGTTAGTTTGGAACCAATGAAAAACAGGAAGCAGTGGAGAGCTGCTTCTTCCCATTATGGGACTGCTTAACAATGTGCACATTCAATCCAACCATGGAAATGAACCTAGAGCCTTAAGGTTGGAGAACTCTTAACCTTATTCACCACTGGATTCGCCAGCGTCCAGTGATGGAATTCTTACTTCAATTAGTTTATGATATATTGCGATTATCATCCATTAGTCTGTAAGGAATACAATCAATTAAAATAAATACTAACTTATCTCCACAAAACCATAGAATTTTGATTACGATAATTAGCTGATTAGTGACTAACTTCAAGATACTTCTGAAGTTTTAATGACAAGTCATGACTCGGAAAGTTTAGGCATGTCGGTAGTGAAATACTCATCATTAACAACAAACAATTATCATTGTACTCTATCACAAATAGGCGGAAATAGAAATTCTAATGCTAAACGTCTATCAAGTGGTACATATATATAAACGAACACTGTGGGACCATAAGATCTCAGGTTTGATTTTGTGGTTTAATCGAAGGAATCTACTATTTGGCAGCCTCATGCAGGGATGAGATAGCCATCTACTATTTCTAGTTCTTTAATGGTACTAAACCAACACCAGTCCGTGACGAATACAAACAAATAAGCCTAATATAAAATAAGTGATATATATTTGTAAAATTCCAATGAGTAGAAATTAGAATTTTTGACGTTTCGCGGCTTAGTGCAAGTCACTTCTTTAGAGAAATGAATAACCGAATAAGCCTAACATCAGTCTATCATCACAAAACCACCTCAATTCAGTTATCACTGGTCCATCCATTTCATTAAGTAACTGAATATTTTTGCTAGCTCTATGAATCTTAGTTAAAAACTTGTTGTTTTAAGATCTCCACTTCTACACTGACTTTATACATAACATCAATAGCAATGAATATCATAAATTAATTAAAGTTGAAATCTAATCATTAAATACAAGTTAGACCTGTGATTTTTATTAGGAACTTTACATGAATTTTATTTCCACTCTAATGAAACATATTCATTTTGTAACCAGATACATTTGTATAAATAGACAAGTTTCTGTGTAAACAATTCAATTTCAAGATATTATAGATTATAAGCAGTGGTTGATAAAAACTCAATGAAGGAAATTAAATTCAGTTTAGATTACTCAATGGGTGTTCTAAATGCTTTCCTAAAATACCAGTGTCAATATCAATTAGCAAGCTAAGCAAAACTAACCTTGTTAATTATTATGTAGAAATGTAATATTTAATGAATATGGAAAACAAACTAACTGACTTAAATTGGCCTGATTAATTATTCATTTGAAATAATTAAAATTAGTTAGTGATATATTTTTACTTATAGGGAATGACAAGAAAAGAAAATGTTAACTTCTATATTGTGTTCTCTATTATTATTATTCTTATTACTGTTAAATAAACAAATCTTAATACTTAGTTGAGATAGTTTGTAGAGACTGTTATTAAGTTTTAATTGATTGAGAAGTCGTGACTGATGAAGTTCAGTCTTGTCAGGTGTAAGACAGTTATCATCGATAACAATAATTGACCGTCGCGCTATATCACGAATTGATGGAAGCAGGAATTTTACCGTTGAATGCCGGCCGGCTCAGTGATGCAGAGGGTTAGGTGTTTGTCACTCCGATGCCTCTGAGGCAAAATCTAGAGTGTGTACTGCTGAGTTTCATGCTACAACGAAACAACTGTCCAGTGCTTCATGGTTTTCAATGGTACCCAGCTAACATGAATATGTGAGGAAATTCGATCAATTAAACTTATTGCCAATTTTCATAAACCAGTCACAATTTAGTCTTTTATAATCGTTTAATCAGTCTAGCATTTTTGTATAAATTGATAGATTAGCTTTTTATAGATATGTTCAGGATACAACACGGCAAAAGAGACTGATCTATTTCAGTCCATGACAAATTAACAGGAACATCTAGATATATTTTAATTAAATGTTACAGTTCTGTCAATCATCATAATTGTTGATATATTTAATATACACAAAGGTTTTAATTGCATGTATAAATGTTGAACTATTCTTACCCTAAACCTATGACTTAAACTGTCGTTATACTCAATAAGAATTCAAAATTTGAATAAACACAATAATATACATATACATGTCACTTTTGTTCATATTTATAAACATGCACACTTCAACATGATATCTGTTTCATGCAATATTTACTTTACACAAGTGGACATTGTGGACTGATCGCTATTAAACAACTTTGGTAATTTGGATTTTCATCAATTTTCTCTGATGAAGCTTGAATCCGATGATCGTCAGGTAAGATGTTAGAATCTTTAGGTTTCAATCACTGAGTTTATTCCAAAATATAATTTATACTTATAATTAATATTAATATAATTAAAATTAATTCAGTTATTAACTGGTGCATTATTGAAATTGATTGTCCTTCACCGCATCCAAGATCGATTTCCGGCATGGCTGAGCAAAGGACAGAGCAGATTAATCATCTCTATCCTGTAATAGATATTAGATTCAAGGTATTCAACTACGGACTAATTATTTGACCTAATCCTATGAAATCTAGTCAAATAAACTGAGAGGCCTACGTCTGAACCTATTTTACTATTGAAAAACGCTCTATCAATACACAATTTGAGGCCTGAGTTGTTCATACAAAGGATGGTGTAGGATCTGCTTTCTTTACCATGGCCTTAGTTGAGAATTTCAGATAAAGGTTATTAATTTATGTATTTGTTTATTTGCTTGCATTTCACTATATCTTCATATCTCACTTTCTACCTTCATTTACGTCTATCATGATTATAATAACAATTATTAGTATTACGATTATTGCTATCACCTTATTATCACAAGGACTGTCGCCAACCTATTTTTATCGATTTTCATTCACAAATAATCCTAATCTGCTGATAATCATAATTACTGCGTCTCTATCCTACTGATTACAAAATTTTCATAATTACTAATTGATTATTTGAAAACATTTGATAGTCAAAATTTCACACAACAACTGAGTCGAAATCCTCACTTGACTTATAATTTATCAGACGTACATATCTATAATTGTACAATTTGATAATGAATTCGTTATAAAAAGACTCCTTCCGTGAATAAACTTGTTTTAAATAAGATGTTACAAAATGAAATAAGAAAAATATGTTTTCAATAACATAAACAGAAACACTACGGAAGTAATAATGATTCAGTAAATTAATTCCTCTCCTATTTTTTTCTTTTCTTGTCAACAATTTCTGAATACAGTAGACAATTTATTTCCGTTCTGATCTTTCATTCTATTCTTAATCATTAACTAGATTTTGAATAGAATGAATTAATGAAAATAAATGGCATTATTCATGTATACTTCATTCGGGAGCATGAATTAACAACAATAGAAAATAATTTATATGTTGTTAAATAAGTTTATTTATCTACAAGGAAAAGTTGATTTTATTTTGACAAACTTGTGATTTTAGTAGTTGATGTTTTATTTTGTTTAGAATTCTCATGTACATTAAATATAGTTTGATTTATGTTACCAAATAAAACACTATTCATCATTATAATGTCTATTGAATTAGTCGGTATCATTAAGGCAGAACATAGTTATGCACAAGATGCTTCATATATATATTTTTTTACAGATCAATTAAGCATTCTCACTACTGTATCAGGGTATCGAGCACACAACCATTATATCTTTTAATGAACTCATGAATATAAGCACTATTTGGATGAATGGGACCTAATCGTAGGATTTCATCTTATTCTCGGCTTATATGAACTTTAACGGTCATGACTTTTGATTAAAACTTTATGATATTCTTGAAGTAATTCACTTATAAAATGGTTACAATGATTAATTTGAAGTGTTTTTGAAGAGGTTTATTGCTTAAAGATTTATCTCCACTTTTGTTTTTCTGTATTAAATTAATGTCATCTTTTCATTCCTAGATTTATAAATATGCTTACAGTTTAATATCACATGTACTCGTTGTGTATCCATCCGTTACTTCTAAATACAAATAACTACATAGGTGAATGATTTATATGAATAGAGATTGAATGTTAATGGACTAATACTAGCTAACATTAATTAAGAAGCTTCTTATAACTTACATATATGCATTAACTTAGTGTATATAAATAAATTCTATGAAAATATAAGACTACATTATATTGTTGTGATTCTCTTGTTATTTAGAAAATTTAACAGATTTCTATTATTTACCCTACACTTTACATCTCTGATTATGTAACAATGTTCTATTGTTATAAAAACAAACAAACAAACAAACAAGAATTTTGTTTTCTGTTTGAACTGTATAATTCGAAAATATTAACAAAAGAGAATAAATTCATTCAATTGCTCATAAACAGAATTTGTACAAACGACTCTGTCTCAAACTAATGACAAAATAAAATTATATTCCATAGTGTAATCAATATTATTATGCTAGAAAGTCTTTCAAGTATTTCATCACTTTTCCCTAGGGCGTTCTTGATAATCAGACAAAGAGATTACAATTATATGAAGTTATATTTGAGAGGTATAATTGAAAATTCATTTTATGGCTGATTTGTGTTGAATGTTTTCGAGACAGAATATAATTTTCAACAACTTGAATGTTTGTTACTTTAAATTGTTCGTATCTTCCTGCTGTTAATATTAAGGATTGTAATATAATACAGCCATCTAAAACATGCATTTCCTCATGTTTTTGACTAGTCAACTAGATATGCCTAGATTTTAATGTTAATATTCACACACAATAAAAGTATAATCGGAGAGATGGATCGATCTGTAATATCAACAACGGGAGGGTACAAACCCTTACAAATGAATGAGTAGCTAGTATAGTGAAAAACTTGTTGGTGTTGGAAGCCACTAAAATCAGTTCAAATCCCCGTATAAACATCGTCACTTCAATGCAATAAGTAAATTCAGCTGGTAAATCACAGAAAGAATCAAACGCGTTCTGCTTTCTATTACTGTTCTCAATTCATTTCTAATAAGAATTTATAATTTAAAATTGAATTGATCTAGTGTTGTCAAAAGTATGCAGAAAGAAATGTAAGAGGACTCTTATTTTCTTTCATAGTCTTCCTAGAAAGTTTAAGTTGGATTGTGACTAACAAGCGGAGCCCAGGATGCGTGTTATGTCCTATTTGGGACTCGCTGGCTATATATACCTACATTCCAATATTGATGTTCACACCGAGAATCGAACCCAGTCCGTTTCTTGCCAAACGCCACCTCATTCATTACTAGGCTACTGAGTCCAGACAGTCACGCTTGTACAATAGGCTTGGCAGTCACAATCTAACTAAAACAGCACTTGGGTACTACCGCTATATCGAGGCAATTCGCTTAGGATGCACATATTGTAACAAAGACTGACCAGTTTCAGTCCATAACAAATTAACAGGAAGATACAAATACATTCGAATTCCTAAAAAATTATTTTGTCCTTTTACAAGTCAATAAATGCGTGTATTTCTAAAAACTTAATAGTTATTCATCATGACAGATAATGTATAAAACAGAACTAACATACATTTATAATAAATTATACCAGTTAAATGGAAAGAAACCTGTTTATTGTTTTTGTAAAAGAAAAATATTTTTCTAACAAATCAGTAATCAATTCATACAGTATGTTTAAATGAATAATATTTTCAATTCGTATAAAGGTTAGTGTAGATTCCACTACACATATAGTAGTGCTTATTAATTTTAAGAAGGTGAAATATTCACTCCACTAATACCTTACAAACATATATATGTAGGTACTGTTTGTATTCGTCACATGTTAATCTCAGTTAGGTATCACTGAAACAGTGGGCAGTGGGCACCTGTTTCATCCTAGTAATTGATTCTTTACTGGAAGTTAGCACTCATTACCCTGACAGGGCTCGAATATCAAATCGAAAAATTTGAAAATCATTCTCCACAAAAACTACCTCAACAAAGTGAATTGAAATGAATTTAAAATATCAAGGGAATTTTACGTACTGAACATCAAAAGTGAGAATCATCCAATGTACTATCGTTATAAACACTTTTTGTTCTTCATCTATATAACGCCTACCTACAGTTTTGATGAAGAGTTTCGTGATATACGGTTTGTATACTTGTTAATTAAATATGAATACTATAGTGTTTTTAATCTAAGTAGCTGAAAAGTATCCATAGAACGAATGCGCCTATACTATTTTGCATAGAATATTTTCATGCTGATAATAATAATAATGTCGCTGAATTTTTCATTTTTTCACATGATGTAGAGGATGACAGGTAAGCGTAGTTATCATCCGATTACAGTCAATTCAGGCAATCGACCACTTAACTTGTCATCAACGCATTCATTCCTACAAAATTGGCCTTAATTAAAATAACAGTGATCAAAGATGGTCATTTTCAATCATGAAATGCAATCAATCTTACAATTCACAGAAAATCCACCTACACGATCTTAGTTGTGATGCCTCAACATATTTTCGGAAATATATACTACAACAATCTCTCCACAAAATACAAACACAAGTCATTCATACAATTAACTATTCAACTAATTAATATATTTCACACTGTAATGAAGAACCAATGAGATATCACCCGATTCCTTAGTGAAATATTGTCACTCATTGATGCACAAAATGAGGCGTACATTTTTGATATCACCATAGACTCCCCGAAATACACTTTAAAAATAAACACCATCTCAAATCCACATTTAGACGTTACGATAGAACAGTAAAGAATGATCGAAATTTCATGTAATAAGTGCATGAATCATTAACAAATAATCTTACGTAGAACCTATACAAAATACTGGTCACATATCAACAATCAGTGAAAACTATTTATCCTCAAACAATCTAAAACGCTGTATGAGTAGTGTGCCAGAATGGAGGGAAGGATGAATTATAATTAGTACTCAGTCACAAAATATAATAGTCTGATATAAATTCACTACAATGAATAAATGGGACAACTCATTAAATTATGGAAATATGAAAGTAAATGATAAAATCTTCATGAATGATAAAATAATAATACAGTAGCATTTTGAGAGGGAGATGATATTGAAGTCAATAATGTATTCTTGATAATTATGTATTGACTTCATAGGTTTATGAGTGACCTACTAGAGTAATGTCTATCATTTATTGATGTCTAATTATCACTCGGTATTAATCAATTTAAAATTTTTAGTCACTTCACTTACTATCAATAAATCCACTCATAAAATGTTTCTGTTCTTCACAAAATGTCAACATAGAACCGATACATTTAACTGAATGTTGTGCAATAAATGGAAATATGTACTGGCAACTGACAAGTCAACAATTTAGCATCATTTCAAATATAATAATTCAAAGTTTGTGCTAATGATTGAATAGTCTAAACATTTGTATCTTAATAATAAAGTTTTAAGATATAGCACCGTATTAAATTCTTTTTTAGGTTCTAAAAGCTGAATGTTATAATTAGTAGTTGTTTAATGTAAGGTAAATATGTTTCGCGCAACATTTCAGTATAAATGCAATAAAGATAGTTACCTTTGAGAAATAAACTTATCACCTTCAGTAAACTATGAAATATGTTTCACCATGAAAACAAGATAATTTTTACACATTTAACTCTTCATTAGTATTAGCCTTGAAAGCCATTATATTATCGTTGTATATATTTGATTATAAACCACTGACTAATTGCTACACATTAACTCTATGCAATTCCGTTTAAGTAGTGCTTGGAAATTTGGTATAAGTTACGGATGAACATTATATTTCATGTGATGTATATATGTAGGACCTTGTGAGGCTACTTATAATTATTTACATTCTTCTTTTGTTGATATTTTTAACATGAAAGATTTTCTTTAAGACCCTTCATTTTATGATTTATATCGAAAATTTCAACCAGTTACCCACTGATAGATAGAGACTAGTAAATATCATTTTAAAGCTAATGTGAGTTCCCCATTTGAAGTAGTGTCTATTCATAATTACATCAGGTTAGGATATAAGAATGTCAGATTATATGTTTAAACAATCTAATAATTCAAATTTAAACTTTAATCACACATCAGATAAACTTACATGGTTTTGTTTGTTATAAGTAACACAGTAAGGTTTAATGACATTGCTAATCTATTACGTTATCTACAATTCTTCATCAAAACAAGGGTCATTCAGTGTTTCGATTACAAATCGATGATGATTTGAGCTATGTTGATAATTTCAGACTAACTTCAGGAATCCTCCAGGAGTGATTGAAAATAATGAGTAAGATGACTTAAAATCTTTATCTTCATCTTGATCATTACTTGCAATATTCATTCGTATAAATCCTTTTCATCTTATCTTCTTACTATTATTTCCACTTCCATAACAATATTGTAACTCCTATTCCGTTCATCAAATTAATCACGTTTCGTGTTTTCATCAAACTTTTCACTATTCCTTACCATTTTTAATAATTAAGAAAATCATGACATTTGATCTAAGCATCAATAACCAAACACAATTAAATTGAGATGGTTCGTGGAGATCGGTATTAAATTTAGTTAATTGATGTAAGGAGGGTACCAGTGGAAACCAGAGAGTACCGGACAGCTGTTTCCTTCTAGTATGGATGATCGTCGCGCAATATCACAAATTGATGGAAGATGGAATCCTACAATTCGATCGCAACCTTGTAGTGTAGAGGGTCTAGCGTCTGCCAACCTGATCCCCCTATGGTGGAGTCTAGGGTGCGCACTACTGACGAGTCCAATACTACGAATAAACAGCTATCGAGTACTTCGTGGTACCCTGCAAACATCAATGTCTGACGAATCCGATCAACAACAAAAAATTATATGTTCCCTATAGCACTTAAACTCTTCCATAATAATAACTGAAACGAACATAAATTAACAACGTGTTCATTATGTTTGACGAAGAAAAAAAAATTATTTTGCTTAACACTGTTGTTTTTTTCCTCATTAAAGAGAAGTAACTATTCACAACAAGTTGTGTTAACGTGTTATTAAAAGAGACCGATAAACAAAACAAATGTTAGCTAAAATGAAAAGAAAATCATATCAAATCCGATATATAAATTAGATATTTCTATTGATTAAAATCTATGATTCTAATTAGTTAAACATTCATTTCTTCCGTTTTTTTTCTTGTTTTTTCCTATTTAAAATCATTCAGGTTATAGGAAAATTTTGAATGAAAGTTATAAAGTATTTGACTAATAAATTAAAATGAACAACAAATGTAATTTGAAAATTTTAAAGAAATACTTTTAAGCATTTTAGTTTAATGATGACAATGATGATGATGAAGAGATGGAACATAAATATAAATAAATTATAGTTGTTAAATATTCTTTGTGATGAAATAGAAAAATAAGTAAATACAACTATAAAAGTAAAATGTCAAGCATAAAATGAATGGAATCTTTAGTTACATAAATTTAAAAATTTATCTTAATGTAGGCATTACTATTAGTATCATTAGTATCTGTAAGCCAGTCATGACTAATGTAAAACCTGGAATAAAAACACCGTAGTCTCAGTTACCTTAATAGATTATCTTGACTAGATCAACTTAGCTAGATGACTATAAAGAAAGTCACAATAATGAAATAGAGATAGTATTGATGTGGATTAAACTTTGCGAACATAGTTTGTTAAGACAAAGTTAAAAGTTGCATATATGTAGAAAAACTGGGACTCAATATCTAAAAGATAGGAGTGAATGAATATATCAACATTACTGTGAGCGATTCTAGGCTATTTTAACTAATGTCTCCAACCACTGATCACGGTTAGAAAGCAGACTCCAACAAAACTGTCTGCATCTAACAATATGGCAAATATCAACAGTCAGTGACTTTGCAAGCTGATGCCACCTTCTAGTTTCCTCCTTCTGTTCAGTTATGTAAAACAAAACATGTTACCAAGTTATAAATAGTTAATTTAGATCGCAGAAGAGAGTATAAACTTCATTGGTTATACATGAAAATTAAATCAATAACCAAACACTTCAAATTATTTGACCCGAAATCAATTTGGTCTGTAAAAAACTTTAGCCCCGTAATTTTGACAGAATGTTTATAATGCTTTACCTCTAGATAGTTACACTAATGCTTACCTGTTTTCTTATTTAAATTACAGTAATACGCAGTCAGCTTAAAATACAATACGTTTCATCTAATGAAGGAAACTATAAAAACAAACTAGCTATACATTTAAGAAAATAAAATATTCTCCTCTTATTATTTCGTTTCTTATTCTGTTAATTAAGAAGATCACCTGACAAAAATAAATTGGAACGAACTGATTAATGTTATGTATATCTAATCGCTTAGTGTTAACTGAATTGGTATTGTGGACATTAGTCTAAGTAAATCACTATTGTGCACACTAGGCTATGAAATAAGGTGGTTAGTTGTCTACAGTAGAAAACACTGCTTTATATATGTTCCATGCTAGTTGGTGCTTCTTAACATGGCATAACTGCATTCTTAACGAATAAAAAATTACATTATTGAGCTTCACACATTATGACCACTACCATGGGGTTGTTTTAACCACAGCTCTTCTCTATAGGTCTAATTTATTTATATTGGTTGAACATATAGTGGTTATTATGATCCCTGTTTCTATATTCCTATCAGCTCAGGTGGAATTTTACCTATCGGTTTGTGATGTAGCCACTAGTGACTCGTTATGGCTCTTCTGACGAGCTCTAACCATCACGAAATTCTGGTCAGATAGTCTCATGCCGACTACTCCTCTTAAAGTAAGTGGAAAATAATGTGCCCAAAAAATCTTTGTTAAGTACCGCAGTAATCCAGTATAATCATCAAAAACAAATTACACCAACGTCCTTAATCATTATGTACTTGATTCTTAATATAAATATTCTTTGGGAAATTCAAGTTGCAGCTCACAATCCGCCACTAGACTTGCTAATAAAAAAATAACTAATTTCCATACTGAACCCAAAACACTCAAACATCCATAAAACTGCCTCAGATTGTTGAACAGACTAAGTTATAAATACTGCCATGATATGTTCTAGACATTTCTGAAAACAATAGCATAACAAGATTATTTGGCATCTCGTAATTATTATAATGGTATCGTGAAGATTATTGAATTTCATGCCTCAATTAGCGAACTGGTCCTTGTTAGACAGTCACTGAATATCAGTAGTGTTCGACCAACTTTGATCAAAGTCGCGAATAGATCAAAGTTAAACATGTAAATCCTTTAATGCTAACTAAATGGTCCAAAGGTCGAGAGCTTGCCTTAAGGTTTAATCTGTAGTGTTGTTGCAGATGCGCTGTCACAAGAAGTCTCATATGGCAACAAAACCGCTCTCCTGGTTTTCAAATACTTGACTAACTAAGATCAGTCTGTGATGCGAAACATCAAATTAAAATAATACCTCAAACATTCGGCCTCCTATATTTAGTTAAAATTACGTCATACATAAAATTGGCATAAAAGTATGACCTACCCGCACCATATTCAGCACTTGACCTCTTCTTCATGTGGTTTGTGTTAGGTGAAGCCAGCTTTACGGATTAATGTTATAAATAGCTATCCAAATTAAGAGGCAAATTATGTTATTTTTTTACTATATATGTATAATATCCGTACTACACAGGACGTGTAATCAAAGTGTTGCAAAAATGATTATTTTTAAGATAGAGTTGATTGCTGTAAAATAAAATTAGAAATATTAAATAGGCATTTTATTTCCACCTAATGGTTTAAATGAAATCCAAACTAATTATGCATTTTGATTTCACAACAGTAATTGGTTCATTTTGTTAATGTATATATTTTTAAGATGATCTGGAAGCACCCAATAAGAGCGAAAACTGCGAAATACTGTTTTGTTTAAGAAATTCTTGTTCATTCTATTCTCAAAATCTTAAGGTACGTACCTAAAGCTTTAAGAGATCAAGTATATGTCTCCTAACAACCATCTTTCGCACATTGTATGATAAAAATGTGGAAAAGATTTCTCTTAATAACAGACTCTGAATGACACAGTCAATAAAACAAAAGACTAGTCTGAAATGCCACTCTTTAGTCCCGATAGTTAAACAATCGTAGGTGTATTTCACTTAAATAACTCTTCGTTTGATTTTCTTGTCCCGAATGTCTGGCATGCCTCAAAGCGTTTGAACCTTTTAGGCTGTCAGAAGCTTTTTATTAGCTTCTAACAAATAAAACCCCATTGTGCGTGACAACTTCACGTACCTAAGAATGTCTCTACTAAATAACTGGTCCAAAGTTTAAACTACATAGGTTCTTCACAGCTTTTTTTAACGCCGTGATTTAGATGTTAATTATTTTGTTCTGTCATCTTCAACATCAAACATTACATGATACATTTTGATGTCAGGTAGTGAACGCAAACCTATAAAATAAATGTTTAGAGTTCATTATAATATAGGCCTATTCAAACATTATACCATTACAAGATCAGTTTTGTGCATAAAAGTAGAAATTGTGTTTATAAGCGTTTGTTTAAACCCAAAGCAATACTAGTGCATCAAAACTACCAGTATAAATGTAATGCTCCATACAATTAATATTTAAAACGTAGCTGGATATCAATTACCCAACAACTGAAATGTCATTTGATGGGTGAACGATGACTGTATTTAGTTCATAGGCTGTAAAATGACATAATTTTGGTTAGCTTCACAACTTTCTTCTACTTTGACGGTGTTTTAGTAAGAATAAGTCTACGATTCAACATTTGTTGGTACCAAAATACTTTTAACAACCGAGGCTTTTAGATTAGCCTTTACAGTTATTATAAAATATGATGTTTTAATGGAATTATGTGAGATGCGTTTGAAATAAGTGGAATACATATTTTTTTACAGTCAATACAGATGGATAACAAACAATGCTTACATGCTATGATACAATGATGGGCGAAATCATTGACATCAAGGTGCTTTTACCTTGACCAAACACTGTTAATAACATGTAAAATGTATTCAGACATATTTTTACAATGATGAAGAAAAAGTAAACCCTAGAAAGGCTTATGGTTTTCACTCCAGCTGACAAGATGATATATACTAAAAGTGTTCGTGCATAAACAGCAAATTCATCCTAAGTATAATAAAATACGATTCAAAAGCTATAAAATTGGTCGCTGTTTGAAACTTTAAGGGCTTCCTAAGTTAAAACAATACACTAATCTCTGGTACCAAAAGAAGTCAACCAGCTAGGTTCTGAATATCAACGATAGGAAGGTTAAGTTGAACGGATGAATTGATAATTTGGTTACAGCAGAGGTTTAAGGTAATTTCGCTGTGATAACATTAGCTTTAAAATTCTTCCACTATAACAAAAATTTAACTGAATACATTTTTAGTCCCTTTAATTAACCAGTATACAAACATATCGATCTAAAGGCATAGACGTATAAGGAAACGCTAACCCCAACCAGAGGGAATACAGGCTTTTAAATTTTAGCTCTTGGACCTTATATGACTTCAATCTTATGGATGTTGTACATACTGCTTCCCATATTTTATAGCCGTTACAACAATTCACTAAATACGTGGCGAATTTTTGGCAGCTAAAGAAATTTATACTTATATCCTTTAAATACTAGAATTGTGGATGGCTTAGAAAATATTTTAAAGGTGACAGATAGCAAACTTAGTCAGTAAAACATGTGTTGTGTCTACACATGAGTATTATTTATGACTAAGTACATATATGTCTAATTGTTTGACTATTATTACAGACAAGGTAAATAGTAATTGGAGTACAAGCTTACTTTCTATACAAAACGAAGCCATAAATGACTATAAGCGTTAAACAAATAATTTGGAATCAGAGAAAATGTGGAAAAATTGATCGGTTACTCAAAGTTCTGGATTTTTTAAAATATCTTTTGAACAGTTGAATGTGATCTACACTTATGATTCAACTCACATTAACCACCTTAATGTTCATTTAATCAGTGTAACTTAAAATTTCGTAGTAGGATAAACAAATTTTAAGTATTCTTTAAAAGTGAGCTGTTAAGTATTCTTAATGCCAATGATGCCCGCAAATAACACAACTAAATAGTAGTGTGAATGCATTTAAATTATTAAAAGCCATTATGAGCCATGCTTGCTTATAAAACTAACACTTTAAAGGGCAACATCCAAGTCTAGCTCTAAGTACAGAAAACTTTAAACCTAATCTAAGAATTATGAAAAAATAAAATAATAGGTAGTTCAACAAATAGTTCGCATTAATACCAACAAAGTTTGAAGACAATGCTGAATACTTATTAGTACTTATGCAATTCAGCCAATAATCTAACCAATATTAAAATATTGTTAACATCCAACTAAACATAAGATGTCAGACAGCGTGAGCGACTTACAACAAAATCTTTTAAATAACGCGCACAATCTTCATCTGTTAATAAATGAAAGATTTTAACAATTTAGATGGAACTGTTGCTTCTTAGGTCATTGCAATAAAAAGTAAAACGTTATTTATTCTCGAAGTTCAAGTGATTTAAAGTCTTGTTTTTAATTATAAATTCTATTTCTGAAGGTTTAAAATATTGCTATAATAACAATTGCACAATTTGAAACCAGAAAGCGATTTTATGCCTCGCCACTAAAATGACTTCAAGGCTTTTAAACTGTTTAAAAGTACAATACATTAATTGGAGAGCTTCACTCAAGAAGAGTCTCTACTTGGAGGATTTGGTGATTCATTGTTCCCGGGTCGCTAGTATTGCTTCCTAACATTTTAATTTTTGACAGTAAATTTAGTGCAATATCGTGGAATGTTAACTGAACTATTAACGGCTGACGTCACATCCAGTGCCGTTTGATTCACAATAGAACATTTCTACAGTCAATCTAAAAAAAGAATACAGTAACTGCAGTAATTGCAACTTTTGGAATATTATTGGTCATTACGAAATTCATGTTACGTTCCCTGCATGCTTTTGTCGGCATTTCAATGTTACTGCTTTTTTAAGTGTTTCAGTGAACCAAAGTCTCGTAATCTGTTTGATGTTTAATATGCGGTTAGTACTTTCTGCTGTTGAATAAAATGCATCTCATATTATTTTTGATACAAAACTGAACATTGGATTGATCTATGATTCTAAAAAAACTACAATTTTGCAGTTTTAAGTGTTGATTATGCAGCAAACATTAATAATTCTTCTGGCTTTGAATTTGTAAATGTTTATAGAGTTACTCTAAGGAGTTATTAGAAGCTTACATCTTGCGTAAGAGACGCACATTGTTGTGAGGCGAAAAAAGTTGAGTAATCATTATCTGAAATTGCAATACTGTTACGTTTTGCTTCGTTGCTTCAGCCATAAATTGAATGACAAAGAGGATAATCAGCGAGTAAAGAGGAAAAATTTTGTTATTACTGGTTTAAATTTTGTAGATCTGAGTTCCTTGGTAGTAAATCTCGGCTTTTAATTCGATGTGAGCACAACCCATTAGTGATAACAGCATATAGAACTTTATACGAATACCCATGTTATGAAAGAAATGAAACCGAGGATCCTCAGTATATAAGGAAGGTGGTATATCAAATAAATCGTGTAGCGTTTAGCACCTATGACGATATGCAATCGTATGTACATTTTCCAGTGGGTGACGTGTATTGTTTCTATATATAACTCTGACAAAAAAACTCAAGCAAGCGCCTTATTGACTGGACTGATGACACCAGTAACAATTTTTCAGTTATTAGTAATTTACAACTGCGACTTATGGTGCCCATTAAGTTCAACTCTTTACTTGACAACAGGAAAGTTGATTCAATATGAAGTTTAGACAAGTCTAAAGTGGTCAACTGGCAGTGCACGTTGAGACGAAATAATAATTTGTTTCCTTATTTCTTGATAACAATGACAAGCCATTTTTTACAAGTGAGGTCTACAATAGCTTATCTGACCATAGAAATGCTGATGGGTTCCACAAAGCGAATTTTACTACGACAAATAAACATTCAGCGTCGAAGTGTATAGTATGTACTAAGACATTCATATATGTTGATAATGAACGAAAATGGGAAGATTCTTATACATGTGACACGCCGTTAATAAATATTGCATAATTTTTAGATTTCAAACTGCAAAGAAAAACAAAATTATATACACGGAGTGCAGTATATAAAACGGCTGATATGTTTGATTGTTCAAAAGCGAATACCTACTCACTTACTTACGCCTATTACCCCTCTCGGAGGAACATAGGCCGCTCATCAGTATTCTCCATTCAACTCTGTCCTGACCAATCCTTTCCAGCTGTCTCCAGTTACTGTTCATCCGTTTAATGTCTGCTTCCAGCTCTCGACGCAGTGTGTTCTTTGGCCGTTCCGTTGTCCAACAGGAATCAGAGGTAGTGCTTGTCTCGCGATGCAGTCTGATGGTTTCCGTAATGTATGTCCTATCCATTTCCAACGTCGTTTCCTGATTTCCTCTTCAGCTGGAAGTTGGTTTGTTCTTTTCCAAAAAAGGCTTTTGTTGATAGTTTCCGGACAACAGACATTCAATATTCTGCGTAGACAGTTGTTGATCAATACCTGTACTCCCCGGTGAATGTTTACAGTAGTTTTCCACGTTTCAGCTCCATTGAGAAGAACTGTTTAGACGTTCGAATTGAAGAGTCTGACTTTGAGGTTGATAGACAGGTGTCTGGAGTCCCATATACTTTTCAACTGTAGGAATGCTGCCATTTCTTAGCTAATCCTTGCCCTTACATTTGGATTGGATCCTCCTTGTTCATCGATGATGCGCCCCAGGTATGTAAAGGTATCCACTTCTTCCAAAGTTTCACCATCAAGTTCAATTGGGTGGGTGCTCTCGGTGCTGAATTTGAGGATCTTGCTCTTTCCCTTATGTATGTTCAGGCATATTGATGTTGAGGTTGCTGCTACGTTGATTGTCTTCACTTGCGTTTGCTGTTGTGTATGGGATAGGAGTGCTAGATCATCCGCGAAGTCCAGATCATCAAGTTGCATCCTACATGTCTATTGAATCCCGTGCTTCACCGCAGATGTAGAGGTTTTCATGGTCCAATCAACCACTAGGAGGAAGAGGAAGGGCGAGAGCAGACAGCCTTGTCTGACACCGGTTCTTACTGAGAATGCATTTGTCAGCTGTCCTCCATGCACAATTTCGCACTATAGTCCGTCGTAAGAATTCCGAATGATGTTGACAAGTTTCTCTTGTACACCGTAGTGTCGAAGAAGTTTCCATGGTGATCTCCTGTCTACACTGTCAAACGCCTTCTCATAGTCAATGAAGTTGATGTACAATGACGAGTTCCATTCAATTGATTGTTCAACGACTATCCGTAGTGTTGCGAATCGGTCTGTGCATGACCAATTCTTACAGAAACCAGCCTGTTGATCTCGAAGTTGAGCATCCACTGAGTCTTTCATTCTGTTCAACAACACTCTGTTGAAGACTTTCCCTAGTACTGACAATAGTGTGATTCCTCTGTAGTTCTCGCATTTGCTCAAACCCCCTTTCTTTGGTATCTTGATAAGGTATCCTTCTTTCCAGTCTGCCGGCACCTGTTCTTCCTCCCAGATCCTCTTGAATAAAACGTGGAGCATCCTTTCCGTTAAGTCTATGTCTGACTTAAGTGCTTCGGCTGGTATATTGTCAAGTCCTACTGCTTTCTTACTTCTGATCTGTCTAATGGCTATCTTGATTTCTTCCATCGTTGGTGGATTGAAATCGATTGGGAGGTCTGTAGATGCTGCTTCAATGTCTGGTGGGTTCAGTGGAGCTGGTCTATTCAAGAGTTTCTCAAAGTGTTTTACCCATCTGTTCCTTTGTTCTTGAATCTCAGTGATTGGCTTGCTTTCTTTGTTCCTGACCGGTCGTTCTGGTTTACTATATTTGCCTGCTAGTTTCTTCGTTGTGTCGTATAGCTGTTTCATATTTCCTTCTCTTGCAGCTTTCTCCGCTGTCGTTGCAAGGCCTTCGATATACTCACGTTTGTCGGCTCGAATACTCTTCTTTACTTGTTTATTTGCTTCTGTGTATTCAGTTTGTGCTTTGATTTTCTCTGCTTTAGTTAGGCTGTTGTTGATTTCTGCCTTCTTGTTCCTCCTTTGTTGAATTTCGCTCAGGGTCTCTGTGGAAATCCATTCCTTTTGATGATAGTTCTTGCAGCCCAGAGCCTCTTGACAAGTTGAAGTTAGTGCCTTTTTGATTCTTTTCCAGTTGTCCTCCATAGTGGTTTCTTCCTCGTTCAGCAGATCTTGTAAGGCTTGAAACCTGTTGTTGAGAGTTATTTTAAATTCCTTGAGTTTGTGAGTATCCCGAAGAAAGGCTGTATTGAACCATTTTAATGCTGTTACTCAAGTTATCCATTGCTTCTTTAGCTTTAGTTTCATTTTGGCAATCACTAGGTGGTGATCTGAAGCTACATCAGCTCCTCTCCTGGTTCTTACATCTTCCATTGATCTTCTGAATTTTTTATTGATGCATATATGATCAATTTGATTCTCTGTAGTATGATCCGGTGAGACCAATGTAGTCTTGTGTATGTGTTTGTGGGGGAATATTGTACCACCTTTAACCATTTTGTTGAAAGCACATTGATTTGTAAATCTTTCACCATTCTCATTTCTTTCTCCCAGTCCCTGTCGTCCCATGATGTCTTCGTAACCAGTGTTGTCCATCCCGACTTTGGCATTTAGGTCCGCTATTAGGATTGTCAGATCCTTTCCTGGACACCAGTATAATTGACTGCAGCCTATCATAAAACTGATCTTTGTCCTCGTCGTTGCCGTCGTTGGTGGGTGCATAACACTGGATGATGTTCATTGTAATCCCCTTCTTCATTGTCTTGAAAGATGCTTTGATGATCCTAGGTCCATGTGGTTCCCATCCTACAAGTGTATTGCGCGCTTTCTCAGACAGCATCTGAGCTGCATTTTCCTCTTCGTGCTCAGAGTATAGTAGCACCTCTCCCGTGGCTAATGTTTTCTGTCCAGTTTGAGTCTAATGCGTTTCGCTGATCCCGAGCACAGTCAATTTGTATCTCTTCATTTCTGCTGCTATCTGGTTGATCCTCCCGGTTTTCCACATTGTCCGAACATTCCATGTACCTATAAAAATATTTTCTGTGGTCGTTAGAAGGGGGGGCATGGGCCTCATGACTTCCGAAGAATCTCGGCTTTCATCATGAAGCGTCATAAACATTCCTTACACTGCCAGAGCAGAGTTTTAATTGTTAATTTTGTTTAATCTGGCTAGCCTATTTTTAGCAAGTTTGTGTATTACAGGATAGGGATGCTAGCCCTTTGTCTAACCCTCCTCCTTTACCTGAGCTTGGGACTAGTAGCAACCCTAGAAGAGCTGCGAGCGGAGTTAATTCACTACATTAAATGACAATTAAGAGGTCAATTTAATTATTCTCTGTTGAAGATAAATTGTCTCATTTTCGAGAGAATATTACAATAATGTCAACAATAACAAAGTTATTATATTTTTACAGCAGTCCTGATTGACAGAATCTATGAATTCTGTTTTGTCTTATTCTAGATTAATTTTCTAGGTGCATCGAAACCTAACTGTAGATGTTTACGCTGATACTGTACTTCAGTATGTATCTTGTAAATAAAAACCTTTAAAAAACTGATAATAGAATACCTAGGGAACTAGTTAGTGATCATTATGGAGTATCAAGTGACACAAATCTTATTCAAACTTCAATGTAAACATTCAAAACTATTTGATACGTTTATTAATGGAGGTAGAGCATTTGTTAGATTTAACTGTTATCCACTCTTCAAAAGCATGTTAATCAGTGTTTATCAGTATTCATCAACACGACGTACCTTTACTCTTTTTGAAATTTATTTCGTCCATCAGATTCGAATAACATTACTTGACTTTAAATTCTGAAGTGCTATTACTGTGGTACACAGACAACAGATGACCTTCTTTAGAACTGTATTAGTCATTGTATATTATCCAACATCATCTTTCTCCAGACTTTAGTACTACATAAATTCAATAAATCAGATCGCACTGTATCCATTAGCCTATATTATTCAATATTACGGTACAGTATATTTTGAAGTTAGGTAGCTGGAATTCGTCAAGAATAGTTTGATATCCTAAACATGACAATGATCATTACTCTTAATGTATTTCTTGTCAAAACCAAGAATGTATCGTGAGCTATATCCTGAAGATCGATTGTTTCTGTGTACAAACGATGCATATGTGTGTATAGGACTACAGTGATTTAGATAAAAATACGTATTCTGTGTAATAACATATCTCACTTTCTTGTTGATTTGTTCAGAACTCACTAGCCTATCAAATTGATGACTTCGATGCTCATCACTGAACTAACAATATTTCATAGTAAAAACGTCAAATACTTAAAATGACAAACATCAATTGATTAGATTGTCTGCAAAATATCAATCAATCCCTGTTATTCACTAATCAACTCTGTCCTGGGCTTTCATTTTTATTACTTGTATAACTCCATTCTTCGTTTTTAATCTACATTTGTAGATGGTGCTGTGGTGGACTGATTTAGTTTTAATTGAGTTGTTGAAAATTACGAAGTTCATGCTAAGCACAGAACTTATAAGGATAGAGTGATAGAAATTGCTGTAAGGATGCTGATGGATGGTCAGTTTACTACAGAAAATACCGAATCATTCTTGCAATGATTTACATGGTGCCTGACGAGTTACAAAACAGTAATGAAAATGTGCAAAGGAAGCTTAACAATACAAAAACTAACGCTTACATAATTTACGCTGGATTAACAATTGAAATACAGAAACATTTCATTTATATAAATCGACATTCGGGCAACATTTTGAAAGTTTATTGGAGTTCAATTGCAACTAAACTATGATGACACATCCTTATCAATCAGCAGGTGTAGTTATATTAAGCTCCAGAAGTTAGAGACAGATAACTGTGCTGATTAGCAGTTAAGGCAGTCATGTTGCTTTGCATCACTTAAAGCTTATCAAAATTGAACTAATCTTTCCACGTACTGGTGAATATTTATTTGCTTATGTTTCACTACGGCTTTTTCATTTTAGCTAGTCACAGCGAATAGAAAGTGGGAAAATTAATTCTAATCCTACAGTGAATGCATGCTAATGTTTACGTTAGCTACGTTACGATGTAGCCTTTCTTTTTAGTAACCGTGTATAATAGCATACCTCATGAAAAAGATTATGTTTTGGGATCTGATCTACATTTGTTATTTATTAGGCTATTAACTAGGAAGAATCACTATTTTCGAATATATTTTCGCCTCTATAATAGATTCTTTTAGTATCAGTTCTTCTTACACGTAATAATCTATGCATCCATGTAATTAACGATTTCTATTCTTCACTGGGCTAACTACTTAGACAACTTATGGGACTTGTTAAATAAATGTTTACACACTTCACAGTATTGACATTGTAACGGAGAATAATAATAACGCGGATTATAAACAGTTGGTGTAACTTGTACCTAAGATGATACCACTCACCTATCAGTTCAATTAGAATCAAGCTTGAGGATCAAGGCAAGTAAGCTGTTGGTGTAGGCCACTAAGCCTATTACTAGAAATACATTAATATGCGCAAACTACAGTGGGCGAGTATCATATGGTTTACAGTACTGTTTACCGCACAGAAACATGTTTTCACGCGCATTTTTACATAGGTACTAGTCATTTTATTAGAAATGAAACTGCTAATGATTGTCAGCTAACAATGAGGACATTTCATAGCATCGTATCGAATAGTCGCACTTAAGCTCCTGGGATATAACGCATATATTACCGCGTACACTACTAACCCTAATATACTCCAATCTCTACTACTGCTAATATGGAAATACTAAAGGCATTTATTAGGTATTAACCATTTATTATAAATAAATCGTTAATATTGGATGATGCAAGTAGATTCTTCAGTGAATGAGGTGATTAGGGAACCTGCAGAACACCAAAAAATACTAGGTTTCAAGATAAGAAAACTTATTTTTTACTTTTCTTCTAAGAATCCTTTTCATATAATTTTCAATCTTGGTAAATGCTCGCATTGCAAAGCTATTTCTGCATGGGATAGGTCCACTACAAAGGTATTTGTAGAGTAAGTATCACCCATGAGATCTTGGAACATATCTAGAATCCACTTGACGTTCGCTGTAAATTCTTTTTTTTCCAGAAAACATTACTGGACGTCCACATCCCATGTTATCAGTTATTGCCAACTTAAACATTGAAAATCTACAACGAATGATAAATAAGGTAGCTTTGTTACTTCGCTCTATTTATGTTATGCGTGTAATCAATTCCCACCACTTCTTGGACCATACGATACAAAACAAATTTGATCTTCTGTAGGAAAGCATACTTGAATCAGTCTCCTCACATTTCCATCAACATAATGAAACTCACGTTTACGGATATGATCAAACACCTGACTACGTGAACCGAACGCTACAATTATGTTACAACACACTCACCTACGGTAACTTTTGACTTCATATTTCGTATATCACCAGAAATAAGCTCTTTCTGGTATGTATTTTTCATATATTCCATAACTGCATCACATGGAGTTGACTGTTGGAGAGCTGGATTTACATTTTCCCTTTCCTCTTCTGATAAGCGTCTAGACCACGGATCGCACCTTATTAAAGACTTTGTGCAGGGATGGTTGTGCGTCATGATGTATGAACGAACGATATACTTATTAACATTCAACACTACATGAAACGGACTTACAATCCAAGCATTTAGACCGAAAGATGCGACAATTACACTTCAACTTACGGTTTGTTTCTCTGACCAATCCCGTGAGGTTTTCTTTTATTACAAAATGCACATTTAATAACAACGAAGATGCATTTAAAAGACGAAAACTGGGCACTTTGACTTTGCGAATGAATATAGTGAGTAATCTACGATTGCATTAAATTTATTAACTTATAGACTGAAATTCCCCAACCGATCGCTCTATATCCTCCCAAATGAATAATCGTCGGCTAAGCACTATATTTTCAAAGGCTACTTTCAGATCAACACTTATTTCTTGTGACGAACAGGCCAAACAACTATTATTCAATAAGCAGATACATAAAAACTATAGACTCATCTATTATTAGTCATGTTTCTCCGAAACTATAATGTTGTTGAAATTTGTGAGAGTTAATAAAGGATGACCTGCCTGCCACGCTGCAAATGCGGAACTGCCGCCATGTACCTAACTACTCAAGGTCACGAAATGTCATATTGCGGTAAATAAAACTCGGTTGATGCATAACTAGTGCCGATTTTACAAAGTCAACCTTGTCCGGACGTTTGGAAGAATGAGATAAGTTTTCTGTACGGTTCTGTATAAAGTCATAGTTTCATATTTAGTCCGTTTGCCAGTTACATATTTTGAGATACTGAAAAAGAAGGCAAAGAAAAGACGACCAGCAGAGTAACGCAGATTTAATACAAGATTAGATAAAAACTGTGATGGATTCACCATGGTTTGTCAAATAATCAAGTAACCAAGCAGCCAATGTCTTTACAAGAAGCCATATAATCGTGCTTGCAATCGAGTCATATGATATGTTCGAACACAAAGAGAACTAACAGTATTGTTTATGAAGGTATGAAGTTAGACTAAAGTCTTCAAGTATAGATAGATGATTCTACCTACAGCTGTAATAAAGCAAATTGTACTAAATAACTATCTATTACTCATATTTGTTATTATTGTTTTCTGAAATGTAGAACAGAATCCACGTCAGTTTTAAGGTATGGCCATAATGATAAAGGAGGGTTAACACATGCACGAAAGAACATAAAATTTTACAAATATAAGTGCATAAATAGCAATAGCATTTATAATAAACTAGAATCATGTGTAGAGAGGTCTAATCGTACGAACCACAGAAAGTGTTCATGCAGTGTAACGGTTGATAGGTAAACCTAAATTATTGTGAGAATAATTGTAAAGTTATATATATAAATATGTATATATATATAAGTGGCTTTCGTAAATATATAAAGTAAATACAAAGTTAGCGTTTTTTTAAAAAGAAAGTTGTATAAAGAACCAGGCGCCAAGGGCCAAGTGTGTGTACAATAATGATAATTACACATTTAAACAATATTAGTACAGTATGTTTTAGTAACGTATTAATACAAAAGCTTATTGCATACATAACACTGATGAACTTTCACAAAATATAAGGTCTTTAAGTTAGTCAGCATAATGTGGTCTGATTTTGTGTATATATAAAAGGATGTTTGATTTATAATACAATTCTGTCTGGGAGGTTTATCAATTCTGTATTCTTCTAACTCTATCTTGGACTGAGTTGGCATAGGATAGACGTGTAGTTATCGACTAGGCACTAGATTGACGTTTGATGTATCAATCACAATCTTCTTTTGTGTCATAACATAAGCATACTTTAATTCTCATTACTTTCATGAACCTGTCATAGTGTTCTCCTACTTACATATTCCTATACGCGTAGGTGTGTGAGCCTGATTGTCCTTATTATTATATTACCTTGTTGTACTACGTTAATCTGACCTATATATTCCTTACTTGTTGTTGATCCATTTTATGACCATATTCTAAGCTTTCTCATTACTGTAGTAGCTGTGAAATACACCACACTAATACAAAAAACTAAACAATGAAACATTAAGTGTAAAATGACTTGTTAACAGCTAAAACAAGTACAATAATTGTGTTCAGAGTTTATATGAATATAGTTTGCTTGGTAAAGCAACAAACCTAATTCAACAGGTTGCATTCCCGAAGGTACACCACAGCATATAATCCGCTAACTTAGCAACCAAAACCAGATTTGATGACGCGATATGTCAATGTGAAGTGAAAGTTTCAGCGAACTACAGCTGGCACTTAGGATTGAACTGTTGGTTAACACTATGACAGAAATCGATTACTAGTTCTCATGATGAATGATAGAAACACGACTCAGAACAATTTGCACTGGGATAGCAGTAACTAGCTGAAGCAGCGAAGCGAACAGTAAACAAATCACTAGAAAAGTGTAGGGTGGTGGCCAAAAGAAACTTATACTATTACACGAATATTCATAGGTAGAATAAATCACAGTGTATATACACTTATTAACATTTACATATATTGATGCACACTGATAAACGCTAGCCATGACTACCAGTTTACTTAAGACGCTACAACCTATGTTTCAGTCATAGTATCCAAATATCTGTCCCCATAATAATAACTTTAGTTAACCATGTTTTCCTTCCAAGGGATAGGACTCAAAAACATATACAGAAATGCGAAGGCTGACGAACCACCAGAAGCTGGGTATACGGTGATAAAAT
This sequence comes from Schistosoma japonicum, assembly GCA_025215515.1. NCBI lineage: Eukaryota > Metazoa > Platyhelminthes > Trematoda > Strigeidida > Schistosomatidae > Schistosoma > Schistosoma japonicum. Next base: position 6,283,087 of record CM046062.1, on the reverse strand, counting down.
TAGTGAAATTCTGTGGCAAATATATGTCTTATAGTATCTGATTTCCCTAAATGATGAAACAACCAAATACGTTATGTCCAGAATTTATAAGTTGCAAACTACCACAGCTAAAAATGACTCAAGTAATTCCGTTAATAGAACTGTAACACTGAGTAATTGCAATTTATCAATATTTTGGCAGTTGTAACAGAGTTAAGAACACGGCATTTACACAACTAGCTTACTGACTAAAAGACGAAAGAAAAAATACATTTAGGTACAATAGCAAGTATAAATGTACAGAAAAGTGTATTATTTTAGCACATATAAACAAAGACAGATAAAACGGGTGTCAACAAACATACTAACTGAATAAGTATAAACAACGTTAGTAATGTTTGTTAAATCCCGCTTATTAAAACAATACTGACATTTATTAATACTGAAAACGTGTTATTGAGAATGATGTCGATAGGTATTTTAATCGAAATTAACATTTTCATTCGATCTTGTACAATACTATTTAACTAAATCCTGATATATTTCTGACGTGCCTATTCAATCACTTGTTTTTCTATTGACAATTAGTTCAATTCAATTTCTATGCTACTAGTAGTGCTTTTACTGAGTTAATTCGTAACTGTTATGTGAACTATATATATTATTACATATACTATATTCAGCTCAGAAATCAGGATTTACAGTAGGATCATTACTTCATTCTAGAAATACTATATGAAGCTAGCCATATCTAGTAAGCATTTCATAGACGTATTAAAATCCTCCAGTAGATGCCACATATCATCTAGTAGCATCAAGAGTATTCATTTTTTAGGCATGGTACTGATTATAATTTTCTTTTCTCATGACGTTTACTACTTTGTTCAATTTCGGAATCAGGATATTTTGTTAAAATAAATAGGATTCTAACAGTGCATAATTAGACTTTTATTGAATCTACCAAATTATTGTTATGCCGTTAAAATGGGCTGATATGATCGATTTGTATGACCAAGTGGTTTATGCAACCTTGCGCACTGGAAGACACAATAATGACCACCAATAAGAGTTCTAGCTGGTTATTGCACGTTTGCCTGATGCCTAGTTAGTTTTAAGCCAAAAATAGAAAACACAGTTGGCTGAACTAACTAGACAGAATCATATTGTATTTCCATGCAATCCTTCTGTTGGGGATTCCTAATCCCCAGAGATACAATGGTTGATTTAATTAAACGAAAGAAGTTGTACTGATTTTTTGTAAGATTCATTTGCAAACTTTCATCACATTAATTTGATTTCAATATGAGTCCTACTCCTGAGTACAGTTTGACAGTATTTCATTGTATTAATTAAATGTTAGTGATTTCACTTGATGGATAATCACTGTAAATTAATTGATATAAAATCGATGTATTTATGTAAATGTAATAAGCAGTTTGCTAGTGTTGCAGCTTTTCTGGAACGCCGAGAGAAACGCTACGAACTATTCCAGATACGCGTACTTGAAACCTTAACCCAGCATACGAATCTTACTCAGAAGGGGCTGTCATAAAACTCATGCACATCTCACCCCGACATCAGGACCAGAATTTTGAGTAAGATTCAACTGTGTCCAACTATCACGCGGAAAGAAGTCATCAGTGAATGCCAGAGGTTGGTGAACTTAAAATATGATACTTCTGTGGTTGAGAACAACAGTCGTCCTCCGTACGTCCATGCAATAACGGAAAGATCAGGTAACCAGATTAGCAGCATCAGCCTAGCGTCAGTAGACAAATCACTACTTCAGCCCACATCCGCAATCGACTCCCAAACTCAGACAGCACGTGTAACAGAAGCATATCTCTCCAGCAATGTGTAGAAGACTAGCAAGAATCTTATCCGGAAACTTCGATATGGGGTATATCACTCTGAACGCTTTAGTTCTATCTATTGCATGTCCACTGTCTATCATGTATGACAAAATAGAATTATGTATTGATTTCATCGGGCCCTTAAAAATAGTATGAACCTTTTAGTAGACCAATGCTTTACAACAGCAAAAGACCATGAACATATATGATTGTGTTGCATAGTAATTATGAATAACGCGGTTAATAATATACGAATCATGTCATGAAAGCATTCCATTAATACACTTGACAAAGAGTAGATAGGCATTATAATTATACCGTATCTATATTGATCACTGTTCATAGAAGGCTAGATTATCAGATTGCTAACATATACATAGTAATTTTATTGCATTATATAGTGACGCTTTAACAACTCTCTCTCTCTCATTAACATTAAGTATTACGTGTATGTACTTTTGCATGATTCATTAACGATAAGTATTTTAGACCGCAGTTATTTTGAGCCTACTGCTAAAGAGTCAGATGTTAGGACGAAAAATCTGTCCACTGCTCCCTGGTTTTCAGTGGTATCCAACCGATACCAAGCGGTAACGAATAGTATTCAAGAAACTTAATAGGTATCTCCATTAAACTGATCTCCGACAATTCGAATGACTACTTAACTAGTGACTAATTTCAAAATGTTTTCCAAGTTCCACTGAGTTCTAATTGATGAAGTTCAGACTTATCGAGAGCTGGAAGGTTATCACCACTAACATTGACTAATCGCGATACATTATCAAGAAATAGCTGATGCAAGAATCCTTTCATCAGACACCCGGTAATCTAGTGGTGCTAATGTTGAACGTCCTTCATTAGATTTGAATACTTTAGTGGAACAGAGAATAAGTACTATCACACAGAATTTCTAAACTGGGATGGAATATATATCTAATTCATTTTAGTTATCAGTGTTTCTCAACTAACGTCAATCTATAACAATTATAAACAATTAAACTTGATTTCAAGTGATATGGCTCTTTTTTATGAATTGGTCTTCTTAATTAACTGGATATGTTGTATTATTAAAACCACAGAGCAATAGACAGCTGTTTCGCCTGTGCTATTTATTGCCGCGCTATATATCACAAATTGGTGGAAATGGGAATTCTACCATTAGATACCAACCCATTTGTGCAGAGAACAAGGAGTTTATCAACGTGAAACCACTGGTACAAAATCTTAGGTGTACACTGATAACGAGTCCCATACTAGAACGGAATAGCTGTCCAGTTCTCTCTAGTTGTCAATGCTACCCTCCCTGCCAATATCAATCTATAACATATTCAATCCATTAAACTTAATTTGTACTTTAATCAAATAATTAAAATCAACTAAACAATTTAAGTTCATATTATTATAGAATATAAAGTAACCAATAAAATATGTTGAAATAACAATAAAAAACCAAAGAAATAAATTTCAATCATCTTCTATAATCAATCTTCAATCAATCAATCAATCAATCAACCATCATAGTAACAAACAGTAGATAGAAAAAAACCCTAAGTGAAATGTATAAAAATGGTTATGCAATTGAAAAAATTCTACAATGTAAATTATATCAAATTGATTATAATCAATTATTATTTTGGTCTGGTTCTATATGTCATTTGAATAATATGAAACCAACATTTCAATATTTATTAATTGGTAAAGAATATTTATATACAATGAATTATATTAAAAAACAATTAAATTGTAAAATACATTTTAGTGTAAGTTGCAGTAAATTCAATTAATTCACATTGATTACATAATATGAAGTCAATTTTAGATGTTCAATATATGAATGATTTAGCTACATTTTTAACATGTCATATAACACGAAATTATAATCATTTCTGTATTGAATTCATTCATGATTATAAACAATCTACTCAATATGATATTAGTAATATTAAACGAAATAAGCATAAAGTAAGTAATTGTTATGCGAATGCATATATATATATTCAATTGATGTATTCATAATCTTATATTTCATTTATTATGCATTATGATATTATGTAATGTGTATATATTGCCAATTGATGAAAGTAGACATTCAACTATTAGACAGATATTAGGAGGAATTGGTATATTTCCATTAAAATATACAAATTCATCTTAATATCAATATGTCCATTGCATAAGTGTAACTATCTGAATTCAGTAGTCTAGTGGTGAACGCGGTGGAGTTTGATACGCAATCGATTAAATTTAAATCCCACTATGAACACCAACATTGGGATACAGGGACATCCAGCCGACGAGTCCCAAATAAGACGAAATGCGAGTTCTAGATTCCACTTGCCATTCACAATCCAACTTAAATAATATTAGTTAATGCTGATATCACGAATTGATTTGAACCAGACAACCATTGATCACCTGGAAGCACTGGTTGTCTGGTTCAGATCAATTCGTGATATCAGCATTAACAAATTAACTATCTCCACAACAACCCCTTAAATGTAACTAATTATCAGCTCACTAGTGACTAGCTCCTTGAGGTTATTCCTGGAGTTCTAGTGTGAAGACGTGACCGGTGGAGTTCAATCGTGTCGCGTGTGAGACAGTAACTCACCGATGACAATGGATGAATACGCGCAAACGTAACACGAATTGACTGAATTAGAAATATCAACCATTAGGAGCCGGCTTAGTGGTCCAATGGTAAGGCGCTCGTCGCGGAGCCAGAGGGTCCTGGGTTCGATCCCCACCAGGGTCGTGGATGCGCACTGCTGAGGAGTCCCATACTAGAACGAAAGAGCTGTCCAGTGCTTCCAGGTGATCAATGGTTGTCTGGTTCAGATCAATTCGTGATATCAGCATTAACAAATTAACTATCTCCACAACAACCCCTTAAATGTAATTAAATAATATTAGACAAATAGTTAAACATTTACAAACTTGATGGTTCTAGTACACACTGTTGAATAGTTTCATGTTAAGATTAAACAACTGTCTAGTGCTCCCTAGTTTTTAGCAGTATCCACCTAACACTAAACAAATTCAATCAACTAAATTTAATACTAATCTTTATAAAACTACCTTAATTCAAAGTGTAAATATTTAAAACAAAAAAAGGACTGGAGTATAATTCTTAGTGAACAGTTCTGGTTTCTATGAATTCATCATTTCACTACTGTACAATTGTGATTGTATCCATCGTGTTTCATCAATAATAAGCAATAATATTTGTTCATAATATAAACTAAGTGAACATAGTAATTCCAATGAAAGGTCTAAAAATGTAATTGTGTTTTAAGTAAAATATCCAAGAAGTTAGATTAAGATTATTAAGTCTGAAGAAAAGTTAAGTAATATGTCTAGTTAATCTCCTAGAAACTTTAAAAAAATACATTCTCATTTACTGTCTACGAAACACCATCGTAGACTTTATAAAAGAAGAGAATGTTAAAGACAAACATATGAGTTAAACTTGATGTCGAATCACTCTTTACCAAAAAAATTCGTTTTGTTTGTAAATACGCGAATGATAATATGATATGTCGGAATATCAATATCCTATCTAAAGGAATTATAATTACAACGTACATTTCATGTACAATTTACATTCAACGATACTAAGTACAGACGAAAGGATGCCATAACTGTAGCATCCTCTCTAAGTCCATTACGAACAGATTGTGTCATGGTCAGCCTAGAGAACATTCATTCGAAAGCAACTATCAATGACTTTCAATTGTATAAAATTATCTGAGTTAGATTGTGACTGGTAAGTGGAATCCAGGACAAATGTTTCGACTTGTTTGGGACTCGTCAGATGAACGTACCTACATTCCAGTATTAATGCTCACATTGGTACTCGAACTAAGCTTGTTTAACACTTTAAGTGCCACTGCGTTCACCACTAGTTTACTGAGTACAGACAAATGTACTTGTTAGTCGGGTGCCGACGATTCCCGAATAAAACGAAACGTACGTCTTGGGATCCGTTTGCCAGTCGCAATCCAACTCAAGCAATACGATATATAGGTAATCAACTCAGGATACACATATGGTAACAGAGACTGAACAATTTCAGTCCATCATAAACCAATGGGAAGATTTAAATACATTCCAACTAAATTATATGTAAGGTATGAAGACGACATTCTAATCATTTGAGTTAGTAAATATGAGTTACACAGTATTTTAGATATTCAATTAATTAATTCCTTGAATTGAAAAGACCACTTAACTCCCAGTCCCATGACCAACTAATGACAACGCAACTTGATATAAACATAGGTAGGTCTACTTACAAAATACCATTTTGGTATGGTCAGTTATCAAACTTTAACAGCTGAGTTTTTCATTAGTAGAAAGAGAGATCAAATTATATCGTTCTTCATGCGAAGCTAAAGAATCTGCAGTCATCACACTGAAAATAATTTCTACCTAGATTTATTGATATGAATATGAAGACTAAAAATTAAGAATTATCAGAAGCTGCCTCATCAAAGAAGATAATGCACATAAATATTGATTTCAACGGTGAATGAACTGAAGATATCCTAAAGTTGAAGGATCTCCAATACATTTATTTAAAATAACATTCTTTGCAATGACATTAAAATTATTGTCATCTAGTCGATCTTACAACAACCTCCCGAATTCGATCACTTTCATATTTGTTTTTCAACCTACTTTATTCTCTGGAGATCATTGTATAGATCGATAAACCAGGATTTTATTCAAAAACGTCCAAGAACATCATCCTTCATGGTTGGGAAGAAGTGGTAGTAAATCATCAGAGTTCAATTGTTGAACATCTTGTAAGCATAGGTTATCGACTGAAACATCCTTCCTTTGAAATCATAAAATCAGCAAAGACAATAGTCTTTCATCTGCTTTTAACTACTGAATTTTTTTTTATACACCTGCTGAACCCAGAATTATTCATCCAAAGGAAACTTATTTGACCTCCATTTTTACCTTGGCGCAAAATTTAAGGGAAACAAACAGTTCTTCTCCAAAGACCATTATTACTTCCTTCTTCTTCCTTAATGAAATTTTACCACTAACAAACATATTTTCATTTGTGAACACATTACTTTTTAATAAATTGAATTCGTCACAAACTGGTGCTTGTAGGGCAGTATTAAAAACTAGGGAGCACTAAACAGCTGTATCGTCTTAGTATAGAACTCATACTTGGCGGTGCGCGCCCTAAATTTCTCTCCAGGAGCTCCACAAACCAACTAAACTTACTTACTTACTTACTTACGCCTGTTACCCCTCTCGAAGGAGCATAGGCCGCTCACTAGTAATCTCCATTCAACTCTGTCCTCAGCAATCCTTTCCAGATGTCTCCAGTTACTGTTCATCCTTTTAATGTCTGCTTCCAGCTCTCAACGCAGTGTATTCTTTGGCCTTCCTCTTTTCCGTTTTCCAGCAGGGTTCCAAGTTAGTGCTTGTCTCGTGATGCAGTCTGGTGATTTACGCAATGTATGTCCTATCCATTTCCAACGTCGTTTCCTGATTTCCTCTTCAGCTGGAATTTAATTACACTTAATTTAAGTTCTAAAAGAAAACATTCCGGCCTAGCATATTTAGTAACTTTTTACACATCTAATAGTCTTTACCTAATTTCTATGATAGTTTAAGGAATATTAAACTGCATTTTTAGATTCTTCATAGTGATGACGTCAATTTCATTGTTACTATGCTTATTTACATACTACTATTAAAAAATATTATTGATTATTGTCATAACAGAAAATGTATATATTGATGATTATTCAGGGTTCAATTGATGAATTCATCGATAGGTGAACACTTCAGGGAGAAATAGATTCTTGTTTGTTGACATAACCAGATGAATTCCAAATGTTTATTACTGAATCAATTGTAACTGTTCATTGGGTACCAATGTCTATTGTATCATTAAGAAATCTCATTCTATATAACAAAAGTTGTTCAGTGATGTATACTAATTGCTTAATACAAAAGAAAGTATTGTATACATTGATTTTTCTATTGAAAAAGAATATGGCAGTAGAAGACACTTCGATTCTTCATGAAGTCTAGTACTCCCCTCAACTCAACATTATACTTATTTTTATTGTAAGAAACTTGTTAATCATATTTATGTTGTAATGTTTGTTATCATCATAGTGTAAAAAAAATGTGAAAGCAGAAAAGAATAAGCCTAATGGTCTACACAATGCACATACCGATAAACATTATGACGTTTCAGATTCCAAATTCTCGTAAGTTGTATGGACTAATGTCCAATCAGTAAGTAGGTTTTATCATAACATGTTTCTAACTTTGTTTCTTTTTAACAATTTATTTTTCACTTTTCTAAATTTAGCTGACGAATTATTTCGTTACGTAGTTGATTTAAACAATGAAACTTAACAGACAGAGTTTGACGATTCTCAATCAAATAAAGACGACTATTAGGAGGACGGACCCAGGTTCCATGCTACTTAGAACAAGGCGTACCTAGAATCTTTGATGAAGGATATGCTGTCTGGAGGATTGGATAACTTCTATACGTTTTTCACAAATTGCCACTGTCACCACGCTGATTAGTACCAAATGGCATGAAACCTAGATCTAGAGCGTTCTATAGACTACCCTTAAACAATCTTCGATTTCTACATAGTGTCAGTGATGTTAAGTCATTTAGACTACTGGCTACATTACAACGAGTTTGATAGAATTGGAACACTATGATGAACTAGATAAACACTACATCAAACAGTGATCAATGTCCCGTCAATTTTATTAAAAGCAATTCTCATGATAAATCATAAATGATTTAGCGTAATATTCAAAAACATACAATTAATATAACTGTGCTGTTCTTTGTTTTGGCACTCTTTGAAAGTGTACGCAAATGACTAGTGGACATGTTTAACTGATGCCTATGACGTTGAAATCCTACTAAATTCTGTTATATCTGTTGAAACGTTTCTAAAGTTCAACGATTTCTTCCATTGAATTCATATTTTATACAATTTGTTCCCTTTGATAATTTAAAATGAACAAGAACAAATTGAGCAACATAGAGTAAACTAATAATAAATTACTTTAATTTATTAGTTCCGTCTTAGCTGCTACTTATAACTTTTAATGTATCCACAATGAATTATAAAATGGAATAATAAATATACTTATAGGAATGCATTATATTGACAATTCATGTGAACTGCCCCCTTCTCTCCATCATCATGATGATATAAGAAGAAAAATCCATATAAAGTTAAAAGACTCAATAAAATATTTCGACTAAGCATACACTATATACAGAAGAATATTTCAAATCAGCGATTATATGTATAAGGTCTAGGAATAATTGATTGTATAATTAAACAGATCACTAATAATAAAGTAAAATGGAGTGGGTTAAACTAGGTGAGCTCCGAGTACAAAGTTAATGAATTACAAACAATTAAAAATATGATGTCATATGGTAAGTAAACTACAGAAAACAGCAAAGAATAAGAGTGAGAGAGAGTTATGATGTAATAAAATTGAAATTTATGTTAATAAGGCAAAGAAAGAGTGGAAACTATTTTCTCTCTAACTAATGAATTAAGTGTCTCACGTTTCGTAGCTAAAACTTTAACAAACCTGAAGAAGTTGGAGCTTGGCTGTGTTATGCCAATTAGGTTGTATATGTTAATAGAGTCCACTTGATTTTGTGTGTTAATGAGATATCTTGATAGTGTTCTACTAGATATTTTCATTCCTGTTAAACGAAGGGTTTTTCGAGACAGGTTAAATAAATCTAAGGTACATCGTCCTTTTTGCTTGATGATTGTGATTTTTGCTTTCGAATGTAAAAGGAAGATTGGTAGACATAACCGGTGGTAAGATGATGTGGTTCTGGTCAACTTTGAATGAACTACTGGACATGTTGTTTTAAACAGTATTATTTGTTTATATTCTGGGTAGGTTCTCTTTAATGAAATTTTATGCTCCTTATTGAATTCAGACTGTCTTTATAACATATTTAACAGGTATGCATTAACTGTCACATATTTTGATATTCAGTGGTTAGAAATAGTTTGGAAGTAATCGTACTTAACAAACGTTTGGTACTAACTGATACTTATTAGTTAATGTATACATGAAAACATGAGAGGGATAGTTTTCACAGGATTTAAAGTCGGATCACTAAGTTTCACATCTTCAAACTTTACTACTAAACAATTCAGGTAGAGACTAACCTCTTATAGAACTGTGATTTATTTATATTGATTATTCATTCAATAGTAATGATCAATGTTGAATTGAAATTAAGGTGGCTTTGTGGGTATAGGTAGTAAGTTAAGTCGTTTATGTTTGCCACAGATTAATGTTAGTTAGATACAACTGATAACCAGAAAGAACACTAAATGGCTGTTTTATCTTAGTTTGGGATTGTTAAGCAGTGCTCACCCTCTATTCAGCCAGGAAATTCAACCCAGGACATTCAGGTTTCACTGTAAGCTTTTAATCATCTGCACCATTGAACTGACTGACGTCTCTTGGTACCTTTTCCACTTCCGCCATTTTATGATACACTCCTAACTATTATCGATTGTCACTGACGATAACTTTTTCACTGCATACATCTGAATTTACTGTTTAAAACTTTCTAGTGATATCCAACTAACATCAATCTGTGATAAATTCAAACTATGACCTTTCTTATATTTTTCTAAACTTCTTTTATTGCTATTCAGCTCAGAATATTCTAATCAAATGATTCCTACAATTCGAAAGTTACATGTTTACTTAACTGATACAAATTTTATTGGATTCGAAATTTTACAAAAAGCTCTAAATATATGGTATCATTCAAATAAACAATTTAAAAATATGATTACAAATCTTGTTCATTTAAACAATCTTCCAATTGAATTATTGACAACAAAACAATCTATTACATCATCATCATCATCAGCAGCAGCAGCGGCAGCAGCACCAATGGACGGTAATATTGAAACATTGATCACTAATGCAACTCGACGAAATACTGTAGTCTATTCAACAACTGCTATAAATGAAGATCTACAACAATTAATGAGTATGTTTAAACCATTCAATAAAAATAGTATTACATCATCAATGAAGTTAAGTAATCAGTTACATGTTATATCGAAGGATAATTTAAACAAATTTGATTCTTGGATTACAGAAAGTGAAATAATTAGGGAGTTAATAAAAAAAGGACAAATCAATAATAATCTGATTCATTTAATCAATGTTCAATTGAATCAATTGGAACATTTGATCAACTCCATAGTATTTGGTTATCCTTTATACTTTTGTACAGAGTTATGTAATAAATTGATAAGAATTATGGAGATTCTTATGACACAGGTAGTTTATTTATTTATTAAATATTATGACTTTGACTTACATATATTGTGATAACAATCTAAGTTAAATAATGACAATTGACTCTATAAGTAATCGAGCGATACATCGATGATCAGATATTCATTACGCTCATTTAGTCTCCCTAGAATCTGTCGTTAACTTCAGTCTAAATTTAGTTTATTTGAAGATATAACAAACAACTTACACATAAACAATACTGCTACCTTGATGTGTTGACAGTAATTGTTTATTGTAATGTACCATTTGGGCTATACTGACAGGGATAATTCTTTCCAAAGGTCCTACCATGACAGCCAAGCTGGTTAAAGAGCAATAAACCTAAAAGCAGCAAAACTTAAGGTCCGAGAGAAATGTTCTACAGCTGGGTGTACTGGTGTGTGATAGCAATAAAATGTTTCCGTCGGACAAGCAGCATCTCCTCAATACTGCCTTCTTGCGAAGGAAGGGTCTAGTCAAAAAAGTAAAACCCTGAAAAGCATTCCCACCTTACCCCACGAACTTCCATCAGTGGTCGTCAGCCCTTAACACAGATGATAAAGGTTACTCAGAAAAAGGCTGTGGATGATCAGCTTCAAGCAATTGTCTCCGTGACACTGCAGTGTTGGTCCTAGGACATCAGGACCAAACTTAACCCATTTTCATTTCCAGGCACACCAAAGATAAAATTAATTTCATGATGCAGACAGCTGGTTTGTGATAACCATTACCGTTAACATCATTAAGGACTACTGTGTTCATAATCAAACTAGCTGAAACAGTTCTGAATGGTTTTAATACACATATTTAAAACAGTATATGCATGCTTTTCTGACTGCTTACAGACAGTTTTACACTGTATCATCAGTGTGACCAAATATAAGAATGGTTTTCCGTGGATACCAGGCCAGAAGAAATGGAACATCATGAGCGTCATAAAAGCTGGATTATTGTCGATAAATGGAAACTAAGAAGCATCCATTCTTATCAACTAAATGTATCTGAATCCCATTGTTAATGAATATATAAATTCTTTAAAATTATATAGGTATACACGCTGCACACGAGTGACTAACTAGACTCAGTGGCTCATTAGTAAACATATTGGTGTTCAACGCTAAGAGACTCAGCTCGGGTCCTTGGTGCGAACAATTTCTCTAGCATCCAGGTACATTCTGCTGATAAATACCAAACAGGATAAAACAAGAGTCCTAGAATTCACCTGACAGTCGTAATCTATCCTCAATCATACTTATGAACTACTGCTCTATTAGGACAAACCACTGAGAATGCACATGTGGCAATGGCGGTTGACCAGTTTTAGTCAATAACGATATCAACGACAAAATGCAAATATTGTCAGAATTTCTATTCCTAATGTTGTATGCACTTTACATTATATGCCTAACGACTTATAAGTGGCTTTGGGCTGAAAAATGCTATGCAGAAGGAGGAGCGATTGAACTCGCCACAGACTATTCTTGAACGCTCGTCAAACTTGTAAGATAACAATGTTAATGTTGTTAGTATATACTCGGTCGCCAGCTAGAGGAACTTATTTTCCATTGAGCAGTAAACAGTTTACAAGAGAGAAAATGAAGTAACTATGAGTTTGAGCTCAGTAAAATCATTCGTAAGTCATTGATTTATATACAAGTGTATGTACAGAATAAATCTAATACACACATGCATTGGTCCAAGTCGCCAGACTTCAACAGCGCAGCAAGATTGACACAAAATTATTAGAAGTAGTAGTTAATTCATTGGAAAGAATAATAAAGACGAAAAAATTGATTGAACGCGTACAATATGATACACTGGAAAAGAATTGATTTATGGAGAGAAAAGTATGGAATAATTCTAAGTTCACGATTTAAGAAGGACAAGCAATAGATGCACCTACTCCAGTGTGACCGATTCTAAGCCATGTCACACAGAATCTCCAGTTATTGGTTACGGGATTCGTGTGGATCTCAACCATGTTGTTCGCACCTACCAACATGGATTACACTAACAATCCTTGACTTCATGGACTGATACTATGTTTGGTTTGGCTACCTTTAGCTTACTTCCATTCTATACCTATATCGATCGGCATTGCGCTTTGCTGTAGCGGGTGGTTAGGCGTACGGAACACATATCCTGAATATCTAATTCGGTAAAATTTCACAGTGACATCAACTAGTTTTTCATTTTCCTCCAATACTTAGGCTTCTAACTTCATTGTTATTTATACAGTGATCCCAGGAACCTAGAGTTATCTTGCTTCACGTCGATCATAGGCCGCCGACCAGCATTCTCCAACCAAATCTGTCCTAGTCTTTCCTTTCCAGTTCTTACTAAGTGATGTTCAATCTCCAATCCACGTCTGCCTCCAATTCCTGGCACACTGAGTTCTTCGGCCTTTCTCTTTTCCTTTGGTCTTCAAGATTATATGGTAGTGCTTGCCTTGTGACGCAGTTTGATGATTTTCTAAATGATTGTCCAATTCACCTCTAGAGAATTTTTGGATGATGCTTTTCGTAGTCGTCCATGTAAGTTTCAGCTCATATAACAGAACTGTCTTCTAATTGGTATTGAAAATTATGACTTCAATGTTGGCTGACAGTTGATTTGAGTTCCAGATGTCCTCCAGTTGTAGAAATGCTGCCCATGCCTTGTTAATCCACGCCTTCAGCACTCCATCAAACACTCCTTGTTTGTAGATGATGCTGCCTAAGTACGAAGAGGATTCTACATCTTCTAGAATTTCTCCATCAAGTGTAATTAGGTTAATGTTTGCTGTTTTGTATAGAAGGATCTTGCTTTTCTCTTTTGTATATGTTTTGGCCTATTACTGGTTGAAGAAGTTACCACTAAACTGCCTGTCTTCATCTGCACTTACTGCTGTGTGTAGAATGGATAAGCTAGGTCATCTGAAATGTCCAAGTCATCTAGTTGCATCGATGTTGTTCACTGTATTCCAAGAATGCCTTGAGATGTTGCAGTTTTCATATAATCTAAAGAACCATAAGCAGAAAGAGGAAGGAGAAGTTCTAGAGTAAACACCCCTGTCAGATACCGGTCTTCACTTCGAATAGATCAGTGATCTGCCCTCCATGCATGACTTTACTGTATAATCTGTCGAATGAGTTCCGTATAATATTGACTATCTTCCCGGGTACAACATAGTGTCGAAGAAGGCTCCATAATAGTTTACCTATTCACGTCTGTCTAATGACTATCCCTAGTCTACGAAATTGATGTAAAGTGGTAAGTTACATTCAATTAATTGTTCAATAATGATCTATAAAGTTACTATTGAGTTGGTATACAATTGGTCCTTACAGAATCCAGCCTGTTGATCACGAAGTTGGATATTGACTGAATCTTTCATTAAGTTCAATAACACTCTGTTAAAGACTTTTCCTAGTACTCAAAATAGATTGATACCTCTGTAGTTCTCAGATTTGCCGAAATCTCTTTTCTTTTTCTTTTTTAACACTAACCAGAAAAGTCTTACAGATACTCAAGTTAAATCTGCTTACAATTTAATAATCAACTTTTAAAAAAATGTTACTTATATTACTGTTATCTCATTGTAGATAGTCTTTTTATTACCGGAACAATCAATTTATCTTGGTAACAATGAATTACAAGAAGGCAATGATAAACAAATCACTGATATACAAACATTTGATCATCAAATGAAACTTGTTATTCATTTAATGACAATCATTAATTCATTACTATCATACATACTACCTATTTTTAAACAATCAAATGAAACATTTAGTTTATTGAATAAAGATGCAATTGCCATAGATGTACATGTAATTGTAATGAGAAGAAAATTGAAACGAATCATTTTAAGTCTTATTAAACATTTAATGCAATTACCATGTATTCTAAATGAATTTTCATTAAATGATGTAGATATCAAAGATTACCAAAAATCTAATTGTTTTTCAATTGAATTAGAAGTATGGATTCGAAGATATGAAATGAAGAGATTAGTGAGTTATTCATTATGATTAGTGGGTTTTATCATTTAATCGAATCAATCGATTGAATTGAAATGGTTTTTGTTTTCTGATTGAGTCCGTCATAGATTGATTTTGTCAGGGTACCAATGAAAACCGATGCTCCCTGATTTGCATTGGTACCCTGCCAACATCAAAATTTCGATGAATTCAACTAATCTAAATACCGACCTCCACAAATCATCTTAATTTAATTACAACAGTCAGGTCACTAGTGACTAACTTCAGAATGTTCGTGAAGCTCTAGTGACAAGTCATCACTGGTGGGATTCACATTTGTCAGGGATGAGACAGTTGTTATTAGTGACAATCGATGGCCATCGTGCTATATAACAAATTGATGGAAGTAGGAATTCTACCATTGGATCCCGACCAGTCAAGTGGTGCAGATGATTAGGTGTTTGCCATCAACCTGAAGCCTTTGGATCGGAATTCAGGATGCGGATTACAGAGGAGTTCCTTACTAGGGCGAAACAGTTGTCAAGTGCTCCCTGGTTTTCAGTGGTTTCCTACCAACAAATGCAGCATACGTTAAGAAATGTTCTGAAAAACTGTGTTAATAACAAACTACTAGAGGATTAGTAGTAGGTGATGATGTAATGAGCAGGCGTTAATGATAAGATAGAATAAAACCAAGTAAGTAGATCTCAATTAATTAATAATAAAATTTGTTAAAGTCAAAAATGGCAAAACAAAGTACAAAAATTCTTAAATACACGTTTTACAATTCAAAGAATTTAGTTTAAGTTAAAAAGGTTAATGGAGGCATACAACAGTTTTCTTCATGAGGCACAGTTTAGGTTTGTGGTGCATGATGGCAATAACATCAACTTAACTGTTTATTGATCACTTTTAAAGACTGGAAAGTGTCAGTCTGATGTTCTGAGTCCAAGAGATGTCCACTGTCCAGTTAGCCGAAGGATTTTTATAACGTGTTACAAGAATGTAAGGTCAGTTAACCTTAGATTGACTCATCTCGCATAGTTAATCACTAGGTAATCGGATAATATGCTATTTTTAAAGTGATATCACAAAATGATTTGAATTGTATTACCATCGACAACCAGAAAGAATTGGATGGGCGCTTCGTCCTAGCATGGAACTCATCAGTAATGCGCATTCATGATCGCACCAGTAACCATTATTTTTCAGATCACATAAAATTTTTATTTCATCTAGTTTAAAAATGCATCAACAAGTTATCTCCTTGAACATACAGTTTATCCCAAAAATTTAAAAAACGCAACACATTTCTTCCAATTCACTTGATGCCTTTCCTTTGCCATATCTTTTACTCGCTTACCATGTACATATTTTTGTGCAACTTTCGAAGCTGCACCCTAAATGTGAAGGCCAATTATGCTAAGTTGTCCGCTCATACCGAATGAAGCTGGGTGAACATGAATCGGAAAATTGATAGATATAAGTTGACATTTACATCACAAATTCTTGTAAAAGCATTTATTGTGGTTAAATTGTAGAAGTCATGATCACTCTTGAACATAATACCTTCCGTATTGTATATTTATTTGTTCATTTGTGCGTTCGATGTATTATTGTCCTGTGGAACTTCAGGTGCACTGTGATTCGTACAGTTGGATTAGTCTGATTCAAATATATATATATATATATATATATATATATATATATATATGTCAGATCTCGGTTAGTGGCTTGTTGATCATATACGTATGTGTATTCATGGGTAGATGTGATTGAGGAGGATTGATTTCTGGATAATATATATAATTGACAGAGACTAATGTAGTCACGAATCGTACTTGGATTTCGTCAGAGACCAACTCATTAGGGTTAATATGACTTCCAAGATAAATGAAGTGGTCAACGTGCTAAACAATTTCACTGTCTATCTTTAGCTCAGGTGTTGACGAAGACCAGTCCTGGAGCAATAGTTTGCATTTAGGGGGAGTGAAACGCATTCCAAACATAATTGCATTGCTATCAAAACCTTTTGCATCTTATCAATCTCTTCACCAAACAGGATTATGTTATCAGCATATCCAGTAATCAGCAACTTCAGATTTTAATATCAAATATACACAGAAGCAATATTGTGAAGAACAACAATTGTCTAAGCAATGTTTATTGTGCGAAAACAGAGTAGGTCATGAAATATTACATACATTACTTCCAAGCATCAATTTGCAAATCCTCTGCGTTGTCTGCACTGCATCGTTTCTCAGCCTGCTTCTCTTAGTTGTTCTCGATTGTCCTCTGTGTTTCAATCCTGTTTCACTTCTTGTCCTCTCGCAACTCGTCTTGTCTGCTGTTTACTGATTCTTCCCAATTCCTTTGACGCTCTCTACCTACTACTTATTGATGACTTATAAGTAGTATCCACCACAATATGACCTGGTAACTCTAATTATCAAGATCACTTTAGTTATTCATTTTATAAGTTACATAAAAAAGAAATAGCTACTTAAAAACCGCTTCTGTAGTTTATTTATAAATTAACAATTTAGTTTCTTGTGATTTATAACTGATTTTAAAGGATCAGGTTAAGTGCACACTTATTCTAAATTAGTTTTACATTTTAGTGCATACTTAAGTATTCATCAGAAATATAAGTAGAACACAAGAAAACAGCATTCTTTAGTTCAGTTGTCATAGTGATTTATTTCTAGTTAGAGCATAACTTGTTTTACTAATAGAAAGATAGAAAATAGCATTCTTTTTGGATTGACAATGCAAGTTTTCTCAGCTAGTAAAATGAATTCAGAAGAGAATTAAATCTGAACTATTGATTCTATGAGTTTTTTATTGATAGATTATGTAATAGATTGGTGTCTGCATGGTACCATTAGAAACTAGGGAGCACTCAACAGCTGTTTCGCTCTAGTATGAAACTTCTCAATAACACACGTCCTAAATTCCGATACAAAGGCTTCAGGTTGATGGCGAACACCTGATCGTCTGCACCACTTGACTGGTCGGGATCCAGTGGTAGAATTCCCACTTCGATTAAATTGTTATGTAGCACGACGGCCATCGATTGTCACTAATAACAACTGTTTCACCCCTGACAAATTTGAATTCCAGCAGTGATGACTGGTCAGTAGAGCTTCAGGAACATCCTGAAATTAGTCATTAATCAATCAGTGCCTGTTACTTTATGTGGAGCATAGGCCACCGACCAGTGTTCTCCAACCAACTCTGTCCTGAGCTCTTCTTTCCACCTCTTCCCAAGTGCTCTTCATTCTCTTTATGTTTGTCTCCGATTTCCGACGCAATGTGTTATCGGGTCTTCATCTTTTCCTTTGGCCTTCAGGATTCCATGTTAACTCTTGTCTTGTGACACATTCGGGTGATTTCCTCAATGTATGTCCTATCCACCTCTAGCGTCTTTTCCTAATTTCTTCCTCGATTGGAATTCGGTTGATTTGTTCTCTGCCATAATAGGTTGTTGTTGATATCTGGCCAAAGGTCCGAAGTATCTTGCGCAGACAGTTGTTTATAAATACTTGTATCTTTTAAATGATGCTTTTGGTAGTTCTTCGTGTAGGTTGCAGCTTCATACAAACAGAGGCTGTCTTCACATTTGTGTTAAAAATTTTAAATTCAATATTGGCTGACAGCTGATTTCAGTCTCAGATGTCCTTCAGTTGTAGAAATGTTGCCAATGCCTTTTCAATCCATGCATCAGACGCTCCTTATTTATCGATGATGTTGCCCAAGTATGTAAATCTTCCAGAGTTTCTCCGTCAAGTGAAATTGAGTTAGTTTTCGTTGTTTTGTATCGAATTATATTACTTTTTCCGTTGTGTATGTCTACCTCTGACTGCCGAGTCTGCTGCTACCTTGTCCGTTATCAACTGCGTTTGTTGTTGTGTCGGATAGAAGAACTTGGTCGGTCATCTGCAAAGTTCAAGTCATCAAGTCGCATCGATGTTGTCCACTGTATTCCGAGATGGCCTTAAGATGTCGAGGTCTTCGTGATCCAGTCAACCACCAGGAGAAAGAGGAAGGGCGAGGGTAAGTAACCTTGTCTAACACCAGTCTTTACTTACGAATGAATCCTGTGAACTGACCTCCATGCACGATTTCTACAATGTAGTCCGTCGTAAGAATTCCGTATAATGTTAAGCTATCTTCTCGGGTACAACATAGTGTCGAAGAAGGACTCCATAACATTTTCCTATCCACTCTGTTAAATGCTTTATCGTAGTAGAGGAAGTTGATTTAAAAGGGTTAATTTCATTGAAGTGACTGCTCGAACAATGAACCGTAGAGTAGCGATCTGGTCGATACATGAACGGTCCTTCCGAAATTCAGCCTGTTGATCACGAAGTTGGGTGTTCGACTGGGTCTTTCATTCAGTTTAATAGCATTCGGTTGAAGACTTTTTCTAGTATCGAAAAAAGAGTGATGCCTCTGTAGTTCTCACAATCGCTTTTTTCTTTGGTATCTAGATGAAGTATCCTTCTTTCCAATCTGCTGGAATTCGCTCTTCCTCCCAAATCTTCCTGAAGAGAAAGTCAAGTATCTTTGCAATTGTTTGTATATTTATCTTCAGTGCCTCAAGTAGTATGTTGTCTGGCCCTGCTGACTTGCCTAACACCGGTCTTTACTTCGAATGAATCTATAAGCTGACCTCTATGCACGATTTTACAATGTAGTCCAGTCGTAAGAATTCTATATGATGTTGACTATCATTATCGGTATGCTATAATGTCGTTGAAGTCTCCATATTATAATAAGAATAACCTTTCTAAGAAAACGCTAACCAGTAAATTAGTCCTCAGTGACTTGATTATTGTAATTGAATTTGAAATGATTATTACTTTTTTAAAAATTAAATTGTTATTCTGTATAGGATAGAATGAGTAAAGACTTAAACTATTCTAGTCAATGGTTACAAGAAACAATAAGAAATGATACATTTTCACCGAAATTATCAACAATTCGAAGAAATTTTCAAAAGTACACTGAAATTGGTACTTTTCTGCATCAATTAAATTATCAAATTAACTGTCTATTTTCTGAATTAATTACTAACTACATCATCATTATCAACAATAATTAATCAGAAATCAATAATCTATCAAGATGATTGGATTAAAGAAATTATTGATTATCTAATTAATAAATCAAATGAATCATTTATTTATTTATTAGATTGTATTATGGCTCATGCATGTACTCAATTTAATGTTATCAGTTCATATGTAACTAGTAATCATCAGTACACTACTTCGATTAAACCGACAGCTACTAGTGTTACAACAACAACAACAACGACAACAACAACACCACCACCACCATCACCACCACCACCACCACCAACAACAACAACAACAACAACAACAACTACTACTACTACTACTACTACTACTACTACTACTACTACTACTACTACTAATAGTAATAGTAATAATAATAATAATAATAATAATAATAATAATAATAATAATAATAATAATAATAATGTTCCTGTATTTAATAGAGAACATAAAGAATCCATATCAACAATGATTCGATCACTTTTTATTATAGATTGGTTAACTGAACAATATTTATGCTTAATTGAATCATTACTAAATCTAGGATTTGATGATTATTTTCATATATTCAATATTCAATATATAATTAGTTTAACAAATAAATTAGATAATAAATTTACATCATATTTACCACAAATGAAATTAATTAAATGTGTTCTCATTGCATTAGTTAGTCGATTACATAAGAAGTTTGAAATGAAAACCGAAAAAAAAAGGAAAGAAAGAAGATTGTTTCAGTGATTAACACTATTTTGGTTGTATCTACTTGATCTAATGATTAATTCAATAACATTATTATTGTCAGTTTAATGAATCTATGCATAGAGATAGAATAGTTTCAACTGACTCCTTTCTACTACTGAGGTGTATATGTTTTGCATTGTTTTATCATTTGGTGATTTTTTGTTCGTTTCTATACATTTCAATGAAATAAAATGTAAACGGAATCTCTTTTTTTTCATTTTAAACTATTGAATTGATAATGTTTAATAAAGTTTATTGATGAAATTAAACTTTGCTGGGGAACTTGAGAGGGTCATTGAGAATCAAGGTGATTGTTTCAAGGTTATGCACTTAGTGTAGTTCAAATTGCTTATATTAGATTGGTTGATTAGAATTTTCTATGAGGACGTTAATAATACTAATCTACAAAAGCTGTCGGATTACTTTTTACAGAGCTGGTTTGTGTATGTGAACTTAGATATGCCTCAAGCACCATCCGCAGATACTCGAGACAGAGTCATATTCTGTTGAAGTAGTTGCTGGCAGAAGAAATGAATAACAACAGGCAGCTTCCTTAAGGAGTCTAGACTGACACTTAGGGCAAACCTGCATGCTGGTTGTATTGTGGGCAATTCAGTTGCCTGTTCTTCGGCCATTATCACTTGTAAATGTAGGAAAAGTATCAGCAGTGCGATGGTATCAGTACTGTAGAGACATATGCTCAGAAACGATGTTACAGTCTAAATCTGTCCCTAGGAGGCGTTGGGAAAGTTGCTGAAATAGATGAAACAAGCTATTAGGAAGAAAAAATATAAAAAATGGAGATGCCTGCGAACTGAATGGGTAAGTACTAATTACTTTAATCTCACTGGTAGGTTCTTGGTATTTACAACCGAACATTAGGATAGGGACATTTCCGGTATGTCTCAGATCGAACTGCAAGGACCCTGATACCAATAATTCAGATGTACGTTCTACTAAAATCCACAATTCATACAGACGACTGGAAAGCATATCAGGCCACTTTGAAGACGTGGATACGTTACCAGTGTCGTAGTTCATGAAAGACATTTTGTATACTTAAGTACTGGTGTCCACACACAAAACATCGAAGGATATTGGTCACGTTTGCTAAAAGTTTCTGAGACCTTATAAATGTTCTAAAAGCAACATGATGTGGAACCATATAGGATGAGCTCCTATATCGTTCATATTATGAATTTAAACTCAATAAACTGGTCTCCAACCTTCAAAAGCTCATAAATCACGTAACACTTTGTATCCTGTGTAATTCTTTCAAACATTTTATCGTTTTTCATAATAAATGATGGTTTTATCTACAAGTGCGCTTTGATTGGTTAAAAGGCGCTTCAAGGTAATTTGTAGTTGTACAAATTCACCAGCAAAGTTTAGTTTCCCCTTGAATTGTTGTTATGATGTTAATAGGTGACCATTAACTAAACAACATTGTACAAATTAATACAGTGAAAAATTATACTAAAACTGTTTAATCGATACTTATACGTCTGCCTCGATGTTTACTAGAGTAATAAATTGAAATAAGAAAAGCATATGATTGATAAGCTATTCTGTCAAGTTAAATATATTGACCAGGTGGTTATTTTAGAGAAATAGCATCAATACAAAACAAAAAAGACAATGATAAGGAACTGAATGAACGAATATATCGGTAATTAGTTACCGTTTCTGAACGGAAACTGATATAGTGTAGAGGCCACTGTTACCTCTAACACTATGATGTTTGTGCTGTATATTTTTTAATTGATACTTATACCAAAAAGTTAGACTATAGTGTTCAACTTAACGTTAGCATGTTGTACAATTTGTGACACTAGATTCTTTGAGTTCAAATATATATCTATCGCATTTTCGTTCCAGACTTCTTCATCATAGGCGTAATTTACGATTGTTGTGCATGTATGAGTCTTGTTATTAACGAAGGGGAAATTACTGACAAGATATATAGTTATTGAACCTAACAAGATTGCAAATCCAGCAGTATAAAGTTGGTCCCAACAATAGAAACAGTTAATAGGTCAAATCAGAGGTAAGGGCCCAGGGGGGATCTAAAAATAATAGACACAAAATGTCTAGTGCACATAAAATAGAAATATATATATATAAGTTTTCTGAAAATTAGTATCCCCCCTCCCCCAAGCCATTTTGATTAATAATTTGCAATTATCAGCATAAACATACTACTACTAGTTATATAATAATAATAACATACAACCACCACTTTATTGTTAATGTTGTAGTAACCATAAATGCCTCTAAAAATACCGTTTTATTTATGGCGCATCTACTATTTTACGGTTCGCATGTTACAGCATGATTGAACACAGAAATAGATATAACTTGTATATCCTACTAAGTTTGATTAACTTGTCCGGCTGTTAAGCATCGGAATAAACTAGGTAGTATGAACTAATTTTCGACTTTTGCATTACATGTGGATCGTAATTCGAGTATCCTGGCATTCATCGAATATTGCATTACATTTCATTTAAGTCAGCTTAATACTGGGATGGTAATCGAACAGCTAACTCATTACTGCAGTACGGCTTACAACGTACTGGACTATACCCTTGTTAAAGAACTGAAGAGATTTCTTCGCTCAACTGGTGTTATAATTAAATGTTCTAATGAGGATTTTACATTCATGTTGTGTACAGGGACTGATTACGCTTGGGTATTATGGAGATTGTTGAATGTCAACTGCTTGCCACTAAGAAGAACTTGACAGCTGTTTCGTCTTAGTACGAGACTCTTCAGCAGTGATCATCCACGACCCCACCAGGGACCAAACACAGAACCCTCTGGCTTCACGGAGGACGCTTAACCATTAGACCACTGAGCCAGCTCTCAATGCTTGATATTTCTAACTCAGTCAATTAGCGACATATTTGTGCAACTTCGTCTATTACCATCGGTGGGTAAATGTCTCAAACCCGACAATGTTGAACTCTACTAATGATTAGTGGCTAACTCAGACCAGTGAGTGACATTAAATTGACTAGTTACGAACCGCCAAAACATTTTCTTTAAGTAAGGTGTCCCCTTAAGATAACCACCATTACAGTGATGCTGTTTCAACAACGGAAAGGGTTAAAAAAGTTCGTCTCTAAATGTACTTAACATTTTACTACATGGATTTTCGTAACCATCAGAAAAGCTTTAAGAATTATGAAGCTGAAACACCATAAAATAGTCACACAAAGACGCATAATAGACTTAAGGCAGTTGTCCCTTGTTCTCTTTAATCACTCCCACAGGTTAGAAAGACCACCACATACATTGTTCTCCTTCCAGAGCCAAGAAACATCCCTCCACAATATGGGCAACCATGAAGTAACATTAGACTACACGCCTTTAACACTCAGGATAACCGACGCACCGATTTGAATTAATTAACTGGTCAAACATTTGTAGTTGTAATACCCTAGAGTTACCACCGAAGTAGCAGCTAAAACTACATGTTGTCGGTCGGTGATATGGTTCACTTATAAAGACTTCTCTATGACGCATGCCACCAGAACTGAACAGTAGTTATAAACTATTCCATTATCTGATTGTTAGAACTAAATATAAAATAACTACTAACATATTTTGAACAAGTAGTCAAAAAAGAAAAAAAAAACAATCTAATTCACTTTATTTTCAGAAAAATATTATACACAAACGATAGAAAACCTCAACTTAAACAAATTTCTACAAGTTGATAACTTTCGTTGTATAGTGTTAGAAGACAATAAAAATAGTGAAATAAATGGAGATGTGTAACTGGAATTGGGAATTTATTCAACTCTAGAAGTCTGAAAGACATAGTAAAACATACTACAGAAATATACATGGTTGTAGAGTAACTTTGAGCACAAATACAATATTATAATTCATAGTAAGGTGTATGCGTTTATATTCATCAATGATGAAGAATTCTTAAACCACAAAATAACATAAATCCCATCAACAAGCAACAAAAACACAAAATACGAATTCCAGATGATTGA
Organism: Schistosoma japonicum; assembly: GCA_025215515.1. NCBI lineage: Eukaryota > Metazoa > Platyhelminthes > Trematoda > Strigeidida > Schistosomatidae > Schistosoma > Schistosoma japonicum. The sequence goes on along the minus strand of CM046062.1, from coordinate 6,258,104 downwards.
GATGTAGGGTAATTACAATGATTCATGGAAGACGTTCTAACTCCAACTGACAATACAGCAGGAAGCGCATCAAAAAGAATGACATACAGGAAAGATGATGCAGCGAAATTCTGTACTAGACCAATCACAATATAACCAGACATTTCATGTTCATGTAATCCGAACGAGTTATTCGTTAGAGAAGTTAAGTTAGGATTAGTAACATTTGAATTAGTAAACGACTCATAAAACCAATAGCCAGATAAAACACCGGAAGGGAAAACTAGTAAATAACACAACAACACGAAAATAGCAATGTAACGTTTTATATGTGTAACACTGGATTGAGTTAGACGAAATGCCAACGTCGCTGCACACAGAAATTGATGCATCACCATACCTACAGTCATACTGATAACCTGAAAGAAATTAAATGTAAAAAGAAAGCTTTACAGAGTAAAGTACCTGATATATTAGGCGTATATATATATATATATATATATATATATATATATATATATCGTGGGCAACACAGAGGTAAATATAACAAATAAACTCTTCTTTTGAGATACACTCATAAGGCATTGAATTGAACATGGGTTTGTAAACCATAAACTAAATATACATGATGTAATATGCAATAAAGTAAGTGACAGTTAAGAAGTGACTAAATGATACACAAGCACCTAAATGCAGCAATCAGAAAACGTTTTAAAGACAAGAAAACAAGAACTTGTACATGTCTGTTTTCATGTGACATACTATTTCAATTCTACTGGTTAATTGTACTCAATATATTAAAAATTTCCATTATATGAATTAGAAGCAACACATATAGGCAAACAATATTGTATTCAATTAAATAATCACCAGTTAAGTGGCTAATTCTGACCTTTCTAAATGTGTTCCCACATCTCTGTTTAACTGTTCTGGTATCTGCCTACCTTACTCTACTACTTCTGTGGATTATATCTAGTTGCAGTATAATTTTAGAAAACTGGATACATTGTAAGAAAGGCTAATTTATTTTACTTGAGTATAATAATTCAGAAAATACCATTAAAACTACTACTGCTACTCCTGATTACTTTATTCATAAACAATTACTGGATGTTACAAATCTGGGTGTTTTCATATAATCACTTGAAATGATTCATTTCCTACCTAATTTTATTTCGCTGATGTCACCTATAATCTATTTACAAATGCATCTTCCAGGTGTTTATTTGAAGATTACGATGCAAGTTTAATCACAATCCAATTTACATTCTTCTTGTGATGATACGTTTGCGATTATAGTTAGAGTATCATCAGAACTTTGCTTTAGTTTATTACCAAAACACTACACTTAGTCTTTAAAGGTGGTGGATCGTCAACTGCATATTACGAGCAACATTCAGTCATTAGTCAATGGAACTTCCGTTTTACTGCATCAAACGGCATGCTGAATTATACAGTTAGACTTTGAATCTGATTAAGTGGATGCATCGGATGAATAGAGATATACCTAGAAAGATTGCCAACCATAAACTTATTGCGAATTTCAAATGACTAAATTTACTGTTTGTTTCTGTGTCATTAATGTTGCCTGCTAAATTTTAGACAATATCAATTATGCAATACAACAACAGAATTTCGACACTTACCTGATCAAATGAGTTCATTACACCAAAGCTCACACCTTCAAAAAATGAATGCAAACTAAGTGCACAACTGAGTAAAACTGATTTTCCAAAGCTAAAATATTGTTTATCATGAGAGTTTCGATTGGAAGATGAATACTTCAACTTTTTGTTTCTTGAGCTAGAATTTACATTAGAATTTTTAGACCATATTAACAACTCAACTTCATCTGCGTCAGACAAATCTTCGACTTGAGTACATTCTGAATGTTTTTGTAATCCATTATTTTTATGTAAACTTTTCTGCATATCATATTTGCACACTTTATACATAACTTTATGCAAGAACCATTCTAATGCAAACAGAAAAAATATCCCAAGACATAAAATTGTCTCTGGTAAAGGGTAATGCTGAAATGTACTACTTTTTAGCAATTTTCTTTGAACTATTTGTAACTTAACAGCTGATGCACTGTACAAACCTAAGATCGATAGTCCTATAAACAAGCCGATAGAAAAATGGTTTAATACGGAGAATACAGTACTCCATGACATCGAAAACTTATCACTGTTAACATCTCTGAAACCTATATAAAGAGCTATTAGCGAAGAAATACTGTTAAGTGCAACCAACACAGCAGTAGTCACAAACTTAATAACTTGTATAGACATTATGCTGATATACGTTGTCGAAATGCAGCGATATAGGTGTCCTCGAGAGATCGGGTGTCGGTTATTTGTAAGGTAGACGTATTCAAAACGTTAATCAAAAGGAAGTAGAAGCATAAAATTAATTAAATCCCAAACTGATTGCCGTCTTTGGGATTAAACAAATTGACCAGTTTACAAAGTTCAACCAAATGAAGAGCTTGATTGAATTTCTTGAACTTTATTATTGAACAAAGTTATTGTGCTGATTTTTATACAAATAGAGATATTAATTTTTCATACATATTTAGGTGACCTACAAACATAAAAGAGGTAAAATTAAGTAGTCTTTACAATTACAATGTTACGCAACATCTACGGAAAAAACCAAAGAATACATCACGGCAGTAATAGAGATGACACTGGCCAAAACTTTGGAGATAATTTTATTATCTTCAGATGAATTGTTTCTAAGAGTGATTTTCGTTACTTAGTCAAATATAACAGAGACCTTGGCAAATACGCCCGAATGTCCAAGTTAGTATACCATATTAGCATGACGAGATTAGCGATCCCTAGCTTTTTTCTATCCTACTACCACACTAGCCAACAACGTGGAGAAAGGTAGGCGGTAGCTGGGTATACATGATATTTTGACTACTTCAGTAGAAGGTTAACAACCCCCTCAGTTTGCCATTTTTCCTCACACTCCGCATCTAATTGCATTATTGCTCAGTTGATATGTGGACGATGTTTCTAAGGTTGACGGGCTTAAACGTACACATGTCTTATATTTTAACAGTCCATGTTTCGCACCCATAGATTAATACTGAGCGGACTGCTGTGAACCTAATCGGGCTAGCGGTGCGAATTGGAATCCTTTAGAAATTGAATTCTGGAAAGGGGCATATTGAACAACCCGTGATGTCCGCGATGGATAATTAACAACCGAGGATGTAATCCAGCAAGACTCGGTGACATACCTGGTCATAGATAACTACTCCCGTTGTAACAAGGCCCACAGTAACTGTTTTAGTCGCATTTCGCAAAACGTATTGAAATTGGCATCCATTAATCATTCAGCTCTAATCAAGTCTGTGTTAGATAACATAACGTTTCCTTGCATCAATAATGACGGGATTTCGTCGTTTCTCACAGTCTTTCTAATACAGAAAAAATCGCTTACGGTAGCTGTGGCTAACCTGCGCTGACAACTAATGTTTCTAAAACCGTACCACCCTAAAACCATGGACTTATAGGTTTTTCTCGTTTTCTAGTTAAGTTTCCGACTCACTGAGCGCCTATCTTCTCTTAGTGTAGTCCTCAAGAGGAATAATATGCCGGGCACCTAAAAAAGATTGATTATCTGGAAAAACTGTTATCCTGTAGACTATTTCATCATTTTTGATTGCGTACAAAGTGAACATTTTATTCCTATTATTATTACATTATTCTTGCCCTATCCTCCTGTTTAACACATTAGCTTTTAGTATATCATTCCTTATTTTGAACTACGACTAATTGTTTGTGTACACGTTACTCCAGTTCACACCCACTACTACTACTATTTTATAAAAATGTTAGTTTTCCTTTTGGTTGAAAGTGTGGTCTGGTTATGTGTATATTTAATGGGATGTTTAAAATGCAATATGATTCTGTTTGGTTGGTTCACCAATCTATGTTCTCAGTTTCCGGCTTGGGACTAAGTAGGGATCAGAGAAACATGCAGTGACCAGTTAGAACTCTCAATGACGCTTGTTATTGTATATTACTGTCCGCAGGGTTGCATCAACCACTTAGTCATACGAATCGAACATATCAACTCTTTTCAAAAGGCATAACAAGGATAACACGGTCGAATACGTATATTCCATCTACGAATGTTGTGATAAATTTTTAAACATACCATTTCCTCCTATGCTACCCAGGACAATTATTTAAATTCTAAGTTGAGTGTCACCAGAAACTCACCAACCGAACCTTTTCTTCGACAATGATTGCTTCCTGTCGGGTTGCTTAAACTTAGATTGCTTGTAAGATTTCATCGGTTTCGAATATAGATTTATGCGATCTGACGTAATGACTTCTCAGTTTACGTACATTCCATTATTAATACATATGCATGAAGCTATGTAAAGCAAGCGATATTACGTGCACTCGGGATATTTAAATACCAGATTCTGATGTAACTATGATTGAGCATCTCCATTTGCCGTAGAGAAGCGCCATATGAGTTTAGTTACTATACGTAGTTATTATCCACGTGCTTCCAACATACTTCATGATACCTATCTTTGTAGTCATTAAACTAGATGCTGTTCACTACCGTGTAAAATTAACCTCGACGTTGGCGGACACACTACTGGATGTTAATTTGTTAAACTTATGAAAAATAATTTAACTTGAAGTGAAGGTAGAAGAAAACTCTATAATATTCATCTAATCTATTTATAAATACTCCAAATTCAACCTCTTTATAGTTTCACTACTTAGATAATCTAATATTACCAGATAAACAATTCAGTTGACAAAATCAACACGTGTATTAATAATATGAGTTATCTAATATTAAGAGCATGTATGTAGCTGATGAGAATGCAACGAAATACATTGAATCCAAAGTATTCTGCAAATGTTGTCGTTCTTGCATTATTCGAATTTAAGAAAGCATTTTGTTACACTGAATGCCATGATGACTGAACAGGATTCAGTCAAAGTAATAACAAAGGTTTTGATATGTGAAAGCGACCAAAACCAGAAAATATACTCAAACGGTTGAAATGCTTATGCTTTTTTTAACAGAGGCACAAACAGTCATCCAACGGTTTGAATAAAACAGTTCTATGTAAATATGAAAATCAAGTTCAAAGTCTAGAAGACTCACCAGATGTAGTATTGGTGAGGATGCATACAGCCCAATAGAATAATTAATAGTGACGTTAGGGCAGCTGCGTACTATGAAGGCAGAAGTTGCAAAGATCAGAGTTAACACTGTAGATGGCACAATCAGTAGGTTGAAGAATGATAATCCAAGATGCAAAAGATGAGTAGAGATTACAATGGTGACTTTGTGTACATAACTGACAACAAACTTCACAATCTGAAACAACACCGAAGACCACGGTCCAAACAAAACTCTTGTCAGCAGAAACGGGTCACTCCGGCGCGGAAATATATAGCAGGTTGATGACCTTATAGTCACAAGTGAATCCAATATCCAATATCTATGTTCCATTAAAAACCAATTAATCTCGTCGCGCCTTAGTTGTGGTTTCAGTTTTCTTGCTATCGTCTATTAATAGGTAATCAGCTACGTGATCGATCTAGTTCTAGCAGTTTCAACCAAATTTTTTTGTATTTTTATTGTTTTTACTTTTGATTTTTTTTCGTCATTACTATCATTTCTAGTGTTGTGTTATTTTACTTTTTCTAATTACCATAGAATGAACAAGGGCAGGAAGGTGAACTAAAATTTGAAGGACGGTTAGATTCAGAAGGTTATATGGTGGTTCCGGTACCACGAGAAAGAAATGTTTGGGTGGTAGAACTACTTGCAAGTGTTTGGTCCACGGTCAAGGATGCTTTGGTATGTAGTAGTGGAACACGTAATCATTAAGTTCTCATTCGAAACCTTCAGTGAGGAGGATTGCCACCCATTTTGAATGCTTAGCGAACGAAACGCTGTTTAAAGACAACGAGAAGAGAATGGTGCAGATAACGGTTTCTAGGACGTAAATTACATCTATTCCCTGGGCGCAAACACAAATTATGATCGAGTAACATTTTGAAATTCCATTTTCCTTCACCAAGCATTTTAATGTCCATGAATATGTGTTCAGTTATATGTTTAACTCTTAAGTCTCTCCTAGCTGGCTTATCTGTCACGTTAATACTACAACTCAGTGTTGATTCGTTGTTCATACTCTTGAGAGTTTTCTACTACTTACCTAAAAACAGTTTTTCTTACTTCTTTGATAATGTGGCATGTGTGAGGTGTTTATTCGTGGTACGGCAGTGTGTGTGCTGTGATTCCAAGGAAATGTTAAACAGGTAACCATGTTAAATGCGATTATGGCATTATCACTGTTCTCGACAGGGCATGAATTTCATTAATTTTTATTCGGACCCCACAGTTGGACAGTCAGTAGTTTGGTTTTGAGGTTTTCTCTTCTGTTACCCATATGGTGTCTTCTACAGTCTCAGTGAGGCCTTCCTAATGGTCGCCACAAATCTTATGGCAAGATGTCCATTTTGTTCAGAGTATATTTTTCTGATTTGTTAAAATTTCCTCTTGCATAGATGTTATAAGTCACATGGCCCAGAGGAGGGGATTGTGACTGTTGTGTTTTGTGGGCCAGGGGAACATCGGATGTGAAGTTAGTGTTGTTGCAGTTCAAAAGTCTGAAAGCGTTGACCCCACACACGAGACACATGTATTGGAACCATTATCATGGGTTATATTTTAATAACTGTAATATTCCCTGGGTATTGTTATATAACAAACGCAGTGCATATCTTAATTACGTTTAGAAAAAACCAAAAGCCTTTTTTAATCAGCTAACTGTGCTTAATATAGGTAGAAAACCGAATAGAAAACGAACCAAGACATTTGATAGTTCCCTAGGTGAATGTCCTAGTGCATAACCGAGGACTCTTGTAAAAAGAATGCTAGCCAATCAAAATTAATAATAATCACAGATAAAACGTAGTGGAATAAAACTGAATTGATATTTTCAGATTTATTTGTTGTCTACTGCATTCAACTCCGTAGTTTTAAAAACAATATACTTTTTACACTTCGTACGACGAGTCCATACTTATTTTGAAAGGTGGATCTGTTTCCATAAACCCAAAGAGTGTGATGCGATTACCTTCAAATCGTCATATAATTCTTGATAAAGTTACCTGCCACGAGTCTGCTTAAGTATATGTCAAAAATCACGATGATACTGTCGTTAAAAATGAGAGTGTACTCGGAACCCCTAACATCAAACAATAGTCACAAATACGCGCAAAATAAATTTAGCAAAATTGATAACGAGTCGTCTCTTGATATATTAACCAATTAGTTTATAATCTACTGACTTAAGTCTACTAATAGACACCGTAGCTTCATATTCATTTACATAATTCGACATATTTTATAACTTTTCGAATGCTTTTTCATGAATGTTGACAGTAAGGATAGGCAAACAATAATAATAATAACTTATTTTCTGATGTCAGGATCAAGCCGTTTATACGGACAAGATTAAACAAAACATGCTATATCATAAGAACTTACAGTTACTATACGAACCGATTAGATTAGGATAAATAAACTTCTCGGTTTAAATTACATACTAATATAGTGAGATATTTTTCTGTGGATGATAGTTAGAAAAAGAAAACTTATATACGTGTAGGCACAGTAGTCATACGCTACAGAATGTGAAATTCTAAATTGTAGGGAGCAACGGGATTGTAGTATGGATTGTTGTATGTCTGAAATGAAAAATAATGGCTGATAGAGTTGGATTGTTCAAGTAGCAAATATGTTAATCTAACATGGTCCTAATTTTGAGGCCTAATATTAACTTTTCTGATCAGTGTGATACAATGAAATCTGACGTATTGTGTGTTGACGAAATCAAAAATTAGTACCACTGAATGTGGTTTAGTTGAGTCAAGTTCCGTTGTAAATAGCCTTTGGTTGTGGAACGATTGAGCAAACGCTCCTGTTACTATTGAAGTCAGTATTATTCAGAAATTAATGTTACTGCTGTTATTATAAACAATACATTTCTACAACAAGAAGTTGGAGCAATAAACCGTTTACTGACGACTCATTATTATTTCTTCGGGTTGTAAATGATAATGATCAAGGTTGATACTTCATTAATTAAAAGTAATTGGTCGGTAGACGAAACACAATGGTATTCTGAACTCTAATAACCGCTTAATTATAGTAATTCAGTTAGCTAACTTAACATTAGGCGAGCAAAAGATGATGACTACTATTATGTAGATTATTATTAACCGTGACTATATCTTTTTTCATTGATGAGCTATAGCTAATTAATTGTGTGCGTGATCCATCAGTTTCCTATCATTGTTGCTTTCGTTTATTATAGGTGTTATTTTATTAAATGGTAGCCTACACTGTCTGGTTATATGTGCACAGGCAAATAAATCAAACATACAATCAACTTAGTTGGCTGGCAGTTGACTGCGTTCTTAAAATTCCAGTTCCAGACTAGAAAGAATCATTACAGAGGCACGTTTTTTGATTAAATAGTTTTATTGTCGTTTCTCATTGCATTGATTTGAGCATGACTGTGTTAGTAACTGGTCAACAGTTGGTAAGATGCCGTTTCGGCAGCTGAGAGAAACAGCGAACTCATGAGGCGCATAAATAAATCAAGATTATTCAATCAATAGCCAAAAATCCACGTGAAACAAACTGACAGATCAAAATGTCGAGACAAATTAATTTGAAATGGAACTGATATAATGCAATAAGTAAGCATCATAAAATCAAGTCGTAAGAATATAGCAAATAAAATACTCGACGAAGTAAGCAGTTAGTAATGATTATGTTGATTCGATATAAGGAAATTGGATGATACCATGGCGTAAACAATACTGTCAAATTAGTTGAACATTTATGCTGTTAACCATTTTTGATCCAGTCTACTTCTACTTTTGACAACTATTAGGTTCTAAAACGACTGTTCAGACGTTTGTGTTAGAGCGAAAACCAACCTTATTCAGGAGCACATTTCCAGTTATTCCGCACATTCGTTATAATAATTCATACTTTCTGTATTGTTGTTAACATTAGTGGAGTAAATAATCGTTTATGTTGTCATTCCACTTGGATTTCAAAAATGCTAGCCACAGTCTATGCTCTACTGGATGAAATTAATTGGTCGATAGTTGAATCACAGTAGTGTAGTTCCAAACTCTAGAAACTACTTAGTCGTTGAATGTAAGCTTTACCGATTTTACAGCGTATATTGGGTTAATTTACTAAGTCGACAGTAAAAGGGTTAAGTTGTTGCACAAACTTATTCTACTGCGATACACAGAGATAGTGGAATGATAAACAGTGTTTTAAATTGGCATTTATGTAGCGTCCATTACAAACACAACCTTGAGTCAGCTTTATTGTACAGGAGAATGACAGGATGGATTTATGTCATCATTTCGACGGGCTACATTTTGACGGAAAACGTTGGTGATAAACTTTTTGCGTAGTATAAGGCGAACTCGAAATGCTGATAAAAAGGAGAATAAAGCCAAACGGAGCAACAGTATAATAACAGCTATGCTTTCCTGATTATTTAAGCAATCAGAAAGTATAACTAATCGAATTGGAAAAGACTTGGATAATAAAGTTTATTTGGTAATAGTTAATTTGTTATCCTTCATAGGTTGGCTATTACAGAGAGTTACAGTAGTAATGTTTAAACTAGGTTTCTGTGAAAGGTGAGGTTTAATAAGGGGCATATTTTTAGCGGGTGCAGTTGTTACGAGGGGAACTTGATGATTAATAATTTAGTCCACAATATGTCGACAGATGTAATAACTGGTAATGTATGTGAATAATCTTTATTAATCTTAACTCTATTAGGTATCAGCATCATAGTCTGTAGCGTTGAGGTCTAGTTTTTCCTTGTAGAAGAATGTCCTGATAGATAGGAAGTGCCAACTAAACTTTGTATGTCTGATTCCAAGTAGCACCTATTAGAGCATTTCAAACATCACTACTGAATGCTTGTTTATGTTAGAACCGTAGTACGTAGCCGTAAACACAAAACAGGTTTCTTCCTACAAACAAGGCTAGTTTGAAGTTATCTCTCACACCATCATATCTGCTGGCCGAAAACTCCACCCTCCCTCCTTTCAAAATGTTAGGCTCGTAAATTTACTAGTCCGATGGAAATCATATTGTTTTACACGTCAGCCAATCTTATCTAACCAGGCATCTTATCAAGGGTCATACAGACACCCAATAACCACTAACTAGAAACTAGATAACTAACTGTTACTGCATTGGTATGACAGGGATCAGTTGGGTGTAGTACGAAGTGAAATCGAATATGCGAAGGAGTATCTGGTGGCTACATGAGTGGTTACTAGAAACTGGCGTAATGTTAGCAATGTCGTAGGTATTTTTACACTAGTAAGCCATTCGAGTAGTAGGTTCGAACAATATATTGATGATACAGCAATAATTAGAAAGTTGATTAAATAAAGTGGGGAGTAAAATGTGTTAACTCACTAGGTTCTGGTTAGTGATGCACCTTAGTAGTATGATACTGGGTTCGGTGGACATCCATCGTGAGGTTTCGGAGTTTGCGAGATTAGTATTTAAGCAAATTTTCAAAAAAATAAAATGTAAAATGAGAGAAAAGAAATTTTGTGTTTGGTGAACAGGTATAAGGATGGTCCAAACATGGCCTGATTGATAACAAGCCGTTTTGTTTCTAGCAGGTGAATTATAGATAAAAGTTAAATAGCAATTTGATATTTGTTATTTAGAAGAGTCGTCGTGTTGTATGTCTTTGATATCTAATATTTTTCAGACATTAAAGGGGCCTATTACTTCTAGTATGTATGAATAAGTAGCTTCATCAGCCAGGGGACTAATATGTTTAAAAGCTATATTAAGTAGCTACGAGATTGCGAGATTGTCTCCCATGAGTACTTCTGCTGGCAGTTTGTTCCATATTTGACCATACCTAATCAAATTAACGTTTGCGCTAGCTTTGTTTTGTATTTTTCAATTTCAACTTGAAATAGTTTATTTCTCAGATAATGGTCCAGAGTGTAGCTACAGTATGCAATATAAGTTGAAGTGTGGGTCATATTGTTCAACAGTTTATAAAAAAGGATTAAATTTGTTCTGTCTTTTCCATAGAAATTCAAGTTCCAGCATGTAATGTCTAGTTTTGTAGTCTATTTTAGAATTGTCTTTAATCGTTTACCGTGTTAAGTAGCATTGCACACTCTCGACTCTCATTCTGTCACTTGTTCGTAGATTGCTAAATAGGAAGGATCAGTACTCAAAAATAAGTCTTACACATATTTTGTAGAGAGTGAGTCTCGACTCGTTTTGATAAAAGTTCCTCAGAGGGTAACCTAGGAGTCGTCGGGATTTAGATAGTTTGGTAGAGATGTACTCAGAGGAGTTAATGTTGTGGGAATATTGTATGCCTAAGTAGGTTACAGTATTAAGTTAAGGGAGTTTGGGGTTACTAAATACAAGTTGAATTTCAAGTTTTGGGTCCCCTACACATGCCCGCTCACATTTCTCAGTACTGAATTCCAGACACTAGTTGGATTACCATTTACCTAGATTGTGTAGCTCGTCCTGTATATTTTGGATGGAATGTGCTACGTTCTGTTATTCAGTTTTATAGACTACTTTTAAGACGTCGGCATATAGGTATGGCTTTCCTTCTTTGAAGCACTTGCATATGCTATTGACACATATAATGAAGAGTAAGGGCCCTAAAACACTACCTTGCACAACTCCGCTGGTTATAAGTCGTGGTGTTGACGTTACAGTGTCTACCTTAGTTATCTGACATAGGTTTGTGAGAAATGACTCGAACCACCCTACGAGAGGATTAGTGTGTTGTGACGCGTGGTTTGGATTCTTTATTCAACCGCGAAATCTCTGTCGTCAATTATTATCTGGTCTAAGTGCACCGTTTGATTCGACTCCTAAGCTTTGACTCGACCCTTAGGCTAAAACTACACTTCAACGTAAACACGAGAGAGAAGACAGGAAATACGGCAAAATAACACTTTACTGCAAGGTTTAAATTACGTACAGAAACTAGGGTATTTATATTATCATAAATGTCCTTTAGACTTCTAGAGATTTCTATATCTTACTAAACATAGGAGTAGTAAGATAACTGTCCAATCAGAGATATGTCACGTGACTTCTCATTGTCTAGAATTTTCTGGCAAAAGCTATCTGCGTGCTGATTAGACAAAATGATCATGTTGTTTCCAGCCCTGTATATCGATATGTTTAATCATACTTTCATTAAATTTCGGGCCACAGAATGTGCACCAATAGACTCCTGAGAAATAAAAGTCTCTACAAGTTGTTTTATTGTCAAGGTTGAAGGTAGCAGCATATTCATATGATTCAATTATTGGGGCGTCTTCTAATTTACGAGCATTTGAAGCCCAATATATGCAATCTAGGAGTAATTGGTAGCTATTTACATGTACTTTTAGTCATATCGAGTCAGGTACTGTGTTAAGAACATCGTCATCGATGTTGTATTCTTTGATGCGTATGACAGACAACCACTACCTTTTTATCGGTTTTATCTCAACGAAATACAGCGTAGTTATGAATAACAAGGTGTGAGTTGGAAACATCAGATGTTAGTCACCTTTCCGTTATTAGGGCAAGTGTAGGATTATATATGAGGACCAGTGTTTTCAGAAATGCCATTTCATTGGTTATAGATCAGACATTAATTAGCGACATTGTCAGATGCGAATTTATGACCTTATATGAGCTCTTAGTGACTGAATATTTAACGACGTTCGTGCTGTGCGTTAATCTATTATGTTTAGCGTAACAGTTATCGTAACATTTGCTTGTGGTAAAAGCATTCATGCTATGGGTGGGAAAAACGGTACTACGGTTTGTTTCTAGTGGTGATGATAGATGGGATTCAGCACTACACATGAGCATCGGCTTAGTAAGAGCTGAGGAGGCAGTGAAGGAATTAAGATTGTAATTATGAATATAATTTGAACTAGGTGTTACGGAACTCTGGCATTTACTTAAATCAGTTGTTATTGAGGATATACTCCGTGTTTTTTCCATGAGGTCCATGTTATAGCGTCACTAATATCTTTGCTGTAATCACTTAAGACGCTTCTGTTAACCGGATATGAGATGGTAGCAAAGTTTTTTCACAGTGGTGATATGAATCATGATTGGGGGGCATTCACGATTTGCATGAATTGTTGGTTGAAGAAGGGTGGTAGAGGTAGTGAATGGAAGCGAAAAGGGTTGTAAGGTGTCAAATGAGAATGCGCTGAAAAAGGATATTAGTGAGGATATGTGAATTTCGTTTACAATAGTTGGACAATATGTAGTAAGTTCAAGACATATAATCATGAGCAAAAACGTTTCCTATAGAGAGCTGTCTCAGTATCAAATTTTCATGTCTAGATGACCATCTATATTGATGGTAGGAATAATCTTCATGGCTGTAGTGATTCGTGCTACTATTTAGTTGGGATAGAAGTATAAGTGGCAAAGGTTGACTTCTGTGTACAGGATTGTCCTTCTGCGACAATAATATTTAGTACTCTGGTGTAGTCGGATGTGTCGCTCTATACCTTTTAAAGTATTGATGAAACTTAATGTAGGAGAATAGAAAGTTGTGAATCATAGTTTTACTAGATACAGGTAAATATAAATGCAATTTGCATATGATTCTCCTACAGCAGTTAATTACACACATGTAGCGATGAATAATTTTTAAAAAAAAAGTCACATAGGCTCTCAACATTAATGCTGACTATGTTTGTTATAGTGGACATGAATAGTTGAGGCGCTCGATCACGCATCACTACCAGATCACGATACGAACCTGAGTGGGTAACAGCTCGCTCTCTAGTCAGCTAGCCTAAACGTCGTTATCACATTAGCGCTTCTAAACTTATGATCAAATATGACTTCTCCATTTTTAATTGCAATTTAATTAATTCTCATTTGTAAGGGGTGGGTTCAATCGTTAGAAATTGCTCTGGTTATACGACAGATGTTATTTGGTTATATACTAGGGGCACTTAACGCAATTATGCAATTGATTGGGTGGTTGTGAATAGAGAAGACGATATTTGGAGAGACAGATAGGAATATAATTTGAGTAAAAATAATCCACTCAGCTACAAAGTTTCAAATGGCTTGAAAAAGAGAGAGAAGTTTTATTTTTCATTCAAAAGACAATAAGTTCCGGGGATAATCTGGGTCTCTACATATTTGGTAATACACAGCGCTTAAAATCTTCGACAGAGAATTTAAAGATTTACCTTATAGAATGGGTTGGGGAAATGAAGACTGGCTATGGGCTAAAAGTAGTTAAGTCGGACTGACAGATCCCTCACTTCTAAGCTGTCGATCGGTTATTATTTCTAATAGTAATAGAGAAACTATAACTAAAAAATATACATCTATTTAAGAAATTTATACAAAATAATTAATTGTGAAAAATATTTTATTCGAACAGACTAGAAGTATACATTTTGCAGAAAATTGTTTTAATTTAGAATTAATGAAAGAGTATATATTGGCATGGAAACTGAGAGTGTGGCTAGTTAAACCTCAATAAACTATGACATCAATTGAATACGGTGGAGGACCGTCCCTTACACAGCGTCAAGAGTTTGCAAACTTGGAAAGTGGTGGTCATGTACCTGGGTAGGTCACTGCTATTAACTTACCTTGTTTTCTCTATGCTTTTTTAAAGAAACCTTAACCAATAAATAGCAACAATAAGATAAAAGTTATTGCTTTAACAAAATCTTCAATTAAACTCGTAAATAAAGCAAAAAGATGTTTCTTGGCTTTTTGTGCAAACGTTTGCAAATGTAACAAGTTAATGTAAAGTACAATTAAAGGTGCTATTTTTTTACAATACATAATGTTTTTCCAATCATTGCAAAACTAGAGACTTCTTCCTAGAATTTAACTAAGTTGTTAAAATGCATATGTCATTTTAATCTCACTTTGCTCTGTAAATATCTTTATCGCCAATTTTCAGATCACTACCCTGAGTGCTTTTAAATGATAAAACTGTTTTTCGAATTTAAAATTTAACGTATCTAAATGATTTAGAATAGAGAATCATAATAACCTATCTAAACCATAGTGTTTTACTTCGCTTAGTATGGTGCTGGTTCTTATAAAATGCATAACGTGGCTGCAAATAATGGTTTTAATTTCACTTTTTGTGAATTCCTTCAAGTCTGAATTCACCGCATAAGATTCAAGGACACCTTCAGAAATTTAATAATTTTGAATAGCGTGAAAGGACAATAATTTATGTGTGGTGTATAATGAGCGTAATTATTTAATAACCATTTGTTTGTCATTATAATATCGTTAGTTTTTAATAACAAACATAGTGAATCTGCTGATCTGTTAGTATACTTCATAATGAAGGTCCAGCCTTCTCACTGAAATAATTACTAATGAAGATGATAAGACTCGTTTTGGTAGGGAGTTGTAGTCACTGACCACTCAGTAGGAGAGACGGAGGATAAACTTGAGTCTTTTGTTACGGCAGTTAAATTAATTGCTCCAAGGAGTAGGAAAAGGTTCTCAATGTAATGATTATGAAAGACGGAGAGAATTTACGAATACAAATAGTATTAAATTTGTCTGAGAGCGCATGCTATACAAAGCATGTGACTCTGACAAATGTCAGTAAATTACAAACTAATGCTTCTACTTTCAACAGAGCTAAACCGTTGAACAGATTCAAATATTAGCGACCAACTTTCAGACTATTTGAACTATGCAGCGTTTAAACCATAGCTTTAAGCTTGCTTTTTTTTTATTTAAACTGGCGTTTTTTGTATTATTTTGAATGTTGATGCCTTTCCAGTTTTATGTATTGTATATTCACTGACACGGTATTGAAAACAATGAAAGAAAAGTGTATTATCATTAAAGCAAAAATTATATAATACAGCTGATAAATATGACTCTGAATTATTCAACAGTAACATCCTGCTAGTGAAAAAAGTTTAACTACATATAGCGATAGATTGAAAAATTTTAAGTTTAGACAAACCTCAAGTTTAAAAAAGTTTAGAATTTATAATATTCACGCTGTGCTTTATATTTTATGACTTCAAGCTAGTTAAATATCCTGATTCTGGATCTAACTAAAGCTACTACGTAACCGAAATAATAGTGCTTTTATGCGAACATAAAGTTAAACTGCGAATTTATTAACTTCTCATACGAAATCTAGATGTTATTGCTAAAACCATCTTTGATAACTCTATGTCACCAATAATTATTCAAGCGTTTTAACGTAACTACGATTTACTGTAAGAATGATTGTGGTTAGTGCTTTAATTTAAATTTATAAATGGTTGAGATTTTGTAAAATATGATCTGTCTAAGTTTCTAAAAATAAATTATCACGGGGTTTACAAACACTTGCATTTGAAATACCGAATACACTTTACAGTCCCCTTATTAAAAACAATAACTTACTGATGTCTGTGCGTTAATAAATTAGATTACTTTTAGTAATACAACAATATTTTTTACAAACTGCAAATTCGATTCAATTTTCAGCACTCTACTACAATTATATTTTTAGATACATGGGATTTTGTCCACAATTTAAATATAGATATGGTCATACTTTTGGAAAAGAAACAGCCGGAATAGCTAAGGTATGTTGTAGTTTAACCGGAAAAGTTGTTTTGAAGTATAGGATCTTCCATATTACTTTGGTCCACAGTTCTCAAGTGAGTAATAGTACTTTATAACTATTTATTCTATCAGAAACCATATCATTTTATTCTGCTGATTATGGTAAGGGTACATTTGAGAATCTAAAATCTATTTTAAAGATGATATCTCTAGAAGAATGCTACCAAAATCGACAGGTGATAATAAATATACAGAGGGAATGATTCCAGGTTATTCTGGTACACATGAACTTTTCGTATTTTAGTTATAATTTTACAGGTGATGTCCCTCATATGAATTTTAAATACGGTGGAACATATCGAAGTTTGTCTGATGAATGTGTAGATCAGTTAGTTAGAGAATACAAATGTGCTGAAATGAAACAAAATAAATTAAAGGAAGCAGCTTGTCAGTTTCCTAAGCTACATCCTTTAGAAAAAGATCCATTAGTCAAAAATCATTTAAATACATGGACAGATGATATGATCAGAATGAATTCTGCCTTTAACACTATTAGAAGTCCAACTGAAGCACCAATTCCAGGTTATAAAGGTTTTATTCCTCGTATGGATACAACAGAAACTGGATTAGCTAAACGTTATCATGAAGCTGCTCAAAGTAGTTTAGAAACATTTAGATCTGAATGCAAAAATCATTTCGACAATATGGATATGCCAATGACTAGGTTGAACACGTAAGTTGAGTATATATATTTAAGATAGTTTTACATATCATGTTTTCTGTTCATGAATTAAATCATTCCGTTTAAAAATGTAAATAAAGAGTTAAATAGCTTAATGAAGACTAAAGAGAGACCTATTACTTTCAATCATAATAAAAGTGAGTAAATATAGTCTAAATTAAAAGGTTATCTTAGTATCAGTATAAGCGATAGGACTTATTCATTATAAAAGGTGAGTTTATCGGATAGATTTAGGTAATCCAATAAGAAGATTAAGTTTATCAGGACTTTGTACTGTTACAACAAAATACCTTGTAAATAGTCTAATCAAAAAATCTACTTACAAAAGTGTTTATATGATAATTTAAAATAAACAACAAAATAAAAACACGATAAAAAATATGTAATGAAGAGAAATCTGTAAATCATGCTACACTGAACATCTAGTTTTACTTACTATTATTTAAGTTAGCTTATTTAAAGAATACAAAGTGAATTGTATAACAAACATTTGTATAGCTAAAACTCTAACATGCTTAAGCATTTATGACGGCATGCCTTTCATATTAAACCAAATCATTTGACAGCTTTAGCATTTACTATTCATTATTATTAGATTACTGAATTTCATTCTTATTTCTGCCCACATAGACATATGCTACTCTACAATTTGTATTTTTATTGAAATCACCATGGTGATATTAATTTAGTTTTATTACCCAAAATAACACGATTCATAATAGATTTTTCCTATTGTTTAATTTATTTAGTTTAAAGTTAGCGTGATGTATGCACAATCTAATTGAGAGCTTTTAGTTGATGATTAAGTTATATCTGAAGTTTCAGTGTTATAATTGTTTACTGTTAAAGTATATTATCATTATTGAAATCAGTAAAAACGTTCAACATTTAAAAAACTTCGTATAGTTAGGCATCCTAGGTGTTAGTCATACGTTACAAATACAACAACCTAATACTAAGTTTATTTCTGAAGATGGTAATAAGTACAGTTCACTAAATTACTAAGATTTTCTTCTTCAGTGTATTAAACTAATTTGTACAAGTAAGATATGAAGGTAAAATAGCACCGTTGAAACCACGTAAAATCCAGTTTCTTGTTATTGCCTAGCCAAGAGCTTTATTATTATTGATTTTTTCAGTATACCTGGTAATGAATATTGTTTTTTTTTTTGATATTCGGATCCTTCTGGGCATTAACAACAAAGCATCAAAAAGATATTGCACTATTCATCAGCCTTCATCTAATACAGTCTGTCAGTACATAGATTTTAAGGTGTTTATCGTATTCACTTCAATGCAAAATTACCGACTACTCATGACTGATAGTTTGTTGTTCTTTATCTTTCTACTTTTATCTTATTTTTGATACCATGAAGTAGTCTCAAGTTATACGTTTCTCTTAGTTTTTACTAATTCAACCACATAGCTGTAATATCAAACATCGGGCACATCACATATAAAAATAGTCATGATAGGGGACTAGTTATGTTTGGTTTATTATCTATCTCTGTCTCAAACCTTTCAGGGATATGTTGTAAGAGATGATTCAGAGGCAACACACAAACTTTGGAATGAAACCTGATGTTTTATAGTCCTTAGTTTTCAGAAGTTCATCAACTTGATATTAGTTTGTTATCAAAATAAACTTCATAATGTAGTGCTTTGAATGAATTCAAAAGTAACCTGCAATATCATTTTAGATATAACTTGATCTTGATTTAACAAAGTTTGTAGCCCATTACATGATTACGTATTTATAATACTATTATTACTCTCACGGTAATAATTGCAGTAAAAATGAATTAAATACAATTTAATTATATAGTTTCATTTCATTATAAACTCATTTAACAAGTACAAATTAGTATATTTAACTTTCAGCCACACTTTACTTGTAAAGACTCTAGAGACTCTTGATGTTACTAAGTTGTCTGAAATCAATTGAACAGAACAGTGTTCAAACTTTAAACTGAATGGCTGAAAGTCATTTGGCTCAACCAATCAGTTGTCCTATATTATAATTTATGTAAAATGGTGAAAAGACTTATTGGGTATGCAATGGTTAATAGGCGAAAACAGAGTACGTCATAAAATATTACATACATTACTTCCAAGCATCAATTTGCACATCCTCAGCGTTGTCTGGACTGTATCGTTTATCAGCCTGCTTCTCTTGGTTGTTCTCGATTATCCTTTGTATTTCGATCATGCTTCATCTCTTGCCCTCTCGCAACTCGTCTTGTCTGCTGTTTACTGATTCTTCCCGATTTCCTTTGACGCTCTGCTACCTACTACTTATTGATGACTCATAAGTAGTATCCACCACAATATGATTTGTAATGTTTAATTTTTTCCTCATGTTTGAGATTAATGTTATCCTATAGGAGAATTAATTTTTCGGATTTTTTTTAAGATCTTCACAACAGTTTAGTACAATGCCAATCACACCAAATAGTAAATATTACAGTGCAAGAATATTTCGTCAAGAAGGAATGATACCAGATTATGAAGGCCATATTCATGGTAGGTCAATCATTTTAATTATCATTTAAATCCAATGAAATGATTGGATACTTTTAATATGAAACTTACTTACTTACTTACTTACGCCTGTTACCCCTCTCGGAGGAGCATAGGCCAGTCACCAGTATATGAAAACCAATTCATAAACACTAACTAATGCATTATGCAACAATCTTAACTAGTTAAATTGTGATAGTCTAAACACTTGATATCCTCTTTGATTATTTCATCATTAGACTAGACGATCGTTGCAATATCATACAGTGGATACTTACATTCAACATTTTAATTACATGTAAAAAGCGTTCATTTTAAGCCCCATTTAAATTCTTTTTAACATAAAAGTGAAGTTGAAATTTATTTAAGTAGGATTGTGACTGGCAAGTGGAATCCAGGACGCGTGTTTTGTCCTATTTGGGACTCATCTTTGAGGATTACATACAATTAAATAGAATGGTACTCTTGTCTAAGTATAAAATACAACAGAAATTTTAAAATTTCATGCAACCAGATCCGTTTGTAAATTCAAATAGGGCAGGAATAACAAGGTTTACAGAATAGAATAAATGAATCAGTGTATTTCGTGGCTTTCTATCGACTATAAATACCCTTAAGTTATAAAGAATTATTTGGGATTAAATGTTTGACATATTTTATCAGTCAAGGTCTAGGCAAATGTTCTTAATAAGAGTCATATTAATTAGAGTAGAGCTACAAGATATGCAACAGAGGCTGACCAGTTTCAGTCCATTACAAATCAACGGGATAATACAAGCCTATTTTAAATTGCATATGTACCCGTTGCACAAGTGTGACTGTCTGAACACAGTAGCATAGTGGTGAACGAGTTGGCGTTTGTCACGAAGCGGACTGAGTTCGAATCCCAGTGTGAACATCAACATTGGGATGCATGTACATCCAGCCCAAATAGGACGAAACGCGCGTCCTGCGCTCCACTTGCCAGTCACAATCCAACTTAAATATAACTTGTGTACTACCGCTATATAGAGGCGTCCGCTCAGGATGCACATATGACAATAGAGGCTGGCCAGTTTCAGTCCATTACAAACCTATTCTAAATTGAATTGAGATTATTTACATTTTCAACCTTTACTAAGTACACCATGCCTTGGAATTCTTATCGACTTTCCCGTTCATTTAATCAGTAAATACGACGTACTAGAGTATAGATTTTATCGAAGATGCCATTTTAATTACACATGCAGTATTACAAAACCTGATTGTCTAAATGAAGGACGTAAGTAAAGTATTTGAATCTGATTTCACTAGATGGTATGAATTAGACAATTGATGAAAACCAGAAATCGTGTGATGGTTGTTTCACTCCAGCATAGAACTCATTAATGATGTGCAATTTCGAGACCACCGAGATCTTCAGGTTCCACGACGCGCACTTAACTTTATGATCTTTGAATCGACAACAGTTGATATTTCTAACTTCATTTAATCTGCACAACCTAATCCACTGCTGTCAGCAGGTAAATTACCTTAAGCCCGACGTGGTTAAACTTCACTTGGTACATCTTATCATCGGTAGTCTAGGAATTATGTTTGAAGTTGGTCACCTAGTGAGCTTGATACGGATCAACATAGGATCGCCCCGATTGGTGATATCAAAATCAACAATCTTCACAACACTCAGTTACAAATAAGAAACATATTAGGAGTGTGAAATTAAATCTAATGATGAATTACATGAACTCACAAATGTACTGATTTGTAGTGTACTATTCGCCAGTCCATTCTGTCTTACATTATGGATCTAAAACTTAGTTTTTAAAGGTTAGTGACATTCATAAGTAGTTGGTATTACAGTCATTGCTCGGTCTTAATGGGATCATTGAGTAAACACTAATAAGGCTAGACGCAGTGTACTGGGGTAAGATAGTAAATCGGTAGACGTGACTGTTAACCTTTATCTACTGAGGTGGTTAAGGCATGTATTACGTATGCTTAGCCACTGATTACTTCCAGAAATATTAACCGATATTTAAATAGGATGGAAGAAAGCTAGGATAAGCCAAAGCGAAAACATGGTATCAGTTCATTTAGTCATTAAATGCTGGTCTGCACCTTGTTAGTCAGTCAGTTACAACACACAACTTCGTACGTGCGTGCATCAATTTCAGTTGATGTACTTCAGTTGTAGATGAAGATTAAATGTTCGGATCAAATACCAGAGTAGTGGATGTAGCAACAGAGTCAATATTACTAGACAGGAATTAGAGATCAAAGATAAGATTTAAGAAAATATGGTTCAATAAGAAGAAGATAATGATAATTTCAGAGGCTTAGAACTTGGAGGAGGACAAGAAGTGAATACAACTGCTCCACTGACAACAGTTTTAAGCCATATCTCCCAAAGTTTCATACCAATGGTTAGGATCATCACGCAGGACCCCAACTAGGTAGTCTGTATCTATTAATATGGCTCACCCAGTTGTCAATGGTCACAAAGACTGGTGTCATGTATTGGTTCGGCCGCTTCTAAATATTTCCAGCCTTTTCCTACACCAGACAGCATTGTTCGTCGAGGTAGGGAAGTGATCAGAATACATAACACATGTCCTAACCACCTTAGTTGATGAAGAATCACTACTTCATCAAACAATTTATGAGATTTACCTAGTACTCTATCCCTAGCCTGTTATGTTTAACCACTTATGACCAGTGACTGCGTAAGTTGGATTCACTTTAAGCCTCGTCGGCAATTGTTATGTATTGTAAAAATAAATAATGCTCCTTGATGATTGCTAATCACTGTACAGACACGTCTGACCCGCTGACTACCAGTTCTCAAGCCGAAATGGGGGAAAAACAACGACTGACTAGCCAAACAGACAGAATTGGATCGAATTATATTTCAATCATGCCTTTATATATACACAAAATCAGACCACATAGTGAACCAATTAGGGACTTTACACTAATACAAAACAAAAGAGATTGTGGCAGTAAATGGGGGTAAATTCTACACAACTAATTGACTGTAATGCATAATAAGAGACAATATAATAACAGCAAATAAGCTAAAAGGGGGGGATAGGGTAAGAGGAACGTAATAATAATAGAAATGTATTGTTTACACTACTCACGACCAGAATAAATGAATTAGTTCTCTAAAACACAGTTCTAAAAGTTTTCACGCTTTTTTAGTGGTCCGACATAATAAAACCTCATATTACTTACCTGAATGGTCCCAAAAAACACGAGCAATGTTTTGAAGACATCTGTGATAGAATACTAGAAGTCTACGAATATCCCCTTATCCTTAATGTATAAGTTTCACATCCATAAAGTAGAACCGATCGAATTGCTGTGCCAGTGAACGCGTATGCTGGTCAGTAGACGGATGTCTTGCCTACGCCACAAGTAACACAGACTTGTAAAAGTGAACTACCTAGTTAGGGTTCGTAGTAATCCTATAATCAATGATTATAAATTCTGGGTAACATCTCTGATAGTTGGATACAATCGAGAAAGTTCTCCTTTAAATTGTAAGCTTAAAATTATTTCATACCTTTTATTCACGAATTAATTCTTTCTCCCTTGACCATATTCTGTATATTCACTGTTTATTATTATTACTACTATTATTGAAGTAATTACTACTTCTATCGATTTGGTGTTAATCTTACTGTAATGTTGAGGTGTGATAACTTGAACCGATGTATGTATGTAGCAGATTCTATGTTGTACATGCATACATACATAAGTACACTAAATAAGCATAAAATTAATCGGAAGTATAGAACATAACACATTATATGAACTTTAGAAATACTGAGGCTAGTAACTAACTGGATATTGTTACCGACTAACAAACAGTTGTTATTCTATCATTTGCCTCAATATCAAATACAAGTAAAGTACTATTAATTATATTGATATGAATTGAAAAATATTCCAAAAAAATCAAATGATTCAACTGAGTATAAAAGTAGTTTTACAGTAACTTCCAGCTTGTAAGTACTTTAAATATTTAAGTAAATAAGTAGTAGATGCTTGATTGTAGTCATGTGTTTACTTTTTTTTATTTAAAAGAAAGAAAAAAATTTTACTACTTATTGAAACATTGAAAATTATGAAATGTATGAAGCTTTAGAGACTTTTAAAAATATGAAATTAAACTAAGGAATGACTTTTGAATTAGTACATTATGAAGCCATACAATCGTATATATATATATATATATATATATATATATATATATATATATATACTGCTGAGGAGTCACGTACTAGGTGGAAATATCTACTTAATACTCTAAGATTCTCAACGGTAGCCAAGTAACATCAGTTGGGGACGAATACGAAAGCTAAATTAAAGTTATTCTTCAGATAATCATTTGAGTTTAATTATAATAATGAACTCATTAGTAATCTGTTTTGAGTCACTTTCAAAGCTGTAATAACAGAGATATGATTAATCGAGTTCAGAAAAGCTGGAATTACAATAATTGTCGCCATTCACATTGTAAAGTTAGTATGCCATGTTATAGAGAGTTTGAAGTTTGAGTTTTTTAACCAGGCTCTGACCCAATGGTGCTAATGGTAAGGTATTCTTCTGAAGATTTGAAAGTCCTTGACTCGACTATTGTTGGGGGTTGAGTTCGAATTCTTAGTACTTCTTAAATCTAGGATAAAACAGACATCTGATGCTCCCTGGTTCTCAGAGGTTCATATGTACACATGGACATAATGTAACAGACTGATCAGTTCCAATTCACAACAGCATAAACGTGAAACATGCAACCACTTTCAAGTAAAGAAGGTAATGAAATATTTCATCTGAAAAATATTTCCGTTTTCGTGAATTCATTTAACGTTGCCGTATACATTCGTATTTGTAGCTGAAAGTAAAGAAATATATTAGGCTATTAAAAAACAGAATGTGAATTAAATCCTGAAATTTAGTTGATTAATTTCCACTTGCATATCGATGAAGTACCAGGGAGCCCCTGGACAACTGTCTCATCGTAGTATAGTATTCCTCATTAGTGTACACCCTTGATTTCAACAGGACATCAAACCCAGGAGTAGTGGCTAGTGTAGTTCAGACACATCGCAAGTGAATGTTATATTCAGTAGCATTGACTGATCATTGTGCTATATCACAAATGGATAAATGTGAGAATTCTACCATTGGACATCTGCCAGTCCAGTGATATTGTTAGTTAGGCATTCTCTATGATACTTGAAGACCCTAGTTTGGATACCATGGCTCAATCAATGGTCCACACTGCTGACGACTCCCATACTATTTCAGAACAGTTACTCAGTGCCCCCTTGAACTTCAGGTGACACTATACTGATATCAATCTGTGATAAATACTGTCAGCAGAACTTAACACCTATCAACACATAACCAATTCAACTGAATCGTGAAATTTTTAGAAGGTGTAGCGAAAGAGGGAATGTGTAACAGTTTAGTGATTAAAGAGTGAATAATAATAATGATAATAATAATGTGAGACTGACTGTTCACGTGACAAATGAAAAAGTAAGAAACAAAGAGATTAACAGGGAGTGGTTGCATGTGATGCACAACTGATAGTTTTAAAGTATGAATAACTCAAACAGTCAAAAAATAGAACAACGTATCGTTTTCGAGCCATACAGAGTGCAGATTCAAAACTGTAAGTTACTAGCTCATCTACACTGCGTGAGTTACTGATTCATGCTCTATTCATCCTCATTCATTTGACTTTGTAGATGATGTTGAGAGAATTTTGTGGCGGCGCAATAGGCATTGTAACTACTAGATGTTCTAAAATTGAGCTGTTTATAGTCTTGAGCTTTCTATTAGAAACCCAAGTCTAGGCGGAGGGAGTGTTTGAAGACACGTCTGGAAACGAGTACTTTGTGTGGGGTCGATTTACGATACTCCACAAGAGTATGCAAACCTATAGCTGAACATAGACATAACCCAAAGCAGATATTTATACTTTACACAATCCAAAATCACAGGCTGGCTGAAAAAAATGATCTGTAACGATTTTCCTAAAGATTTTCATAACTAATTTCTTAAAATATCAACTGTAATATCACTCTTAAACTCATAGTTTGTAAAGACAGTTTTATTTTTAGTAGTAGAGTCTCATTTTACTTGAAGCTTTGATTTCCTGCATATTGTATTGAAAAATCTAGGCTGGTAGCCATTACCGGTAAGTTTACGTCTAGGGGGATTAAATTCATCATTTACGACGAATCATCGTTGCACATTCGTCTGTTAAGGATGAAGTTCTGTTTCTACTCATCACTCTACTTTGAGTACCAGGAAAAGTCTTCAATAGAGTGTTATTGAACTAAATGACAGATTCAGTCGACACCCAACTTTGAGATCAACAGGCCGGATTCCGTAAGGACCAATCATATACCGACTTATTAGTGACTCTACAGATCATTGTTGAACAATCAGTTGATTAGAACTCATCAATTTGCATAAATTTTCTCGACTACGAAAAAGTATTTGACAGCGTGAATAGGCAAACTTCATGGAGCCTTCTTTGACACTCTGTTGTACTCCAGAAGATAGAAACTATCATACGGGTTTC
The DNA here is from genome assembly GCA_025215515.1 of Schistosoma japonicum. Lineage (NCBI taxonomy): Eukaryota > Metazoa > Platyhelminthes > Trematoda > Strigeidida > Schistosomatidae > Schistosoma > Schistosoma japonicum. Next base: position 6,231,588 of record CM046062.1, on the reverse strand, counting down.
TTACGACGGACTGCACCGAGAAATCGTGCATACAGATTAGCTCACAAATTCACTCGAAGTGAAGACTGGTGTCAGATAAGGCTGCTTACTCTAGCCATTTTCTCTCTCCTCTGGTAGTCAACTGCATCATGAAGACTGCAACACCTCAAGGCAGTCTCGGAATACAGTTGACAATATCGATGCATTTAGGTGACTTGGACTTTACAGATGACCTAGCTCATCTACCCTACATACGGCAGCAAGTGCAGATGAAGACAGGTGGTTTAGTAGTAACCTCTTCAGCCAGTAATAGACCGAAACATATACAAAAGAGAAAGGCAGGATCCTTCTGTACAAAACAGCAAACATTAGCTTAATTACACTTGATGGAGAAATTCTAGAAGGTGTAGAATCCTTTTCGTATTTGGGCGGCATCATCTACAAACAAGGAAGGTTTGGTGGAGATGTGAAGTTGCAGATTGACAAGGCATAATAAGCATTTCTACAACTGGAGGACATCTGGAACTCAAATCAACTGTCAGCCAAAATTGAAGGCATAATTTTCAATACCAGTGAGAAGACAGTTCTGTTGTATGACCTGAAACTTACACGGAGGACTACGAAAAGCACTCTCTAAAAGATTCAAGTATTTATAAACAGCTGTCTGAGCAAGGTGATCAGGATCTGTTGGTCAGATACCATTAGCAACAACCTACTGTGGCAGAGAACAAATCAACTAAAATCCAGCCAAGGGAGATATTAAGAAGTGATGTTGGAAGTGGATAGGATGCACATTGAGGAAGTCGCTAAATTGCCTCACATAACAAGCATTAAAGTGGAATCCTGACAATTAAAGAAAAATAGAAAGACCAAAGAACACATTGTGCAGGGAAATGGAGGCAAATGTGAAAAGACTGAATAGCATTTGTTAAGAACTGGAGAGGAGATTTGAGAACAAAGTTACTTGGAGAATGTTAGTCAATGGCCCATGCTCCACGTTCGGGGGGGGAGTGAAGAAGGTAACATAAATTGGTTGATTTCATTTCTACTAAATAGAATTCAATTCTTATAAAAAACATTTTAAAAGAAAAGCATGTTTTCGTATTAATTCTTTTCTTTTCTATTTATTCAGGGTATAAATATCATGTTGGCAAGAATTTCGGCAATACAACACGAGATCTAGAAGTATGCGCTCATCCATATTCTAGTTATGGTGAATATACAAAAATAAGAGATTCATCATTATCGTAGAAAGAAAACAAACGAAAAGAAAACTAGAAAAAGAAAGAAAATCAATTATTTTTTTTCTTTGTTTTAATTAGTTACTATAAGCAAATATCATGATGTCTTCTATTTTTTTTTTATTTTTTTATAGCGCCAATTAATCAATACATAGTTTCTATGTATGTTTTTTTCTTTATTTCATTTTATTATTTGTATCTATTTTGATGACATTTATTTTTCTTTCTGAAAGTGTTACTTTTAATTAATTTTCTTTTTCATGTGTTCTTTTGATAAATTTTCTTTTTTCTTTTCTTTTTTTTTCAATAGTAATTTTACTTTATAATTAACAAGATAATTTAAAGTACACTTCCACCCTGTTTTCTTCAATGTTTTTCTTTTTGACTAGTTACTTATTGACAATCGATTAATAAACATAGAAAAATGCCTTAGTAACAAAATGTTGAATAAAATTATTTTCATTTTTTGTTAAATTGTTTTATGCTTAAATTATATCTTTGTAAAGTTTATTGTGAAGCTGGATCAGTGCAATGATCTTATAGAAAGTTGACTTGTGTATGTCTTGTGTGTTATGAAGATTTTGTATGTTGATTAACTGATAAACGAGATATAAGAATAATATTAAACAGTTTACAATAATAAGAATCAAAGATCATTCTTTATTGAAGCTCATTCATTTAGATATTAATGAAATTACAATGAAGGAAATTGTAAACTGTGAATAGCAGTAATTGACATGAATTATTCATATTGCATAATCTACATTAGATTGATCATTGAGATTTAGATGAGGATAACTTACACTGTCATATTGGAGTCTGATGAGAGTTTAAAAAATCAAAACGAAATATAATGAATTAATATATGAGACTCTTAAAGACAAAACAAAGAGTATCAACTAAACTACACTTGATGGAGAAGCTTTGAAAGGTGTGGAAACTTTTACATACCTACATAGCATCATCAATAAACAAGGAGGGTCTGATGTAGATAGTAAAGCATGAGTTGGCAAGTCAATAACAGCATTTCTGTAACTGAAGAACATCTGGAATTCAAAACAGCTGTTATCCAATATCAAAGTCACAAGTTTCAAAACAAACATCATGAACTGATGCAAATATAAAGAAAGTTGATTCATCAGAGATGATAGTATTGTATGTGATAGATGAATACAAATGTTTACTAAGTTTGAATTACGAATATCATAATAAGGTACACAGGAAACATCTTATGGATACATCGATAAGCATCCATATGAACAAAACTTTCAGGTAGCATATTACAATATACTAACATCCCAACAATGGTTTCAGTGTCCGATAGCTATATAGTTATATAGATGAACATGTACATAATTGATTCTCTGGTTCAACAGTAAAAACGTGGCTAGAAGAATATGACTACTTATTATCTACGTAGAATCATTGTATCCTTTGTAGGATTATCGTTTTTCTACTGATAAACTCTTTACTTATAATTACTTTCTTCTCATTGTCTAGAAGTGGTTGATGGATGGAGAAGCTGATTGACTATCACATATAGTTTAAGAATTAGTCCTGCTTGTTCTTGTAAATATGATGTAGCCAACGAGTATCCATTTCAATGACATTTATCTTATTTCGTGATATCTTTTAACCAGGATTCATGTTACAATTTACAACATGTTTTGTTCATAATCTAAAACCATTAGTATAAATTATCAAAGCTGTATAAATAACATGAACAATGGATTGATATGGTTGTGATAAGAGTAAATACTACTATTCGTATAGCTACGGATTAACATGTACAAATAGTTAGTTTTGCTGAGGAAGTGTTGAATCATTTTCTAAGCCTGCCGCCCCACCCACCCCAAAAATGAAAGCAATTACATTCTCCTTTTGTACATTTCACTGTACTACTGATTATTAATCAGTAGCTTGTATAACGAATTGTGTACTACATATACATACTGTAAATGTGAACGTTTTTCGTTTCTTACGCAATATTCTTAATGCTTGACCAGTTTTATTTCTTGTAATTGTTTTATATTTTGAATCTTAAAAGAACATCTCCGTTTATTCATTTACATGGCTTCAACTTCCTAAGTTCCTATGTACTGATTCAATCTTTAATCACCATTGTGGTTAGTGATACAGCTTTTTAACGTCTATTATTTAATGTGATTCTGTAGGAAGTTCTTTGTTTTCATGAGGATTTCGACGCATCATAGATGTACAGAAACTTTACGAATCAGTGTTTACATACAAATTTTTATTATGTAATAGCCAAGCAGATCCTTACATTTGTATTCAATGAATTTGATGTTTCAAAATATAAATTATTTCATGGAAGAATAAATTAGAAGACTGCTGTAATTGGAGCTATCGCCCACTGTCAATAATCCCGGATAATTATGAATAACTGCAGTTGGAACAATAGATCAATAAATATAATCTTAGCTAGAATAAAGTAACCTTTTCCCTATCTATAGATGATAAGTTTCAATATGAGACTCTTCGTGTACTCGAGTTATTTTGTGATTGAAAGTCGATTTGATTCCAATTTAAATAATCGAAGTGAATAATCTAATACTCGCTGAAATTTATGTTAATCTGGATAGACCGTGTGGTTAGTCTACAATTATTTCAGTAATACTAATTTCACTCTCAGTTTAAGATGAAAAGATATTCAATTTTATTCTCCGGAATAGACGAATTGTTTAGTCTAATAGGTTGAGGTAGTTTGTGGAGTTTGTAGAGTTTTATTCAATTGGATTTGTAACAGTTTGATGTTGGCAGGGTACTGCTGAAAACCGGGGAGCACTGGATAGCTGTTTCGTCTTGTTATAGGACTCTTCAGTGGTGCGCATCCTAGATGGTCTTTGACCTATATAGCAAGCTGATGGACGTAGGAATTCTGTCACTAGGTGCTAACCTAGCGGTGTGGATGGTTGGTCGTTTACCAACATGAAATCTCTAGGGCGGAGTTTAGGGTGCGCACCGCTGATGAGTTACATTTTAGGACGAAACGGATGCTCAGTAATCTTTGGTTTTCAGAGGCACCCTGCCAACATCAGTATATGACAAATTTAACCAACGAAAAACAATTACTTGTTTTCCCAACCATATCGATCTTATTGATAATACATGTTTGTCTTATTGACAAATGTCAACCTAGGTAAAGCAGATTTGAATATCATATCACGAATTGACCAAAATCAGATAACCACTTGAAGCCAGGACGCATTAAGCAATTGTTTCATTCTAGTTTAAAGCTCAACAACAGTGCGCATCCACAACCTTCCTAAGGAATTGAACACAATATCTACTAGTTTTATAGAGAATACTTATCTGTTAGACCAATGAAGTGGCATTCAAAGGTCGATATTACTGACTTCATTTAATCTTAGATGTTCTTACTTAATGAACATATTGGTAAACTTGTAGTTGATTAACGATTGTTCATATGCCCCTTTAAACTTATTCATACATCCATGTAGGCTACATATCAAATATACCACATTTGGTAATGGCCAATAATTTTATCAACTACTACACTTTAATCGTCTAGTGTAACCTCAGCATTGTTCACTTCATGACTACATAAATTATGAATAATCATTCAAAGACAGTATATACAAGATTTATATGGTAAAGTTAAATACACACAAATAGCATGTATCATTTAATGTGTTAAGTTTATAACAATGTAAACATTCATTCTACAAAATGTACGAAATCAATTATGGACTATTGTGTACAACTTCATTATAATAACTGTTTAAGTGTACTGAGCTGAAACACTTAAAGAATTGCACTATAATCACTATGCATTATAAATATGTATTGGCATTGAATCAAATTATGTTGCCTTGACAATTAATCGAAAATCTTCTGAACTTTTAAATGTTACATCAGTTGATGGTGGGATTTGGCCTCGAACAAGATGATTTCGTGTGCTGTTAGAAGTATGAGAGCAATTTTCACTTCCTGGCTGCCCACACCATGGAAGGATATTGCTTCTTGAGGTACCTGAAAAAGAAACTGGGCTAGTACTGGTCATAGTGACCCAGTAGAGCGATCGCAGAGCCCAAGGGACAACTGTTTGAGGCTGATCACGCACAGCCTTATTATGGGGAGTTTTTGAAGTGTTAGCTTTGTTCCTTAGGAGGCCTTACTGCCGGAGACGGAAATCCGTGGAGTAAGGTGAGGTATGACATTTTTAGGGTCGACCTTTTCTAACCCCTTCCTTCTGTTAAGAAGGCAGCATCGCTGCAGATGCTGGTTATCCGAGGAAACACCTTACTGCTGTCACACCTCGCTGCAGTCAGCAGTACGACTTCGCCCTCAGATCTTAGGTTGCTGTCTTTAGTCTTATCACTCTCCAACAGACCTACTTGGCATAGTAAGACCTAGAAGAACATGCATTCCAGCCAATATAGCTCAGTTGGGTCATCACGATAGGCGATCCCGACCACCATGTCAAGATAGCAGCTACGGTCGAGTAATTGTTACATAATCATTATTGTTGTGTATTAATTTGATAAAATTAAATTTTCATTGGTATCCAATCAACATCAAAATACAATGAATACAAACAACTAAACTTAACACCTAACTATAGAAACCACTTCAATTTAACTGTAATAATCAGCTTACAACTGATCAACTTCATGATGTTCTTAAACTTCTAGTAAGAAGTAGTGACTAATGGAGTTCAAACTTGTTGAATATAGGAAAGTTATCATTAATGATACTTACTGATTGTTAAATTATTTTACAAAATGATAGAAGTAAAAAATCTATTATAAAACGATAGGCCAGTGAAGCAGATGGTTAATTGTTTGCTGTAAAATTTCATGGTTTTGATTTAGATTTCCTGACAGAATCGAGGGTAAGCACTGCCAAGAGTGTGTGTGGTGGAGGGGTGGAATAGGGTTGCATAACAGGAACAAAACAGTTGTCCAATGCTTCATAGCATTTAGCGGTACTCAACCCAACATCAATTGTGACTAAATTGAATGCCAATCTTCACAAAACCACTTAATTGATAACATAGAAAAAGTGAAAGAAAATGTTGCATAAGATGACATTAAACTTCAAGTAGTATGAATTGATAGTTAAAGTACATAGAAAAAAAATCAACGTGCTATTAACATCCTTATGATAATTTGTTAACTTACCATATGAATTTAATCTTTATTAGTTCATTCAATTGTATGCATCATATGGTTAATAGAGAAACATAGTTTCATGAATAGCAACTAATAGTTTTGATTATTAACAAGATAAAATTTTATACAATAAAGCACAATATCATAACGATTACATTGATTATTCATTGGATGGTAACTAATGATGTGTTGATCTGGTAGTCACTAGTCAAACTGACTTGTTATTGATGATAATGTGTAGACATAAACGCTGGTTATGAACTATATAGCTCAGTGATAATGGTTAAAGACGGATAGAAATGGTTAATTATTTGTAAAATAAGTCTTGTTGATAAGTATTAAATAACACGAAGTCTAAGTCAAATAAGGTTTCCTACTGATCAGTAATAAATCACCTTTCACAATATCATAACCTATAATCATAATATATTTGGATATTTCTGTTGATTTGTCATGGATTGTAATTGATCAGTCTCGTTTGAGATATGAACATCTTGAGCGGATTACTGTTTTAAGGCAATCTGCTCTATATGTACATATAACAACAGAGACTGATCGATTCCAGTCCATTACAAATCAATGTGAAGATACAAATATATCCTAATTATATAAACATACCCGTTGTACATTTGTGGCTGTCAGGACTAAGTAGCTTAATGGTGAATGCAGTGGCGTTTGATACAAAACGAAGTGAGTTTGAGTCCAGGTGTGAACATCAACACTGGAATGTAGGCACATTGAGCTGATTCTTTCTCTGTTACAGGGTTGATTTGAAGTATAGTAAATTGTATCGACATATATTTATGACATGTATTATCCTGATGACAACTATTACGTCAGTATGTGTATGACACTTTAACATTCAGCTTTAGAGTTCCAACTTTTCATGGAAGCATTAATTAAACTGTATCTCACATACAGTCTTCTCAATCCATTATTGTTCTATGATATACTTCAAAGAAATAATAGAGGATGTAAATCAATTGTAGGATAATGCAGCTGAATACATATAACAAACTATAAATAAAGAAGGAGAGTATGTGCCATAAATTCCTAAATAATATCTAAACAGTAATATAAGTAACTAGGATGAATTTGCATATTCCAACTGATTTATAATGGATTAGTCACAGCTTAGTAGTGAACGCTGCGCCGTTTAGCAAATTTCAGTGTGAACATCAACATTTAGATACAGGAACATTCAGCTGACGAGTCCCAAGTAGGACAAAACACGTGTCCTGCATTCCGCTCACCAGTCACAATCCAATGTAAATAACCTGAAATAATTCACACAAAATTATATGAGGAACTAAAGGGAGATTACTAGGTAATTATGAAGTCATACTTTGATTGCAGAAGAGCATAAGTGTGCCACATATTCATTACATCACTAATGCATGATGAAATGACCTTGCATCTGTAGACGAAAAAATAATCCAATCGAATTTGTACTATGACTACGGCCTGGTAGACTTGAAAACGATGATTTATTAGCTCGATATCTGAATGACCGAAGTCCTTTCCCAAAAGTATCAATAGAAAGAACGGAAGCCGGTGAATGAGAGTTGAATGTCAGGACCTTCGATGAATAAAGACAATGGCTTGTATATGTCATATACTGCACTAATCATTAACATGAAATACAAAATGCATTGAAGGACTAAAAGTTGGGGAAGTTGTCTACAAGATTCGTGATAATAGGATCGTAATAAGGTTGTTATAATTTGGAAAGGAAAACACATAGGACAAACGCTAATGTGTCTGTGAAAACTTTCATTTTGAACAATACAAATATCGTAGCTACTAAATGCTTGAACATATACACCTTAACTATAAGGGTCTCAATAACATAAGGAATCGACTCGACAGTCTGTGATTCTTAGCCTTGATGTAATACATAACATCTGATTAGTCACTTTGTTAAATCATAAAGTGAAACGCCAACGTAGTAATAAGTAGATGAAGTAAAAATTGAGCAAATTGGAGCATATATATCATTTTTCATGAAATACTTTTTAAAGTCAAAATCATAACAGTTTTCTTTTCTTGGAAGGTAGGGCATGACCGTGGAAATAAACAGTACAAAATACAGCACCTTTCAAATCGATTTCAAAAAGCGTTTCCCGCTTCTAAACTAATTAACAATTGTGTCAAATATATGATGTACTATTATTTGTTTGCAAAAGGAAGAGAAAGTTAGGTAGTCAGGGGCAAACTAGAGAAAAATCATTTAACTTAGGTTTTGTGCTGTTGGTTGGAGAATGATGGTTGGTGGCCTATGCTCCACGTGGGGGGGGTAACAGGCATTGATTGAGGTTTTGTGCTAATTGGTACTTATCTGTAAGGCATATAATCAATCTTGTGGTATTTTAGGATTCAAACAGATAAACATAGAATCATCGCTACTAAATTTACATGGGACATACCTAGACGATAGGCTAATCAGGGTAATAGTAAACCACTGGTTTTCTTAGGCTACAAGAGGTTTTATTGAAGTTTTTTACATTTAGTCTGAAGAAACTCTTCTCTTAATAATCTATATAAGTGACCTATCTAAACAGGTATTTTCCAAGTAATTAATCTTTGGCGATGGTGTAAAACATTCGAGAGGGGTCCACAGCACTTTAAGGTAACTTGATTTAAGTTTAAAGTTGGGTAGATAAAAATGGGCTCATTTTCAATTTGGTATGATGTGAAGTTTTCTGTTTCCACCACACGGCAGATTATACACATCTCATCTAGGTGTGTCGGTAGAAACAAAAGACCTATACATCTTATTACCTAATGATGTTAAATTGCATGCAAATTATAACGAAAATGTACTCAGAGCGCACACTACCAATATTAGCTCTGAATGTAACTCCTAGCTAGTTTGACAGTAAGATTTTCAGTGTAGTTTTGAGGAATTTTATTTGAAACCAGGTGCAGTATGGAAACGTGGTGTTTCTTCCTTCACTGCTAAAGTTCATAAATGCATTGGAGCATATTAAATCAGCCATGAAGTCAGTTCGCAAATTCATGTTTAGACCTTACTAGGCGATACAAGTCGCTACTGGGCTCACATCGTCCAGGACAGAAGCAACCTCATAATGGTACATAAATGTATTGGTCGAAGCTGTCGTATCATTCGGAACAACGGCATTAAATTGCAAAGATTAGTGTCACTATATAGTACAATAATAAGGAATAAAACAAAGTTGTGTATGAAAGAATGATGGGAGAATTGAACTGGAAGATGATGAGAAAATTTATCTGCTCTACTGTGTTAAATCTCAAGGCACGTCCCTGAATGTTCCTGACAACTGATCATGTGGATCCTAGCCAGATAGTACTCTACACCTACCAATATGTACCACACTAACAATCGGCGACTTGACAGATTGATGCCATATTTCGGTTTGTCTGCTTCTAGTTTACTTCCATCCTACTCCTACTACCAGACATTATGTACGAGGTGGGTGGTGGTTGGAAGCACGTGATACACGTCCAAACCACCTTAATCGATGACGGTTCACAAACTCGTTGGTTGATCTGCCTTTTTTTACTAGTATTCTACACTCAGAAATATTATTGCTTGCCCAGTCATTCAATGATATGCAAGTGATTCTTCAAAGATATCTGTAGTCAAAGACCATTGGCCTATAAATCTATTTTTATAGCCTCTTTTTAGGTATCATAAGTTGATACTAAGCTGACTGTAACAATGAATATTTGTTCGTTGTCAGGGAGACGAATATCTCACTTACACCACAACCGACAAGTTTTCTAAAGCCTAGACGAATCCCAGCAGAAATTTCGTCATACACTGTCCCACTAGGTCCGACTAAACTTCAAAGCAATTAATGTACTCATCTACTTCTTATGATCAATTTAGTCGATAATGTAGACTAGCTTTGAAGTAGAATTTTGTATTCAAAGGGAAACAACATTCCAAAGAGGCCTGGATTGTTACTAGAAATATTTAGGAGTCCATACATGATCAGAGTCCTTACCAATAGTACTTTGTTATAAAATACTATCATCGTTATCCTTTAAACTATTTATAAACTTTTGAAAAATACTTTATCATGGAAGGGAAGAACCACGAATTCTCGTATCAGATGATCTTAATGCGCTGTACAAACCAATCACTGACTCACCCAATAAGTATCAGGTGTCCATTACATGATGTTTTTAATATACATGGCATGTCTAGCGCTTAATTCTTCACTCATGCTAACTTATCGGCTGGCAATCTCAATATCGGTCTGAAAATATTTCCGAGGATAATGGTTTTAAAGCACAATTTTCATTGGGAATTTAAGATATACATTGCGTAGCATGCTGCCAGTAAACTTCATATTAATTTTTCATGATGCTAAGTAGGAAGGATTAGTTCCATTGATGACGATTATCCCTATAAATTAACATAAACCGAAAAGTCACCGAAAATCCATCATATGTACTTCCCGTTGACCTTAGATATTACCGTATAGTAGTAAATAGCATAACCCTCACAGTTCGTAATATTAGATTCGCAGTATTTTCATTTTTAACGATTATAACTGTAGATATTTACTATCAATAATCAAAATATAGATTGTGCAATTAATGTTTTATTTGGAGAGAATTCCCTTAGTCTGTGTACAAGTCTTATTTATACAACACAACATTTCGTGTCAGTAGACAAATTAATAACTATCGGCGTAATTATAACTAAATATAAGAGGTATAAACCAAATAATCTGTGCTTAATAGATGTTCAGTTGATTTTTAGCATGAGACTTAATGTCTTGTGCGTTCCGATTGTTGATTTGTTGGGTGTATATAATATCCTATCTATTGGCAGAAAAACATTTTGCAAAAAGACTGTAAAGTAACTTCTGACAGCATGACAGTTTGTAGTATTCAAATAGAGTATACACATACTGCTTCAAGTACTAGTCAAATGAAACCCAGTGGATACTTTCGTTAAGGCTTGAGTACAGCACTAACAGTCTATAGTGGATACAGCTTAAGTAATGACAACAGATCAACTATATATATACTACTTAATGGATAGTCACAGGAAATCGACAGCAAATCCTACATCTAAATTTTGTGATGATTGGTGCATATCAATAAACTGAAGATATGATATACCGAAAATTTTAACACAATATTTCAGTAATAAGTAACCTAACAGAGGTTAAAGTTAGCCAGACTTAGGAGAATAGTATTAGTACATGAAGTCATTAACTGTCAGGATAATCAGTATCTTAAAGTTTAAAATCTCATGGTTAGCCAAAATATCCTAACGTTAGAGAGTTCCTATAATACAGCCCTCAGTTGCATACATTCAAGTATATTCTTATGAATCTTGATTCCAGAATTAGTTGGTGCTCTTTGTTCGTTCTTAGTGGTAACTTTACTCCAAGACACAAACAATTGTGAAGTGTTAGTATAGTGAACCAAAACATAAGATGCAGTTCATGAAGTCATCGACAATTGGACTGAACCACTTTGGTATGGTCCATACTGTTGGTTAGGGTCAGCTGTGATAATTCATAACTAGTGGTTAGACCTATGAATGATATGGATCAAAATCGTTTGCAATCCAATCATTACGAATTTTAACTTTCTGAATTCATCATAATATTGATTTCACTGATTTGTATGTTCTTGAATCTTATCTTCGGTCACTAGCTCTCTCCAATATTACTACATCCATTACCTTGGGATTTCACATGATATACCTCTCTATGCTAACTGCGGCATGGCGAATTTGACCAGTGCAGGTGCGTACCAAGTTCTAAGCTATGACTCACTGTTTGCATACCATTTTAAATTTGCTTTAATCACAGTGAACTTTTACTTCAAGTCTCATACGTAAATATCTTATATATGATCTATCTTCTACATGATTGCGTGAACTGGATTTTGAGATGGATAACGTTACTAACCAACATTAGCTAGAGAACCAATATAAACCAGATTCTGACAGGCAAATAACTGGATTCCCGAAGTTCACACTAAAAAATAGCTGACTAACAACCAGGCTATACAATAATTTACTGTTGTAACTTTGTATTTTTATGCATCATAATTTTTAAGCAACATGATAATCAGGTAAAATATAAGATGTTCAGTAATAGTTGAGTATAACACTTAGAACTTGTTTTATTTTTTAAAACCAGTATACAATCGGACAAAGAATCAAGCCTTGAACAGTTACAGCACCAGTCAGATTTAAAATGATGAAAACAGTATCAAAAACAAATTTTCAGTTTATTTCACTGGTTTTTCATACACTACATACAACTTATGTAAATTAAAAATAAGTTTTACATAGAGCCAGATGTCAAATCCCTGATAAAGCAAAACATAAGAACATATCAAATATTAATAGGTATAATGGTAAAATTGACCAAATCAAATGTAACAGAAAGAAATCCTCATGTTATAGAGAGATTTTAGTTTAAAAGTTTGTTGACGATACTTATTGTTCGCTGCAGAGCACAAGTATAATGCCCTTATTATCTTTCTAGACATTGACACTGTATACTACTATTATAACAAATAAAGTAGTAATGAGCCTAGGTAGTAGTGAATATGGAAACATGTGAGGAGTTATCTAAAGAAAAAAATGTTTGCATGCAGATAATACCGATGTCGACAAAAGGAAATATAAACAAACATGTATTAATAAAGGTACCGAACCTAAGGAAAAGAAGATACTACATAAGGTGACCTATAAAATGAACCACGAACTATCGGCGCATGCTGATACTTAGCAATTGACTTCAATTAGTAGAGATGACATGGACAATGAGCACTGCCATACTGTTATTAAGATGAAGTGTGTTACGCCAATTTCTATGAAGTAGTGATTTTAGCATCGTATGGAACACTAATGTCAAAAACGGTTACGCAGGATTGTAGGTCGCAGCCATTAGGTTTCGAATGCCACATTATATGAGCAGACCTTAGAAAAGTATACATTTTACAACGTCATGTAACAAAAGTTAAAGTGACCTAGTGAGTCTTCCATAAGTCTATCCAACTACAGAAGAGATCAAGTTAATTATTCATTACAAGCACGTTTCTGACTGTTGAGGATCACGAAACATGAATGGATTGTAAACATTGGGGACCACCAAATTCTTATCTCGTAGCATAACAAGTTCCAAGTAGAGCAATTAAAAACATAGTTCCAGTTGATCCGAAATTCGACAAATAATATTTTAAATGAAACGCTATGCAATGTGAAGTAAGAGTAACCATACTTTTTGCATTATCATTGATGAAAGTATCTAAGGACATATCTTAACAGACTTGGCGAGGTGGAGGTGGTAGGATATTTAAGGACGACCGAAAATCTTCCTATATTGTCTTCCCAATGTTCTTCAAAGTAAACGCACATCAGGAAATTACCATCTTTACCAGTCCGAATGGCATACTCTAGATGGTTTCTTAAATAATTTTCCGTCTGTCTGAAAAAAAGTGGAATAAAAAGAAAATCCAGCATGAGAATCACCAAAACTATATAAAATATTGTAATTTATGTATAACACTATTGACAATTGGAACTGACTTAGGCGCAAGACGCAGAGAACCGAAGTAACCACCAGTCAAACACATAGGAAGAAGAGTTTGTATGCCTTCTACCCATTTAACAACGACTTCACCAAGCATGTCAGTCGGTTGACCAAGCAAAGTGTGGACCTAAATCATGTATTTCTCGATACCGAAGCATAACATAAGGCTAGGTCTGGATCATCAACAAATCTGACGTAGTGTCTTTCATCAGGTGAATAACGCTAAGGTTGTGATTAGTGAGATTTTAGAACCTACATATTTGTCTAGAAAGTTAGTGTACGCCTTTCCAAACGTGCCGTCAGGTAGCTTGCGGAGAGCAGTCTAAATCAACCGTGTTGGTACGAATAATCGGGCGATCACTAAAAATTAGCAGTGTAGCAATATATACCTTAATATGCCGACAGCCATTAGGATGATTCAGCATCTGATAATGTATTTTGCGTAGGGCAAGTTCTCCACTAGTTTCTCCAAATGTGCTAAGGAGGTCTAATACATAAGGTGTCGGAAGGGTTAATTACCAGCTCTTTTCGGGTTAAGTAGACAGCCAATTCCACTACCAAAGCTGAGGAGATACTTTTGTAAGGGACTAGTTTTGATGTGGCCAGGATACGTTTCGACACTATCAAAACTTTTCAAGCCTATGAAACCTTATAAAATATAAAAAATATTTTTTAACAATAAACTAGCTTTCTGTATGTTGTAGACGATAAAAATGGCGAACAGATGAGACGAACTTTCTAAGCATTGATTTCGACGACCTTCACAGTCAAATAGCTGCTTCACAGTATTAGTTTCAATACATCCAATATCGATCCACTTAGGACTAGTACATGCTTTTCAATATTAGTTTAATTGGGACAAAATTATATTGCCTGGGTTAATCCTGGGGATGTTACTATCATTCCGAATTCCTTATTAATGTATCGCCAGATATAGCTGCGAATACGCGATGGGGTAGTGATCTCTATTCTCTGACTGTTCTGTGGGGAAGCTGGTATTTATTTGGCGAAAAATTTGTTATAAGCCTATAAATCTTCTCGGAATGTCTTCGAAAATGTTCGGTCGCGTAAGTCAAGAAAAAGAAGAGCATGTTAGAATCAAGTTTATTATTATTTTAAAAATTACTGTTGAGTCCTCTCTATTTTATCTGTATAACGGTGAAAATAAGTTTAGTTTACTCAGTCCGTCGTACACAGCTGTACGATTGCAGAGCTTAACCTGATTTAAGTCCTCTGAATCGTTCCCGATAACCCATTGTCATTTTATACAAGGGACAGCTGTTTGTATACATTACTCAAAAATCAGCAGTACAAACACGTTTTACGAATTCTTAGCATAAGTAAACCAGGACCTTAATAACGACGTTAGATAAGCTTACTGGAAAACAGGAATATGATGTTTTTAAAGTCATCAGGTACCTTACGGACACATTAAACCCTAAACTTAAAAGGTATGAGGCAGAAAGTTATTAATCCCTTTAATAGCCTGTGATGTATTTCATCAGGCTTGATTTTTATCCCTACATCTAATTTAACAATTCAAAATGTCAAGCATCTGTTCGCTTATCGCTTCTGTTTGAATGGTGACTGTATTGAGTGTGTGTTATCTTAGTAGGTTTCAGACGATTCCGCCTGACTAAGATTATCCTCCGCTAGTCCTAGTAAAATAATTCAAGATATAGTTAGCATGTTGCTCCCTTCTTGTCCTTTGGTTCATATAAGTAAACACGAGTTTTAAGCATTTGATGTAGCTTTTAATAGGGTGAGTACCGCAGATCGCAATTGTCAATCATGGCACCCAGGTGTATGAATTTCTGGCCTCTTGGTAATCGGGCCTATTCACGACTGTAGCAAGTAACTTAAAGTTATTCCATTTTCTTTTTTTCTATGTGAATGGTACGCACTTATTGAATAAACCGCAGCTTACTTTTTTATTATTTTACAGGGTGTTTACCATTGTACATGCGATGTAGTAAAGTTTATGTATACCTGACTGAAAACTTTTATCGAAAACCCAATGTGATTGCCCAGGAATTTTACGATGCTGCCGCATTGATCACCTGCATATTCGCACCGTATACACTAGTTTTGGTAGGGGATGATGCCTCAGAAATGGTGGTATTTAAAAGTATAAAGTCTAACAATGCGTGATGATATTTACCTTAAAAATAAATACGTAAGTAGCTTTCATTCGGTAAAGTATCATTTCGTACATGAGAACATACCAGTTTACAGGCACAATCAGAATGATATGGGTTTGCATATAAACAAGGAATTCGGTAAAGTATCATTGTCCGGACATTCATAACATATGAATTGAAAGTAGAACCACTGACATTTTAAAATGTGTTTTTCCAGGTTTAGTTAAGTGTTGAATCTTACAAATGATTAGTGAAACTAAACTTTGCCGAAAAAGGTGAATAACAACAGATGACTCTGAGAACGTTTATAATCAATGGGAAAGCAGTTGTAGATAAAACTATAATTTATTATGAATAATGATTAAAACGTTTATAAAAATTACACAGGTAAAGGATTTTTTACATGAATTATGAGCTTTTGAAGGTTAGAGACTGGTTTACTGATTTTCATTTCATAATATGAACGGTATATAAACTCGTCTAAATGACTCCAAATCATGTTATTTCTGAAATTTTTATAACGTCTTAGAAACTCTTGCAAACGTGACCAATATCCTTTGATGTTTTGTTTTGAACACCAATACTTAGGTCTGTAGAATATTTTTCGCAAACTACAACATAGCGAATGTATTTAAGTCCTGGAAGAGGCTGATATGCTCACTAGTCGTCTGTATAAATCGTAGTTCCTGGGAGGGCGTACATCTGAATTGCTGTTACCTTGATTCTTGCTATTCGATCTCAGACATACTAAAAATGTCTCTTTCTTATTGTTTTGTCGTAAATATCAAGAACCTACAGGTAAATTCTAAGTAATTAGCACTTGCCTATTCACTTTGCAGACATCTCCCTATGTTATTTTTCCTATTTCTAACGGCTGTTTAATCCCTTTCAACAACTTCCCCAACGCCTCTTAGCGACAGATTTAAACGTAGCATCATTACTAAACAGATATTTCTGCAGTGATGATACCACTGCACTGCTGATAGTTTGCTTTCACTAACAAGTGAAGATGTCAGTGAAGTGTGCAACTGCATTGCTCACATTACAACCAACTTGCAGGTTAATCTAAGCCCTGATCTAAATTGGCTAAAGAAATTGCTTGTTGTGATCGATTTCTTTTGGCAGCAACAGTTGAATGACATTAATGATTTATACTTCTCCGTTCTGCTATTCACTTCCCTTTTATTTATCTTTTTTAGCAGACGCTGTCTTAGTTTACTGAGCATAACGCCAGACATTTATACCCAGTAGCGATGAGTATACCTACGTTGGAATACAATACTGATATGCTACTAAAAATCACCATGAATACTATCATTCAGCTCCTCGATAGTTACAGCTACAAGGCCGTATCTTGTACCATGCGCCACATATAATTTTAAAGAAATTACTGTTATTAGCATTTGAACTCCAAGCACGTAAAACTGGCACTTGCTTGTGTTTATATGTATTATTTGTATGTCTCTATTATATGTTACCTCTCCTAAGTACTTTCCTTTATATGTAATCATGATCATACCTGTAAACTGGCATGAAATCTGTACGGTTTTTAAATATATTAATTCACTACTACTAGCACTACTACTAGTGGTAATAATAATAAAAATTGTAGTCCTTGTTTCCTGGTACAAATCCTTCATTAATGTGCAACTTCACCGAGTTCAAAGCATCTATCCATTCCATTTTTATGTACCCATATAGTTTCAATTAGCTGCTGTACCACATCTACTTGCTTCTTGGTAAAAACGGTCCTGTTGTCCTACGTTACTGACAAGACGGTTACTTTGATTATTTGTCTACACTCTACAGCGATTTCTATAATGCTTTTTAGCTACACTGCATTCACTCACTAGACTTACCGGGCAATGATCCTGAGAAAACACTTCATGAATTGGGATGTCAGCAGGTGAACTCTTGACTCATAGTTTAGTGTGGCTAGTGCTCATAGAATGTTTTTCAAAGCGTACTTCAAAACCGGTAAACCATCGTCGAACACGAGACGTCTGGTCCTGAATTACTTCAATGCTGATTCTAATGAAGCATTCTCGTCACAGGACTCCATATCATCACACGCTGTCTTTGTAATACCTCTCAGTATCGTCTCAAGATCTGTCATGTTCGCCTTCTGATAACAAACTTTTATAAGCTCCGTAATTAACTTCGACTGAGACAGGAAAGTTCTGATGTTTCTGTCCTTGAACGTCTTGGGCCACAGCACCTCTATCTAGTCCAAAGACAGTGATGTCATATGTGAATACGACTGCCTAGACAGAGAAATGCTTCACTTGGGAGAATTATAGAACACTACAGACAATCCATTCATTGTCTTAAACAATCTACTTTCATTTCGTTTGCATTTTTTGATAGAAAGTTCTAGGCTAACTTCTTTTGGCTTTTCTCTTTTGTCCGGTGTATCGTAAACAAGCTTCGATTCCTACCATCTTGAAATTCATTCCATTGGCTACTGCAACATTTATGGAACACTCTACTACATACTACTCACCGACGACTTTATGAAGAGCATCAGTCATAGTGACAACAACTTTTGAAACAATAATAACCTTGAAAGAAAGTGAGTGGACTGAAAAGGTATGGAAATCATAGTAAAATCAAGAGTTGAACATTTTTTTATAACAGAGGCCAGACTCGAATCGTCGAACTGCCAAAGCTCTAAGTGCACACAATTTACTGACTTAAACTTTCTATGAACCAATTATTTTAACAATGTAAGCAATTCTGAAAGTCACCTTCAAAAAGGCGCAAGATCTGAACTGAAAAAAGCTAAAGAATTGAAGTGCTAATCGGTTTGCTACGTTTTTTTAAAGAGAAATGCATGATAATGCTACCCACTATCAAAATCATCCTTAATAAAACCACACCATACTAACTAAAATTATTACCTATGTCAAAATGCTCCTAGAGTTCTAATGCTTATTCGTGAGTTATAGCAAAATTTTCACTTGTCAAGGTGAAGACAGTCACTACCCATCGCATTAACTGATCATTGAGCTATATTATAAACTAATTGGATTAGGAATTCTATAATTAGAAGCCGGCCGGTTAAATCGTTTTCATGGTTAAGCGTTTCAAATAAAACTTTTAGGTTTGGAATTCAAGTCTTTTGCAGAATCGATGTTACGTTTCGCTACGGAGTCCCATGCTAGAATGAACTTAGTGTTTTTTAGTTATCAATTACATTCAGCTAAGATCATTCTGTAACAATTATGGACAACAGAATTTCCAAAAATTTCGAAAATGTGACTTTTATTTTACAAATTTTTGCACTAACTATATCGACTACATTATCATTACCAGTAATAATACATGAAGTATACCGTAACTATGAAATCGATTATAAATTGATTGGTGAATGAATAATGATAGGTCTAAAATAGAAGTTTAAAAAACACTTGTAGAAATTACATATAAACGTATTTATTTTTTAGATATTACTTTTAGTTATTATATAAATAGATTAATTGCATGATTTGTATAATTCACAATTAATACATCAATGAAAGTCAACTAAGCTATCATTTTGGATGACATAACTATCTTGAATTCCTTGATATTATTTTTAAGCTTCAAGTTATTAAAACACATCAATTAATAATAACCAGTAAAAGTAAAGTTAATGAATCGATTAATGTAGGCAGAGTGAATACTTCTGTTGTATGAGGCTTCATGTAAACCGAGTAAAGTGGCTTCAAATATTTCATGCCAGTTGATATTCAGTGCTAAATCATACCTTTAATCTCCAAGGAACTGATACAGTCAAGAAAACGCAGTAGTGATGCCTTGAAATAAGAAAGCACGCAACATAGGCTTGAATCCTCTATAGAGCACCATTTTGATCAAGATTGTAGATAAATCTTATTGATGAATGCCAACACTTGAAAACAGAAACATAAGTGTATTTTTGCCACCACAACCACATTACATTTCTGGTCATATGATTTGAATCATTTCATTCTGTCCAAATATGACTGATATATCTTCCAAAATAAAATGATACATAAAGATTATATTCCTGACGAAAGTTTATTATGAGAAAATAGAAGAAATATCATAGGTGATATTTAGAAATATAAACGAGCCGAGTGATTACGATAATCCTAACTGATTCGCATTAACAACTCACGAATCGGCAATATATAAAGTTGTTCATATCTTGTGAGAACAACATTTCGAATAACCGCAGAATATCAAGCAAATGTATGTATGTATGTATGTATGTATGTATGTATGTAGGTAGGTAGGTAGGTAGGTAGGTAGGTAGGCACGTAAGTTGGTAAAAATTTGTGTCGACCCTATCCAAGTAGCATGCATTTACCAGCACTATTCATACTAGCAGTAAGCGACTTCATAGACCAATATAATGTTTCTGTTCGATCGTCACTCGATTTCTTACATTCTACCTTATTACCAGTTACGATTACACATTGAAGTAGTCGGTGGTTAAGCATACGTAACACATGCGCCAACAGCCTTAATTAATGAACGATTCATAACCTCACCAATTGATTTGCCATCTTTTCTCAATACCCGGAGTCAGATGAATAACTCTTAACGACGATAACAAATGAACTGATATTTAGAAAACAAAGTAACACTTATTATAAATAGGTCTGGTATAGTGAAACTTCTACCTAATTAACTATTGACCTACTTATCTTGTGATTTGTTGGTATTTCATTAAAAATCGTTACTTATCGATGCTCACAACTTCTTATTTCATTCAGATTATTTACATTTATCTGATCAATAGTATTGTGTTCAACATATGTAGATTTTGTAAATAGTTGTATGTTCATGTCACTTATTACCAATAACTCATTTGCATATATGTCCAGAGTAAATATTGAATTTTGAATTTTATATTAAGAATTAGTTTGAATTAAGCAGCCACTGTAATACCAGGAAGCACTGTACAGTTATCTTGTCTCTCAGTATAACTCATTTGACAGTGTGCTTTTACAACTTCACGAAAAAGTCAAGTTCAAAACTTTCAGATTTCACTGCAAACTTCTAACTATTAGACAACAGCCGATAATTCTAACTCAATCTGATTCGCGATATATTTACTTGAATTTGTAGATTGATTGTGATTCTTAATTGAACTGATTCATAGGTAATGCTTGGCATCTATCTGACTCCTTTGATGAAATAAACCCGTATAGCTCAGTAACTATCTACGACCAACGCTTAAATGTACTACAACTTTTTCAAGCCTTATGTAAAAGGCCAGAGATAAATTGCTACGAGATAATTTATTACAACTGAGTCAAACCAAGAGAACGAAAACCAGAAAGCGCGATATTATAGTAGGGTCCTCTGTCCAATCATACTGCAACATGGATATCAAGATAAGTATGTACTATGAATGAAACACTATGACCAGAGTTATTAGCAGCTTCTACAACCCTATCCATTACTATCGGTGAGTAACTGTTACACATCCGATGTGGCTGAACTTCACTGATCTAGTCTTCTCACTAGAAGTCCAGGAATTGCATCATCAGAAGTTAGTCACTGATGAACTGATATCTTGAACTAGAAAAACATATTACGTATTTCAATAAAGGGTATGTAATTCACTAAAATAGCTAACACTGACCTCAAGAACTGCATTGTGTACTATAATAGATTCATCAGTTCAATACACTTAAATACAATTCTATACAAATAATGATTGTGTTTCATAAAATCAGTTATGCATTTATTGCATATTTCATCGCTTGCCGTATCAACAACATACAATCTACTACTTATTTTTACCAGTTCATAATAGTAGTATACACATCTTACATGAAGTAAGGAATACTTTCGTCAGCGAACAGTGAAATTTTGAAAACAAAAAAGCTATCGAAAGCTTAAATTATGATATTTTCTATACTTTAGCATACTACTTATAAATAAACCAAGTAGAAGTCTACAATAAATAAGATAAATGAAGATATACGATTTACGTCAAATGATATTTTGGGAATGTTATAAACCAGAGTACAGTATATACACAAAGGAAACAGCAAGATAGCTAGATATACAACAACGAGCACTAACTAAACTACATTTAATCTGATGGAGAGGTTCTGCAAGATGTTGAAACTTGTACGCACCTCGGCAGTAACACCGATAGACAAGGAGAGATCTGATGCATTTGTGTAGACACAAATTGATAGGGCAAGGGCAGTATTTCTACAATTTCAAAACATTTAGAACTCACAATAGCTGTCAGCCAGTAACAAAGTTACAATTTTTAATTCAAACGTGATGATAATTCTACTATATGGAGCTGAAACTTGTATTAAACTACGAAAAGCATCCTTAAAAGATACAAATATTTATAAACAGATGTTTGCGCAAGATACTTTGGACTCGTTGGTCAGACATCATTAGTATCAATGTACTGTGGCACAGAACAGACCAACCTGAAACCCAACTAGGAATAATACTAAGAAAAGACGCTGTAGGTGGGTAGAGCATAGACTAAAGAAATCAAACCCTATCACAAGACAAGCCCTACCTTAGAATGCTGCAGGCTGAAGGCGAAAGCGTAAGGACTAAAGGACATATTGCACCAAGAATCAGAGATAGACATTAAAAGGATAGATAGCACTTTGGGAGAAGTGGAGAGAAGATTTAAGGATAAAGTTGGTTAGAGAATGTTGGTCTGCAATTAATGCTCTACGAGGGGTAACAGGCATTGATTGATTGATAGTCGGCATGTGGTACTGTTTGGTAGTGATTGTATTTTCTGATCTAGGTGGTTTAATTGCGGAGCTTTCATAGACAATCTTGATTACTTATGATATATTAAAACACTTCACCTCAAAGTACAGTTCCACCTTAACCTGTCAACATATTCTAACAGAAGTTATATTAAGAGAGAGTTTCTTGTAATCAGAACTGATACATACAATCCAGCATTCCATCCTAATTACATTGAAACTGAAACTAGACCAGTGAGTCAAATGATTGGTGCCAAATCATATAAGGTCAGAAAAAACAGTATATATGTTATGGTGCGTGAAATTTGCGTTGGTTGAGCGAATGCCAAATAAGGTGTGCCTAGCCGATAAATGCGCGAGTCTGCTCTTCACGCACCATAACAATATAGAACATTAGAAAATATGTATGAACAACGGAGAGTTTCGCAGCTCTTTGTCCAAAGTTTATCCCGATCGTACATTACATTTTGTCCAGTTTTAGAGCACTGCTACCTTCCTTATACGGACCTTGGATAAAACGAGAACCATTGTGAGAAGCACAAATATACACAAGTATATAATTGTGATTTGGTTACCTAGAAGACCTAGATACTAAACACTTTATAACTAGAATTTAGAAGCTGTGGAATACAACATCAGACGATGAATTAAATAACCCTGTTAACAGAATTGTAACAATAAACAATTGTAATGTATCAATAACTACAATTGTAACAGAGTTGTGTATACGAAATTAACACAACCAATTTATTAACCACTAAGACGTGTATAGGCTAAAATGTACAACAACAAGGACAGAGAACAGCATAGTGTATTATGGATACATTGAAACAAAAATTATTAAAACAAGTATCAACAAGAATACTGATAAAATAAAAACACACACATATAATACTAATATACTATTAATAAACTTAGTTGTTTCTATATCAATTATAGAATCATAGTTAGCATTTTCTGAAAATTCTTTAATAGCAGGATTACAGTATAGGAACAAACAAATGCAACACATGAAATACATTCATTTAGTTTATGAATAGGTCAATCATTATCTCAATGCATTCATCACTTTAAATCAATAAAGATACTTTATTTATGACTAAATAATATGTCAATGCTGATATCACGAATTGATCTGAACCAGACGACCATTGACCACCTGGAAGCACTGGACAGCTGTTTCGTCCTAGTATGGGATTCAACAGTGCGCATCCACAAGCCTGTTGGGGGTCGAACCTAGGACCCCCTGGCTCCGCGACGAGCGCTTCACCAGTGGACCACTGAGCCGGCTCCTGATGGTTGATATTTCTAATTCAGTCAATTCGTGTTACGTTTGCGCGACCTCATCCATTGTCAACGGTGAGTTACTGTTATGACGCAAGTATTGAAGTGTGAGTGGCCGAATGCCTATGACTGGTGCCTAGTTGGTAATTGTGCGTCTGCCCTGTGACCACTTAGTCCCGAGCCGAAATAAGAAGAATGCGAGCCAATAGGTCAACCAGACAGAATCGAATCGGATTATATTTCAAACATTCTTTTATGTATGCATAAAATCAGACCACACAGCAAACCAGTTAGAAAATTAACATGAATACAGAACGAGGGAAATAGTGGTAGTGAATAGGAACAACTTGTACACAACTAATTGACTGTAGACCATAACAACAGACAATATAATAACAGTAATTATTCTGAACGGGAGGATAGGGAAAGCGGAACGTAACAATAATAGAAACGAAATGTTTACATTACAGACAGTTGGAATAAATGAAATAGTGTTCTCAAACACAGTTCTGAAAGTTTGTTACACTTCTTTGTGGTCCGACCTAACAGTTACTGTCTCACACCCGACACGACTGAACTTCACCGGTCACGTCTTCACACTAAAACTCCAGGAATTACCTCAAGGAGCTAGTCACTAGTGAGCTGATAATTAATTACAATTAAGGGGGTTGTTGTGGAGATAGTTAATTTGTCAATGCTGATATAACGAATTGATCTGAACCAGACAACCATTGATCACCAACTGTAAAGCGCTCGTCACGAAGCCAGAGGTTCCTGGGTTCGATCCCCAACAGGCTCGTGGATGCGCACTGTTGAGTCCCATACTAGGACGAAACAGTTGTCCAGTGCTTCCAGGTGGTCAATGGTCGTCTGGTTCAGATCAATTCGTGATATCAGCATTGACAAATTAACTATCTCCACAACAAATCCCTTAATTGTAACTAAATAATTTATCGGGAATAAGTTTGATCAACAGGTGAAAAAAGTATTTTACACGACAAATAAATGTAGCAATGATTTGTTAAGGTATTGCAGCTTTAAAGCCACAGAAACGACGATAAACAAATTTATTTGTTCGATAGAAAAGTTGTTAGGTCACTTTTAATGTATTTTAAGTGATAACTGCTTACAACAATAGTCTCTTCTCCTCCCCTTCCACCCACTAAAAGTTTACTGAAATGCAATGATTTATTCACAGATGAATGAACCCCATAATGGTTCCAACCATAAATCAAGCTCATATATATGGGTGGTTCTAATGATAAATTTTGTTTTACTCATAGTTTCGAAGAAGATGACATAATATAATGAGCTTCGTTTCATTGTTATTGTTAGTCGTGTTATGACCATATTCGTTGTAGAAGGTTCCTAACCATAAATAATGACTCAGTAATTACGTTAATCTCTCCTAGTCTAACAATGCTGTTGAACTAAAGTTCAGGAATATGACTGAAACTTAAGGCTAGATACACCATGTATTGTATGAATTAATACAAGTAATAAGATTTAGACATTTCTAGTTAAAACTACAATTTTAAGTAACATCCATACGAAAAATCCTGATAAAAGTACCAAGTCCTAGTAATATTCTAGAACTATACTGTAAGACTGGGCGAAATGTAATGCAAAGTTGGGCAAAAGGCTAAGTATAACTAAATCTTTAGACGAACTATTGTAAAGTCCTGAGTTTTTTTAGGCATTTTTACTAATGCTTTATATACTGATTTTGTCAATCTTATGAAATTTGACACTAACTTTTTGGTTCATTAGGTTAGTTTCAGTTTCAGTGCGACAGATGGAAGAGGTCCTTTGTTTTAGTCGTGGCGATACATGTCTTTCAGTTGATACAACTTTTATCTGAATATGCTGATAGATGGAGATATAACTATGTGTTGAAACGAAGAGTTCCACTAGTCAACTATTTTACACAGTAAAACAATTGCATACCCTGAAAGTAAACACTGAATCATTTTTTTAACAGTACAATCCTAATTTAAATTAAAATGCTTCGATTTTAACTTAAATACTAATTTTGGACATTGTATATTGGTCTACAATATGCAGTTCATGGAAAGTAGTTTGAATTCCCGGTGACTTCGGCTTCAATGGCCCTTCTCATTGATTGATTGGGAATTTTCGTCCACTCAATTGTGTACCGCGTCTGCTCGTTCCTATACTGTATTCTAGGCTTCCTCTTTTGTTTGTAATTATCTTGAAGAAGAAGCAGTTAACCAAAACAAGTACTTATTACTCTTCGATTATCAGACTACGACAAAAGATTGAATAAAAGTTCTCCAGTGGATAATTTTATAACATGATATCAATGAATTTATAAATCTAACGAAATAGAAAACAAACATTTGAGCGGAATAAGATATGAATCCATTTTGTTTTGTCAAGTTCTCATCAGCTGCAAACAACCAATAATACTTCATAACACAAACAAACTTTATAAGTGACACCAATTAGAGGTCATCACGTAGAACTATAATGGAATAAAGATTCAAGTAAAGTTAATATTATAAAAATATATTGTATATAGATCGAATGTGTAAGTGAAAATTCTAGAATATCAAATAAGTAAGGAAGACTGATGCAGTCAAAGATGACATAATAAAATAGATGAGATTATAATGAATTACGAGTAATAACAATTAATAAGTCAGAAGAATGATGCTCAATTGAGTAAAAGACTTTAAACAGTGCTGTTGCAATGACATCTAACTGATGCACAACATGTAGCTAACACCTTGAAATCCTGTAAGATAAACAATAGATGATACATCTACAGTCTTCTTAATATTACTAAAGCAATAGCAATCAAACTATTCAAAACAGATTTATGCGTTTAAATAGGCAGAGTGATTGCTCTCACTTTATTCTGGCAGTGTTTCGTTAATCTCAATTCATTAAGTTTTTTTCAATTCGAATACATCCTAATTATATATATGTATATACCGATTGCACAATGTATGGCTGTCTGGACTCAGTAGCCTATAAGTAAACGCAGTGGCACTTGACACGAAATGAACTAAGTTCGAGTCCCAGTGTGAATATCAACACTTGGATGTAGGTACATTCAGCTGACTACTCCCAATTAAGATGAAACGTGCGTCCTGAATTCCACTTGCCAGTCGAAAACCAAGTTATATAATACCTGTAACTTATCGCTATATGGAAGCAATCCGCTCAAGATGCACACGTAGCAATTGAGATTGATCAGTTGCAGTCCATAACAAATCAACAGAAAGATCCAAATGCATTACTTACTTACTTACGACTGTTGCCCCTCTCGGAGGAGCATAGGCCGCTTACCAATATTCTACATTCAACTCTGTCCTCACCAATCCTTTCCAGATGTCTCCAGTTACTGTTCATCCTTTTTATGTCTGCTTCCAGCTCTCGAAGCACTGTGTTCTTTGGCCTTCCTCTTTTCCGTTTTCCAACAGCGTTCCAAGTTAGTGCTTGTCGCGTGATACAGTCTGATGATTTGCGCAATGTATGTCCTATCCATTTCCAACGTCGTTTCCCGATTTTCCTCTTCAGCTGGAAGTTGGTTTGTTTTCTTCCATAGCAGACTGTTACTGATGGTTGCCTGCCAACAGACATTCAGTATTCTGCGTCGACAGTTTTTTTATAAATACCTGTACCCTCCTGAGGATGTTTGCAGTAGTTCTTCACCTTACAGCTCCATAGAGAAGAACTGACTTGACGTTCGAGTTAAAGAGTCTAACTTTGAGGTTGGTAGACAGTTGTTTGGAGTCCCATATATTTTTCAACTATAGGAATGCTGCCCTTGCTTTGCCAATCCTTGCCCATCCAAACGCATACTAATTATATAATTAGTTCATTTGTTTGGTTTCAATAAAAGGTTATGAAGTAAACAGGAATTAAAATAGAAGACTGGGTGATATTCAGATTCACCATGAGTATACTTGGTTAATAATAATAATAATAATAATATAATAATAATAATAATAATAATAATAATAATAATAATATAAAGATTTGTGAATAAGGATAGTAGTATTTCGATAGGATAAACTTAAGTTATAGAAATGCACAGAAAGAGAAAAAGCTACGTGTACATTACTGTAAATGTCATTTTATGATTAAAGTGATGATTGGTTGAATGGGTTTCAGGTCGGCCTTGGTAGGAGAAGTGGTTGAAGGTACTTCCCTTGTACCCACAGTAGTCACCTGTTGACTAGTATAACTATCATCTCTGCTGTTTTAAGGACATTAAGCCCAACTAGTCTTGATAGATAGCTATTTACATGATATATTATTGAAATTGATTGATTGATACCTGCACATGACCTATTTGAATTAGGTGAGTTATTATTGAACTATTGATGCCTCTGACAATACCTTCGGTTAACCAAACTGGAAGGTACTGTTAAGCACAGAGGAGTAAATTTTTTAAGCATCTGCCTATGCAAGTTGTTGTACAGGAGCAACTGAACTGATAGATACAAAATGAAGTGGGAATCTTAGGTAACTTTATCTTTCATTCTCTGATATCACCATACGGCGGATAAAAAACAGTATTTGTAGTCTCCTTCGTTGAGTGTCCCTCGGATGAAACTTTGTAACCTCAATATTTCGCTCTGAATGCTAGTCGCATAAAAGCGGCTTTTCATCTACAGTCTGAATCACTTTTCTATTTGTAATGCATTTATTTATAAACTTTTCATGGCATCCATTCTCCCTGAGAGTTTTATGTAATGATTCCGTTTCCTCGTCGACAGCATTAGAAGAGTATATTGTGATTATTCTATAATAGAGGATTTTCAAAAGATTTTTTTTATATTATAGAGGTACAAAGTTAAGGAAGTTTGTATATTGTCCTATTTATATGGTTTTCTTATCCAGGTTTCTTCTTAATGAATCATCTGTTCATTTTGTAAAATATTTAGAAATGCTATTTTACTGTCACTTTATTCTTCACCTGTGAATTTAATAACCAGGCAAACTTCATTAAATTGTCTGGAAATTTCCGATCGATAAGTATCCTGTTTACAAAGAATGAACGTGTCATTCATATATCGATAGTAGAATGGCAATTTAGCAATGATATCACGAATTGGTCAGAATTAAACAACCATCGATCACCTGAGAATAATGGAAAGCTGTTTCGTCCTAGTATAAAACTATTCCCCTAGTCGGCATCCACGACCCCACCACGGATCAAACTCAGGACCCTCTGGTTCCGGCTTCCAACGGTTGATATTTCTAATTCAATCAATTTGTACTACGTTTGTGTTAGTTCGTCGATTGCCATTGGTGGGTAACTGCCTCCTATCACACATGGTTGAACTCCATTGGTCATGTCTTCTCATTAGAATTCCAGGAACTACCTCAGGATCATATTAGAAATATGGTCTAATGGTAAAACGTTCGCTGCAAAGGCAGATTGTCCTGGGTTCGATCTTTAAAGAGATCGTGAATGCTCACTTCTGAAAAGTCCCATACTAGAACGAAGCAGTTGTTCAATCCTTTCAGGTGATCAGTGATTGAATAATTCAAACCAATTCGTTATATAATTTTTGTTATATCGGATCACTAAAGAAGAGTGAGAAATTTCCAGAACTGTGTTTTAGAGAACTAATTCATTTATTCTGGTCATGAGTAGTGTAAACATTACATTTCTATTATTGTTTCGCTCCTCTTACCCTATCCCCCCTTTTAGCTTATTTGCTGTTATTATATTGTCTCTTATTATGGATTACAGTTAATTAGTTGTGTAGAATTTACCCCCATTTACTGCCACAATCTCTTTTGTTTTGTATTAGTGTAAATTCCTGAATCGGATCACTATATGGTCTGATTTTGTGCTTATATAAGGGCATGATTGAAATACAATTCGATTCGATTCGATTGTTTCCGCTTGGTTCATCAATCGTTGTTTTTTTCCTCTATTTCGGTTTTGGGAACTGGTAGTCGTGGGGCACAAGTATCCGTACACTGATCAGGAATAATCAAGGACACTGTGTATTTTCATAAAACATAATCCAAATTGACAGTCAACTATCACCACCACCACAACCACCACATAATTATAATTCAACAATAAGTTATTTAACTGGAACTCGCAATCATAGAATCGAATGAGTATTTCTCAAAAAAGACTATTCTTCATTTCAATGTTTGTTTGCTTTTTTCTTTTCCTTTTGTTTCTATGTAATACACTTGTAAAACATTTTTTTCTTTTTGTTTTTTTGTTTTCTATTGATTTCTGAAGTTTATTTTAACAATTTCATTTTATTCATTAAAATAGATTATTGAGTTAAATGGGGTAAACAGTTTACTCACATGATTATTGCATTCTAATGACTTATTTGATTTACTTAATTATTCAATAGAAACAACAACAACCAACAACAACAACAATGAGAAGTGGGAATAATAGGAAAGGTGATTTTAATTTGAATGAAATTCATTAAAACAATAAAACAAAGCATAATGAATGTTATGAAAATAAACGTTTATCCAACCCATTCAAATTACATTTGTACCGATTGCACAAGTGTGACTGATTGGACACAGTAGACTAGTGGTGAACGTGGTGGCGTTTGGTATAAAGTGGACTGAGTTCGAATCCCAGTATGAACATCAACATTCGGATGCAGGTACATCCAGCCGATAAGTCCCAAATAGAATGTAGTGCGAGTCCTGAATTCCGCTTTCTAGTCTCAATCCAACTTAAATAATGAATGTTCGAAATAATTGAAATAAGTGACCTACGAATACATTATGTATATTGTAGTTGAAATGAATTGATTATGCAGAGATGGATTTAAGCTTAATTGTTTGTATTCATCATGAATGCATGTAGATTAGACTCATTAAGAATTTGGGAATGATGAGCTATTGTTTTGTGGTAATACAAGATTTTTTATTTTCAGAGTACATTCTTAATCCTAATAGAGAATAGAACTTGAGCCATTCATGTCTCATTAGCATAATTTGACTAACCGAAATTTAACAATTGAATTGTTACCTAAACCACTTTTTGATATAATACGAGAATCAATCAATCAATCCCAATGATGAAAACTGTCTCACTTCCTACACATCTGGTCTCCAACATTCGTGATTCCTAACTAGAACTTCAGGAATCTTTCGAACTTATTAACTAGTAAGCTGTTCATTGTTCTTGAAGTTTTAATGAAAGTCATGACTTGTAGAGTTTAGACAAGTTACGGAGTGAGATAGTTATCACCAGTGGCACTGACTGATCTTCGTGTTATGTAAAAAAATTGTTTGAAGTGGAATTTTCCCATTAGACACCAGCTGATTCAGTAATGTTAATGGTTAACCGCTTACCGCGAAACATAACAACCTTCAATTTTTACTTAATGACAAGATGGTGAATATTAACTGCTAAGGAGTCTTACAATAAGAAGAAACAGTTACTCAGTGTTATACAGTTTCAAGTGGTACCCAATCAATATCAATCTCTGATGAATATAAAGAACTAAACACTTTGCATGTACTTTAAATAGGTTGAATATATAGTTGAAGAGTTCAATCAACTAAGAATCTCGAATCATCGTTGAGACTAAGTATATACATAATCCAGCCATATCTTTATCAATTGAAATATTACGTTACCTTGACTACCATCTACTTTAACAAACAATCTCTTTTTGTATAATAGTCCGAAAGTTCAAAAGTCGATTTCAGTGATGCATCTATATTTATTTCACTCTTTTTTCTTTAAACCCCAAGTTCTAGCATTTTTCCTTGTACACCTTTTCATTTTATCTTTTCAAACTATGTCATTTAATGTTTACTCATTACCATTACATAATCTTGAGTTCTTTGCTAAGTTACATTTGTCTCCGACTCATTGCCGATTATGACTGACTAACTGATCAGAAGAAATATTTTAGAGGTCTGTTTGATAAGCTACAAAAATATCCAGCAACTCAGACCTCCTAGCAAGTAGTGTAAAGCCAAGAAACAATGTTAGCATATATGAAAACATCTGTAAATGTAGATTCATAGAACTATCTTTAAAAGAAGTGTACGGACATTTGCCTATCTATTAATTGTATATTGTTTTGTGTCATATTATCTCTGAATTAGTATATTATCAAATAAATCTACGTTTAACCGACCAACGCCTACCTCGATGCGCGATGCTGACAAACATTTGAATAGGATGGAAAAAAGCTTCAGGCAGTTAAACCAAAACATGGCATCAAATTTATGAAGTCAGTGACTGTTGGTCTAATACATGTTGGTAGATGCCAATCACCTTGGTTAGTATCGAAACGAATCTTGTAACTAATGGCTGGAGTCTATGTGTAACATGGCTCTGAATTGCTCACAGTAGCTCAGCTGCATTCACTTTGTGTCCTGCCTTAAATCATGAGCTTGAAATTGTTTCCTCACCTTTTTTATATTAAGTAATTCATTCTCTCTGGACCATATTCTGCATATCTACTGCTTTTTATTATTATTATCAATAAAGTGATAATTACTCCAGCTAATTTGATGTTATTCTTGCTGCGTTGGTGACGTTTGACAACTCGGACAGATGCATACATACGTACATACAGGTCTACCTCCTAAAGATAATATTCCAATCACCAAGTTACCAGTTTACAGATGTAAGTGAATACAAAGTCAATAAAACTTCTGGAGAAAATCACTGAAGTCTAACATAGTTTACAGTTTATGAAAATGCTAATTAGTAGTTCAACTATAACATAATTCAATTCAAACGAAGCAGAATTAACGAAATCATCTTTTGGTATTTTAAACAATTTTAGTAAGTTTAGCTGTTTGAATTCGTCATAGATTGATGTTGGTAAGTTACCACTGAAAACCAAGGAGCACTGGACAGCTATTTCGTCCTAGTGTGGGACTCCTCAATGGTGAGGTGGGGGGGGAGATAGTCAATTATAGCGGTGAATAATTCACAAATAAACAGTTATATAACAAACATCATCTATGCTAACCATTGTCCTCTTGCTGAAAAGCTATTAACTGAAAGCCCATGAACACTCATTATCACTAGGTCATGATGTAACACGGTGCAGAAGGCAACTGTTCCTCTAGATAACTACCAAAGATATTACCTAATCCATTTGCTCTCTATTTACAACCACATATATATATTTTTCTCCATTCACCGATGTCTCTTGTCTTATTCTTTGTGGGTTTAATCCTTAGAAGTATTCTAAGACAACTGTAAAAATTAAAAAGATACTTCATTAGAAACATACTTGATAACAATGTGGTCCACTTAGCTACTTAGTTTGTCTACACTTACGTGTTCGTATACAAACTCAAGTCAATTTACGTCGCCACTCCAGAAAATTTTAAATTGTTTGAAGATGAATCGCTGTTGCTCTTTGGAAGTGTCTATTTGAACGTGAAAAGACTGTAAGATCTATAACACTTTTGATTGCCATCGTAATTATAATGATCTGTCACTCAGTAGTACTGATAGAATCTATCAATAAAGTTGAAATATGGCCATAAACACAGGCGACTCATTATTACATAGACTGTTTTATTCCTAGCTATTTGAAGGTAATCGAATGAAAAAATATGCTTCACCTAAGCTCCATGTTAGTTTATAATCATCTGAACGATCTCTGTGAAGCACTAACCGAGGTTCCTCACAGAGATCAATAGTTCAATCGAGATTGAAAGCATGAACCATTTGTAAGTGCTAACTAGAACGAAACCTAAACGAAACAGGATTCCTCATCCACTATCTTTATCCACGTCATCAGAAGTAGTCATGTTTCCATCTTTTTCCTTAGTTAATCTTCAATTCTGAAATAGCCAAGTTAACCTGTTTGCATAGTTTATACCATTTTGTCGCGTGAAACATTAATTGATAGATTCATATCACAGTAGATTTCAGGCTCATCTCATCGATATATCCCAAATAGGACAATATGTAACCCATGAAATTCCACTGAGAGTTGTGATCTGGCTTGACCATATGTAAATTATATAGAATTCTGATTTGTTTGGAAAAACTATAATCTCGTGATTCATTTATAGATTACAATTGTGTGTTAAACACCATGTAAATGACCTGTGTGAATGTTTTAGCACTTTAAACTACATTAAAATGTAATCCCTTATAAAATAAGTACTATTACTACTACTACTACTATTAACACCAATACTACTCATGTGATTTAGTTATTTTGAAATAAATTTTGGAAAACATTTTTTTGTTAAGTGTTTTGTACATTATCTAATCATTGAATAATATGTGAATGTATACATGATCGTAGAGTGTTGAAAGCATGTTACATAATTGAATAAAAAAGAAGATTTATAACTAACATGAATGATTTCAATAATGTTGAGCTCATTGAGTTTAATATTTCTATTATGAAGCTTTCATTAGAATAAGCTTGTATCTTCTTGTTGATTTGTAATAGACTGAAAATGATCAGTCTCTGTTGCCATATGTGAAATCTGAGCAGATTGCCTTGATATAGTGATAGTACACAAGTAATGTTTAAGTTGGATTGTGACTGGTAAACGGATTTCAGGACGCGTGTTTCGTCCTATTTGAGACTCATTGACTGGATGTACCTTCATCTTAATGTTGCTTTCAATTGTTGTTCTAAACTACACCTTTATTTTAATTATACAAGTATTTAGTCAGAAAATTTTAATGACCAGATTTTACATATCATATAGGAAAACAGTTACAGGAATAACTAGAAATATGTTAAGATTGATATTCTAATTCGCTCAGTGATCTAATGGTTAAGCGTTCGCTGAAATAGCTGGAAGGTCCTGGGCTTGGATAGTTGGTAAGGTCGTGGATGCTCATTGGCAAAGACTCCCATAGTAGGACCAAACATTGTCCGATATTAGTTCCTGGTTGTTAATAGCTGTCTATCTCAGACTAATTCGTGATGGATTCTATATCGCTTACGTTCGATGAAGATCACAGAAGGAAAATAAAGTCAATATTATGTCGTAAACTAAATTGTATCAACAGTGAGACACATTTTATGAAACAAACTGGATACTCTACTTACTTAGGCATACAAACTAGTAGTGAGAGAATACGATATGTTACCATATATAAATCAATTCATCCAGGTAACTACGAATATTAATTCGATTGAAAATATGTCAACATTCTAGGTCGAAGAAATTTAAATAATGCCAGAAAATTTCTAGAAACAGCTATCAATAAACAGACACATCAAGACAAACCTAATCTATCGACCCATAATGGAGAGATCAATCAACCACATAGTCAACTGAACAATGTTAAAGACATATGAAGATAATCAGACACTAGTTGAAGATATGGCCATTTGAATATACTGACCAAATATATGTGGAATAATCGAATCCACACTATGACTTCAAGCAAGCGCTGATAGTGGTACTCTGTATCAATTTCTTGTATGTTTGGTAACTATTTTAGCTGCAAGGTGTAGAAAGCTATTCTCTGTACTCTTAAAATGAATATATTTTAGTGAATAGTGGTTAAAAGACATCTACTGTTTACAAATATTCATTGATGAATATAGAACAATTAGAAAGCAACTACAATGAATGAAAACTCATCTATATCTATTTCAGCTTTAATGGTAGTAAGTGATGCATATGGATACTCACAGGAAGTGGTAACACCACATTAAATGGAACCTACTTTTCATCTAAACTACTAATATTTAAAAAAGCAATATATTCACTAAACCAATTAATAATCGACAATTATATCTTTCACATTACTATTTAATGTCAATAAATTTACGTGCACCTGTTAAAGCAGTTATACTGACTTAAGGGATAGTTCATCTTAAATGTTTATGAACATGTTCTAAAAATCCTTAGACTAAGAAAATGGATTACTCTGAATAGCATGGTCATCTCTGGGACAGACACCAGAATGACATCATAAAATCTGTAGGGGTGATCAATAAGAAATCAATTTCAAACCTTCTGAAGTTTGGTTGTCAACCTTTTACTGCCAGTGTCATAAACTATACATCTACATACGACAAAAATTTGTCGATTCTTTCAGTCTATTACATCGTTATGTCAGCTATCTGAACTATAGTTCAATGACTTCACATTTAACTAACCGAGATTTACTCATTTTATCTTATACTTACTCATGATTAACAGTTGTATACCACAACTAATTCTTCGTCTTTTGATTTTCTATTAAGATCAATATTCCAAACGATTCTTCTACGTATGAATCGATACCAGGTCACCCAGTTTTACAATAAGCTAATTTGGCAACGACTGATCTCTGTAAGGTACTTACATTTACTGATCACTAAGTACTGATTAGTTGTATGTCTCGTCCTTTGCAGTGCTTGTCAAATTTTATCGACCAAGTTGTATCAATTTCTTCGAGATTACAAGTCAACCACCTACCTGCCAACTATCGCTAAACCACCTTTCATCATAACATAATGCACGCAACGTCCAGTCACTTTGACTGGGCCACATTGATATTTAATCAATAGAATGCAACGAGGATTGTAACTTGCCGGATAAAAACAAAACTGATCAGTGCTTATTGATCAGTCTGATTGTTAATTTTGATGTTTACGACAAACATGCATCTGCTGAAGTTATTTATAGAAAGTTACGAAATGATTCATATTGTGAGTTAACTATAGTACAGAAAAACTGATAGCTAGGACGCAACAGAAAGCTGTTTCTTCCAAGCATAAAACGGGACCAAATGGTCAATATATGTGATTTCAGTTCTTTAAAAACTATTATCCATCGATCACAGTAATAATTAATCAATATAGTTAAACCCCATCGACCATAGCTTCTAGACAGTATTTTAAAGATTTTGGCTCGTAATGATGCCCTTGTGAATCCTGAGTTCCATGTGCATCACTCCGTAGTGTAAATTATTGGACTGACTTAACAAATTCTCTATGCAAGTCATATAGCAGTCGAATGATTGTGTTAAGACTGGTAGGAAAGGTCATGGTCATATTACATGACACCAGAACATAATAATCACTTTATCAAAAGAGTAAATGAAGAATCGCTAGTATGTGATTGAAATATAAAGTAATAAAAAATGAAGTGAAATATGGCCTATGAAAGCGATAACAGTTTACTAGTGTTCGATTATGAGTATCTTCGAGACACTTTTCGAAAACGCTGGAGTCATGTATTACATATAATTAGCAACTATCCTACTGAAAAAATACAGCAGTATGCAGTTATTCTTCGTACCATGACATCATATCTGAAATTAACCATTTTTCTACTACATCTATGCAGTCCAAGAGTCGAGAAATAATATTTAATGTATAAGCCAGATAATATTCGTTTATACACGACAAGCCAACAACGCCGGCTATCAAGACAGTGACATGAAATGGAATTATCACCACATTAACCGAACATAAATTCATAAACTTTAGCATTATTAACAGTGTTCCCATTGGATGTTAGCAATCTTTCAGGGATAACGATAACTTAACATATGAATTAAATTGGGTTAGGGCTGGCAAATGGAATCCAAGACGACTAATTTCATCCTATTTGGGACTTGTCAGTTGAATGTACCTGATTCTTAGTGTTGAATCCCACACCGAAACCTGAACTTAGTTCGTTTAGTGTCACATTAACAAGATACAAATACCTTTAAATTAAATGCACATTAATTACACAATTGTAGGTGTCTGAACTGAATAGCCTAGCCGCAAAAACGTTGTCGCATTTAACATGAAACGAACTGAATTCAAATTTTAAATTCCACATACCATTGATAATCAAATTTAATTCATTATTATCAACTATCACTGTATTAGACAGATAGATACAACGCAGAACTTCGTACGTACGTACATCAGTTCAGGTTGCCATACCACATCAGCACAGAGACGCAACTGTCACTTCAAATCCAAGAGTGATAGCGATAGTAGAAGTATTAGCAGTAATGCAGAAAATTAGGGAGCGGAGATATGATTCGAAAAGTATAATTCAGTGAGATAAATTTGAAAGGAGAAAGATAGAGAATTCAGAAAGTTAGATTTTGAGAGAACACAAAGAGTGGATGCACCTGCGCCATTGCGAACGATTCTGAGCCATGTCGTTCAAGGTCTCTAACCATTGGTGACTTTCGTCTCGCGGACCCCAACCACGCAGCCTACATCTACCAACATGACTTAGTCCGCTTGTCAGTGACTTCATCGATTTCTGCCATGTTTTGGTTTGGCCGCCCCTAGCTTTCTTCCAACCTATTCCTACACCGCAAAACATAGCTCGTCGAGGCAGTCGGTAGTTAGACATGCGTAACACATGTCCCAACCACCTCAACTGATGAAGTTTCAATACCTCATCTATTGATTTGCCCTCCTTTCCTAGAACCCATTTCCTAACGACAGCATTGCCCACTCGGTTGTCCCACGATACTCGAGCAATGCTTCGGAGACATCTATTGTCGAAGACCAGTAACCTACGAATGTCCTCTACTCTTAACGGCCATGTTTCGCTACAGTATAGTAGGACAGAGCGAACTGCTGCACGGTACACTCGTCCTTTGGTTAGCAAGCGGATATCTCGCCTGCGCCATAAGTGACGCAACTTGACAAAAGCCAATCAAGCTTTCTGTATCCGTGCTTAGATTTCGTCAGTCACCAGGTTATCAACACTGATGAGACTCCCCAGTACGTGAAGCGATCACTGTATTAAGGTAATCCTCTTAGAATATATATATATAACAACAAAGACTAATCACCTAATGAATATACTTATTACGAAGATATTATGTTCTACAAGCAATAAAGTAAGAACTGTTCTTACTGTTGTGGTATCAATTCATAACAATAAAATTACAATCAATTATCAAAATTAACAAAGCTAACAGAAGGCACATGATAAAATATGAATTGAAATAAAAGTTAACTGATTATTAGAAATATCATAATAATAATAATAATAATTTGCTTTGAAAGCAAATAATAATAAATAATTTAGAAGTTAGGATCTTAAACACCGTAAATATCATGTGATAAAGCAACATCAACATCAACAACAACAACAACAACAATTCTAACGTTGAAAGACATCAATGTAGCGAAAAGTGTCTTAAAAGTTCACTCTTCTCTTAAGTTTACATTTATAAGTTATCTGATACAAGAATACCGGCAAAATAAATAAAAACAAAAACAAAAAACAAAATGAACTGATCACATAATGGTGTAAAAGTGTTAAATAAGCAAAAGCTAATTCATTCAACTGAATAACCATGTACAATTTAGTGTACTTAAAACTTGAAAAGTAGCTAATAATAATGTATAATGTAAAAAGCATAGTTACAATAATACAAAGTTCACATTATCAACAATATTCAACAATAAATAGATCATATTTTGTAAGTGAATATGAAAAGAGGCATTTCTCAGCTGTATATCGAGAGAGAGAGAGAGAAAGTACATACATAGAAGTGTATAGTATTATTGTTATTATTTGTACAATTGATTTATATCATTGACATCATTTGAAATGATGTAACCTGTAAAGTTATTATAAACTAGTACAGATAACATAATGATGATTATCAATGAAGTTATTAATGAATATTGAAAAAGAAATTCTAAAATAATAACAATTAGATACTTTAGAATAATAATTGAAAATATACAGAAAGTAAGAAAAAGAACCAAAAGAAAAACAAACAAACAAACAGAATAAAACAAAACAAAACAATAAAATAATCGAAAGCATAAAGAAGCCATGCATGAAAATTATACATTTTCAATGTTCAATTATGCAAATTGTTCAATATCACCATCATTTTCTAGTTGTTGTGTAAATTTATTGCGAAGTTTAGTAATTTTTGATCTGGATAACCAATCACGTTCAGAAAACATTGACTGAATAAATAAATAAATTAATAATAAAGAATACTATACTACTATAAGATGAAATATTCGCTTCAGTGTTTGACATATTGCATCAACACAACCAGATGAGAAATAAAAGTATCGAAATAATAATAATAGTCGTAGTGGCAATGAGAAGGAGAATGACTGAATGATGCGATGATTTAAGAGGATAGAACGGAAACGTATGTAAGAAGTAATGTAAGTAGGTCACAGTGACAGATCAATAGATACACTACTCAACAACCTTAGACGAGGGAGCCTACAATTATAAACTTTACTCGCTACTCTAGAGTTGACTTCAGTAGCGTTTACTTAGTTGTATATCAGTAAAGACACCTATAGTGAAAAACCGGTAGCCTGTATATGGCCAATTTCTATAGATCATGCTTCATACCCATAAATATAGTGCGGAATGATGAACAGTAAATTCGTTTTACGTGACCAGACTAGCATCTACATTATGAAAGACGCAAGTTAGTGAAAGCGAAGGGTATGGATATGTACTAGGATTTCACCAGATACCAACTCACGAGCGCTGATGAAGTTTACAAGATAACTGAAGTGTTCTACAGATCATTTGTACTACTATTTAGCTTTTAACAGTTTGGTAATTAGAGTGAAAGTATGATTTAGATACGAGATCAAGTGATTACTAAAATGTCTGAAACGAATCACATGATTACTCAACCAGCGATAAACTAGGAAATATGCAACTGGAGAATATAAGACATTTGTATGCTACTTAAAAATACCATAATCATGAAAGGAAAATAGTTCTCAATGATACATACTAGTGCTAAGCCTATCACATGTTAAGTTATCATTAAGTGAATTATATGTAATTAGTAAATCAAACGTATACCTAACGTCAACACTAACTCTAATCGTGAACCATTACCCTTAATTTAATCCTATATGTTGACCCATAATTTCAATACCATTAAGAAATTACTTAAGAGTGACCAAGAGACTATTTGTAGATAAATGAAGATTCAAGATTGTAAATGTTACAAAATCAACGATATAGAAACAGGTTTGCAATCGATTTTTCCATTTTCAAACAGTAAAACTTCCAGTAATAACAGTAGATTTTTTAAGCCCTTTATAGTAGTATCGTTTTCTATGGATACAAAATTCATTAATTATTACTATCTTTTGATTGGTCAATGACTAGTAAAAACAATTGGCACTTATTGGTTCATTTGGATTTTGCAGAGCGACTTCGATCGGTTCCAGAAACAATTCATTGCAGGTACTTTAAGAATCCCTAAACCTCGTTTCTAAATTGGACTTTTACTGCTTATAAAGTTTATTGATAATATGATATGAGACTGATAATACGACTCCTATTATCCTGGTATTCATTATACTATGCTGATGTATTGTAGTAACCTGAACATCTGTGTGTATGTTCCAGGTTCTACGTTGCTTATGAACAACTGAATGTAGTTACGGATGTTGGGTAGTCCCATGAACTTATTTTACCTAAAAGACTGCTCAAAATTAAATATACGAACGCCCATTTGATTAGTAAATAAGCTAAAATAAAAAAAATCAAATTCTTCTGTTTTGAATATACAAATCATCAGTCTACAACTAACTATTTACCATTCTATGTTGGGTAAAAATTAGAATTTCCAACAAGAATCATTCAAAAGAGTAAACGGGTCATGAGTAACGGAGAATCTGACAAATAAACATTAGTTTAACGTGCCATACTATATCTGTACACCAAAATGAATACCATTGAATAGGTAGTAGTTGTTATAGGTGCATTCTGGAAGCAGATTTAGAATCAGTGAACACTTTTCCAGTAAATCACACTTGTAATTTGGAACACACTAATGTTTCCTAGGGGATTCGAACCCAGGCCACCGTTCCACTTAGTCAGATGCTACCCCTGAAGTATTCTGATCATGACTCGGGATTTGAAACAGAGTGATCTTAATCCGCATCCACTGTACAGTTCCCTAAAATTTGTAAATTCGCTTACTGATAAATAAAAACTAGCATGAAATTTAGGTCAATGAAGGTTTCATGACAATCACTTACATACAACCTAACATTAAAATAAAAACTCAAAGCTTATGGCACGGGTCTATACTTGACTAATAAGTTAAACTGAACTATTCAATAACTTATCACCCATATTTACTTAAGCTAGATTGTGAATTGCAAGCGGAATCCAGGGCGCGTGTTTCGTCATGTTTGAAACTCATCGATTGAATGTGTCTGCATACCAATATTAATGTTTGCACTGGGATTCCAACTCAATCCGCTTCGTGCCAAATGT
The DNA here is from genome assembly GCA_025215515.1 of Schistosoma japonicum. Classification (NCBI taxonomy): domain Eukaryota; kingdom Metazoa; phylum Platyhelminthes; class Trematoda; order Strigeidida; family Schistosomatidae; genus Schistosoma; species Schistosoma japonicum. Next base: position 6,189,326 of record CM046062.1, on the reverse strand, counting down.
CATCGGTGTTCATCACTAGGCTACTAAGCCCTACTGTGTACTATCGCTATATCGAGGTAATCCGTTCAGGATGCTCATATGGCAACAGAGGCTGACCAGTTTCAGTCCATTACAAATCAACGGGAAGATATAAGCTTATTCTAATTACATATTTACTATTGTTTACATATTTATTTTGTTATTCATTGAAAATGTATTGATTCATTTATTACATTTCAATAAATACGTATCTAATAATTATTTACATTAATTATTATTTATTCAAATGATGTAACCAGTGTTGTAGATGAAATTTGTTACATTCTCTTATAAACAATAATAAAGTAGTAATCCAATATATTGACTTGAAATGTGATTATTTATTAGGAATAGTTCAGTTGTAATATTAGAAGATTATGAACCTTGGTGATTCAAAGAAAAATTCACAAGAGAATATCAATTCCTTCAGGATTGTAGATGTACTCTGTAAATGAACACAAATGATTGTAAAACTTAAATGAAGCAGAAATTCCTTACAATCACGATTCTTATCTCACAACTATTTGATATCTCGGTATAGTGCACACGACGACACGATAGTTAATTACAAAACACTGTGTATGTGTGACTTGCTTAACGAAGTACCTGTATTCATACAACCATTACTTCTGTCATAGGCGACGTTATTTTATGAATTACCGCAATTTAGGAACTTCAATAAGGTTTGTTCTAAACAGTGACGAAGGTACGCCCAAATAAAATGAAATTTAAACAAATAACGATGAACTCACTTCAATGAATTGATGACAATACAACGTTTGTTTATCTTTGCACATATTACGAAATGCTGTAATCAGGATAGGAAATTCATTACAATTAATTAACTCTTTATAATGCAACCTAACCAATGAAAGGCATACACGAAAGAGAATTTTGTCCCCTTCATAGAATAAACAATCGAAGACACGAATTGTGGTCTGGAATGCATGAAGAACAGAATAAATGTAACATAATCTAACTTCTTTGGTAAATTATCGAAGACTGGTTAGATGACAAGGTTTTGGAGAAACTCATCGGGTAGCCGTGCTCTATATTGATTTTATTTTGATTGTTCTAGTAATATAACATCAAATTAGAGTCGGAAGTTTGAAAAATCAATCCATAGTGATGTTTTAAGTTGGATTGTGACTGGTAAGCGGGATCCAGAACGCGCGTTTCGTCCTGCTTCAGACTTATTAGCCGGATGCACCAAATAGGATGAAACACGCGTTTTGAATTCCAGTTGTCAATCACAATCCAACTTAAAACAATACTTGTGATCTATCACTATGTCGAGGCAGTCCGCTGAGGTTGCACACACAACGACAGGGACTGATCAGTTCCAGTCCAAGACAAATCAACGGGGAGATTCAAATACAGCCTAATTATGTAGACTATTCATAGTTTCATAGTCACTCTTCATTCAATCACTTAATCACAAGCAACACAGAACGTAAAAAAATGTGCATCGATCCAGGTTAATACACACCACCAGTTGAGCTAGGAGAATACCAAAGTAGTGTAAGCGCTATTTAAAATGGTTAGTCAGAGAATATAATTCAGGAAAGAATTAAGTTATAGAAAGAAGAGCATGAAACAATTTCGTAACTACAGTAAAATGTTTTTATCAGACAACCAGTACTATAGTAATGCTGCCTTCTTACAACGAATGGATAAGGTTAGAAGAGGTCAAATCTAAAAATGCATATCTCACCCCATCCCATAGATTCCCATCATCAGATCTTAAATGTACGTAGCTAACACATCTAAAAAACTCAATGTATGATCGGCTTCAATTAGGTGTCTCTTGGACTCTGCACTTACGATCTCAGGTTGATAAAACAATAACTAATATTTTTCAGGTCCATTCAAACAAATGTTTCTGCAATTGAGGTAACTGGGAAATTACAACTGACCACACACTTCTAAAAGCAAGTGGGACAACCGTAAGCATTCAATATGACTTAGAGTAACCGTCAACGACTTCACAAGCTGATACCGTATGTTGATTTAATTGCTCATAATTTACGTCCAATTTACTCCTATATCAGCTAACATTGGGCGTCGCTATTATTTTCAATGTAAATCACTAACCAAGTACAAGTTGGTTTTTATACACACTGTTCGTGTGGACGGGAAAGATTAGAGATACTACTTGGTTACCTAAATCGTTCAAAGTTAACGCACTATATCCGATTAGAAAGATTATGTGATTTAAAAATTACAGTGAAGTAATTGTTCATCAATTAGTTTGTAAGTTATCATGATTGTTTAGTTAGTATTAAACTTGTATCGAAAGTTATAACATTTTAACAATGGAACTTTTAAATGTAATGTGATATTATTTGTGATATTCTTTTTCAGACAAACTATATTTAGGCATAAATGCCTACATTTTTTTATCAAGCAAAGTAACGTAAAAGCGAACTTATAATACTTAATTAGAAATGAATTATTCGGTGTCTGAAAATATCTTTCTAGATATTTTGTTTTAAAAAGACTTATCTAGTCAAAGTGCTCTGAAATTAGTTGACTGGGGATCGAATTCTACAAGTAGTATTATTTCCAAACCGTAGCTGCTACCTTGACGTGATGGTCGGACTTACCTATCGTGATGACCCAGCTGAGCTATATTAGCTGGAACGCATGTTTCTCAAGGTCCTACCATGCCAAATAAGCCCGTTAAAGAGAGATAAGACTAAAGGCAGCAACCTAAGATTTGAGGGCGAAGTCGTACCGCTGACTGCAGCGAAGTGTGATAGCAGTAAGGTGATTCCCTCGGATAACCAGCATCTGCAGCAATGCTGCCCTCTCAACGGAAGGAAGGGGTTAGAAAAGGTCGACCCTAAAAATGTCACACCTTACCTTACTCCACGGATTAACGTCTCCGGGAGTAAGGTCTTCTAAAGAACGGAGCTAACACTTCAAAAACTTCCCACAACAAAACCGTGCGTGATCGGCCTGAAGCAGTTGTCCCTTGGGCTCTGCAATCGCGTTCCAACGTCACTATGACCAATACTAACCCAGTTTCTTTTTCAGGTACCTCAAGAAGCAATATCTTTTCATGATGTGGGCAGCCAGGAAGTGAAAATTACCCTCATACATCTAACAGCACACGAGATCATCTTGTTCGAGGTCGAATCCCACCATCAACTCTTAATAACTCTTATCAACATGCCTAATCTTCCTAACATAATTTTATCCCCTCGTGCCTCTAATGGCTTGAGTTCATGAAACGTTATTCCAGGTCTCCTAAAACCGCGCACTAAGTTATATATAGGAGCTTTCAACGTTCGAACGTTATGTCAAATAGGGCAACAGGCTTTCCTAGCCATGACTCTAGAATCCCGCTCCATCGATATCTGCTGCATCTCTGAAACGCGTATACAGGATCCAAGCACAGTTATTCGCTTGACCTCACCTTGTGAAAATAAGGAACCGGCTCGGTTTACTCTTCGTGTTTCCGGGGACCCCACCGCTAGACGCCTTGCTGGCGTAGGTATAGCACTAAGTTCAAAAGCTGAACAGGCTCTCCTCGACTGGATTCCAATAGACAGTCGCTTGTGCGCTGTCCGTCTAAATGCAACGGTAAGGACTCGTAAAGATTGGGGCACACGCCGTTGTCTCTTTGTTGTCTCTGCCTATGCTCCCACTGACTGCAGCTCAGATGAAGTGAAAGATGAATTTTTCAGAAAGCTTTCTGACCTTCTATGTAAAGCTAAACGCACTGATGTTGTAATAGTGGCGGGTGATTTTAATGCCCAAGTAGGTAGACCGGGTGAAACCGAAAGGCACATAGGTGGATCATATGGTGTTGAGGCTCAACGAACAGACAATGTCAACCAGTTACTATAACTTTGTTCAGATAAGCGTTTGTTTCTCGCAAACACCAACTTTAAGCATAAGGAAACACATTGGCTGACATAGCGGCCCCCAAAATCAACTCAACGCTGGACTCAAATAGACCACATTGCTATCAGCCATCGTTGGAGAGGCTCAATAGAAGACTGCCGCTCGTTTTGGAGCACATGTTTAGACTCAGATCATGCCTTAGTGCGAGCGCGTATTAGTCTGCGTTTCACTGGATGTAAAAGATCCACGAAAAGGATCCCCCTCAGAGTTCAACTTAATGATGAAAAAGTCAAGAATGCATTTCAAGCACAACTAGAAAACCAATTAGTCAACTGCGTAAACTGTACTCATCTCGAGTTAGCTTGGAATGATATCCAAAAAGCTGTTGAAAGAGCAGTAATATCTACTAATAAACTAGACCAAAAGGTTAAGAAAACTCAGTGGATTTCATCTGCATCTACTGAACTGATAGATGCTCGGCAACACATCCCGTCTGGTTCTGAATATGATGAGCAACGAAGACAACTTAAACACAAGCTGGTTAAAAGCTTACGCAATGACCGTGAGCAGTGGTGGGTGGCGAAGGCTGAAAATATGGAAAAGGCAGCGGCAATAGGTAACTGTTCAGACTTATCAAGGAAATGGGTATCGGAAACCCAACTGTAAGTGAAACTAACTCCGAAAAAGATGGTCCCACTATTCACTGTCAATCCAGAAGATCAGAACGATGGGCAGAACACTTTAGGGAACAGTTCAACTGGCCCACGGCGTCATCCCTGTTGCCAACCATCCCCAAACAATCTGAATGGCAAATTAACATTGGTCCCCCAAGTCTCAGTGAGGTTGAGAAGGCTATAGGAAACTTAAAGCAAGGGATAGTAGAAGGACCAGACGGATTAACCCCTGAGATATTTAAGGACGGTGGTCCAGTCTTAGCAGCCAGATTAACTGAGATCTTGGCTAGAATTTGGGAACTAGACGTAATCCCATCTGACTGGTCTCGAACACTAACCATTCCGGTCTTTAAGAAAGGACAGAAGTCCTCGTGTGACAATTACAGAGGAATCAGTTTAACGAACATAGTGTCTAAAATATTGGCCTCAATAATACTTCGACGTCTAACTAAAGCTCTTGAAGAGCAAAGTCGAGAAAACCAAGGCAGATTTAGACCCGGACGTCGTTGTATAGACCAAATATTCACACTTCGGCAGGTTCTGAAACATAGGCACACTTTCAGACGCCCAACAATAGCTGTATTCCTTGACCTTAAGGCGGCGTTAGGCTCTATCGATCGTAAGGTTATGTGGCGATTCCTATCACTGAAATGTGTACCGGAGAAGTACATTAACCTTATACAAGCTCTCTACTCGAACACCACATGTCGTGTTAGAGCTTATGGCAGATTGTCTTCGGAATTGACCACTTCTAGTGGTGTTCGTCAAGGTTGTCCGCTATCTCCATTTTTATTTAATTTTATCATAGACATACTTTTAGAGTTAACATTGTCATCGTCTGATTTCTCTGGGGTTGACCTCTTTCCAGGAGATAAACTTACTGACTTAGAATATGCCGATGATATAGTTCTACTGAGTGAAGATGCTGATAAAATGCAAACTTTTTTGACTACCTTAAACTTGAACGTAAGCATGTTTGGGATGCGATTCTCCCCATCCAAATGTAAAATGTTACTTCAGGACTGGCTTAATTCGGCACCAAAGTTAGTGATAGGGGGTGAAATTATTGAATGCGTTAACCGTTTTACTTATCTAGGGAGCCTCATCAGTTCTAACGGTCTAGTGTCCGATGAAATCTCGGCACATATACATAAAGCCCGATCGGCTTTCGCCAACCTGCGTCACTTGTAGCGTAGGCGAGACATTCGTTTACTGACGAGAGGACGCGTTTACTGTGCAGCAGTCAGATCCGTTTTACTTTATGGATGTGAAACATGGCCATTAAGGATAGAGGATATTCGTAGGCTCCTAGTATTTGATCATAGATGTCTTCGAAACATTGCTCGTGTTTGCTGGGACCACCGAGTAAGCAATGCGTGGGTTAGGAATAGGGTACTAGGTAATTACGGTAAGTTTATTGATGAAGTAGTGGATATTCACCGGCTGAGGTGGTTAGAACATGTGTTGCGTATGCCTGACCACCGTCTACCTTGACGAGCAATGTTGTCTGGTGTGGAAGTAGGCTGGAAGAAAGCTAGAGGTGGCCAAATGAAAACATGGCACCAATCCATGAAGCCATTGACAATTGGGCTGAGCCATGTTAATAGATGCAGACTACATGATTGGGGCCCACGCGATGATCGTAACAAATGCTTAGAGACTTTAGGTGATAATGGCTCAAAATCGTTGGCGATGGAGCAGGTGCATCCACTCCTTGTCTTCCTCCAAATTCTAGTTTTGAGCTTCTCATGATTTTTTCTTTATTGAATCACTTTTTATCTCAAATCTCATCTCTGATCTCTATGCATTTCCATCAGAACTTATTCTGTTACTACCTCCCCTACTCTGGGATTCGGTCCGACAATTTAATTTCTATCTGCTTATTGAGGCATGGCAACTTGAACTGATGTACGCATGTACCAAGTTCTACGTTGTAACTGACTGACTGAGCAGTATTATTTCTCTGAAGATTGCAGGCTTTCACTGATGATGAGCGCCGAATAGCACGATACCAAGGTCATATATAGCTTACTACCGACTACCCTCTCCAAATCACCTTCTCGTTTAATCACCATATCACAAGTTCAAAACCTAATTCATTTTATTTAATAGAAGTTTAGAAGAGACTAATTTGATTTGTCGAAGCCCACGGTCATGAATCACTATTAAACGAAGTACGATTCAAAAATAGGTGAAAAATGTATTTACTCATGATGTTCTTCTAGATCATAAGTCCCTTTAATCTTTTGTACATACTTTGCTTCGTTCTTTCCAGTTTAACTATATTGCCGTTTTAATGTGGTATGGTAGCTTGGACCTATGCAAACAGGAGAAAAAATTCTACGCTGTTCAAGACTCACTGACTGAAGGAGCATTAGTAAAGTATTTCGCTCAAGTATAACACTCAGTAATTCCTACTCATGACCTAAGCATGAGTCAAATCCTTCGCCACGAGACCTGAAAGATTTGACGCTATGCACAAAGGCAAATAGATCAACACTACGTTAGCAGTGTGGTGTGAAAATTCGTTAGTACCTAACCATATAAGCGAATTCGTCGCTCCAAGTACAAATCGATTGGTCTTAAAAATTATTATCGCCAAAATCAGAAACGTAGAAGACTTTGACCTTGATTTAGAAGCAGGAGGACGGTTATTTCTAAAGCTGCCGACAGAAACAACTTCGAGTTCAAGGACTTTGTTGTTGAGTTATTTGCATGTGAGTTTTCTTCAATCCTACTCATACATCAACTACAATCGTGCATTTAGGTAGACGGTGGTTGGTCACACGTAATATATATCCCGACTACAACTCAGTCGATAAAAATGCTCAACCTCATCGACCGATTTGCATTTTTTACCCAGTGCTTTGTACACTAATCACCCAGTTGTTCCACGATTTTATCGATCCGCTATTCCCTGGTTGAAATGGTATCGGTCATGAAATTGATGACTAGTTAGTCTAAGCAATGTTAGTAAACACAGACTATTATATGCTTAGAGTCCCCCCAGATAATCACGACTAGTGGTTTGAGGGAATGGATAACACAACACAGGTGCATTCACTCATTATCTTCATTCTTTATGTTTGAAGTCCCATTATCTTTTTTATTCATACCTTTCCATTTTTTCTCTTGTTTTTCAAGCTGATTACTATAGCAAATGGGAAACAAGAGATGAGGAAAGGGAAATGTATTTTTATCAATATTCACTAGGTTAAATTTCATTTGCACCTCTTAAAATTAAGTATGCCAATCACTCTCATCTATCTAGTCAACAAAATTATTTGATAATCTGAGAATATGCAACTACTACTTATATTAAGTGTAAAAGTAATATTAAAAGATTTATACAGGCATGTGTATGCTGCAAATGGAACACATGATTTAATCAAAAAAATAAATTCAATAAACAAGTATAATAATCCTTCAATGACCATAATATCATTAATAATAATAACAACATTACTACTACTACTTGTAATTTACCTCAATTGGTAAGACATCAGCGAATAAGCATATAAACCATTTTGTTGCAAGTAATGTACAAGTGATACCTGAATTCGTGATCACTTTATGAACCATGGGAATTTTATCTCTACAAATAAAGAAATGAGAAAACCGATTAACATTGAAGTTTAAACTCTCATAATTAAAATGAATTGTTAATTAATAGGTAAATTTTAAGAATTCTGGTTAACAACTGTAATCATATACCTGTTAATATGAAAGAACAATATAGTAGTATCGAGTAATCAGTAAAGCAGAAATCAGCACAATATGTAGCAGTTAAAACCTCAACAACGTATCAGAACAGCGAGATAAATATCAAATGAGTAATAGCAGAAGTAGTAGTAGTAGTAACATAAATAGACTGGTAATATAAACGATTAGTCACAAAGAACATAGACAACTATTGTAGAATGTTGCTGATGATTTTCAGCCAACGGAAATTCAGTATCTTGCGTAGACACCTCTCAGACCAAAGGTGACATCTTACTATGGGAGAGAACAAACCAACTTCCAGTCGAAGAGGGAATTAGGAAAAGACGTTAGAAACGGATAAGGTATACAATGCGTAAATCATCAGACCACATCACGAGGAAAGCATTAACTTGGAATCCTGTTGCGAAACGAAAAAGAGGAAGGTCAAAGAACACACTGCATCGAGAATAGGAAGCAGATATCAAAAGGATGAACAGCAACTGGAAACAGCTGGAAATGATTGCTCAGGACAGAGTTTAACGGAGAATACTGGTAAGCGGCCTATGCTCCTCTGTTAGGGAGTAACAGGCGTAAGCAAGTAAATTGGATCTATGTGCACACGTAGAGTACCACGTTTTTCATGACTGATATTTTTAGTTTCCTTATTTACGGTAAACAATTTGAAACATTATTCATTTACTAAGTAAATAAATGTGTACTCGATTATAAGTCAAACTTCATGTGAAAAGCGTGATACTACTCAGCTGTTAAAACCGAATTAGATGGAGCAGCAATCGGACATGACCCCTAATAGTTAAAATGTAATGCCTTATTTTTTGATTTAACAGATTGGTTTTCATCAATCTATTCTACTAATGATAGTCATCATTGAGAAGGAAAATATAATTTCATGACTTCTCAGTTGATGTTCTTAACATTAAAAAGTAGAAAGCTTCACGTAAACCATATACTCACAAAACATGTAATCCACCAAACACCTCTTAATCTTCTTTTTATCTTTAAAGAGAATAATAGCTTATTATAAATTCTCTAGGCCAGCAGAATATTTATCAACGGAGGTAATAACATTACCTAATGTTATATCACAAACTAACATGAAGTAAAAAAACGAGGATAATAGTTAACAAAATTATTTCACTTACTTCAATAATTCATCAAACACCATACAATCAACACGTACAGCTAACATATCAGATGAATAGTATTTAGGCAAAATGTGATTAACTAACGCATCCAATAACCAAAATGCTTTTACTTCTCTCTCATCTTGTGGGCAATCAAGAACGAGAAGTAGTACAGCTGCGATATAATTCATACCCTATTAAAAGGATTTATGTTGAGGAGGAGTAGGACGAAGACAAGGTAAAGAATCATCATAGTGTTTAAATTAAGTTAGTAATTATGTTAAACATAACCTGGCTTTTGTCAGCTTACATCTCGTGACACGGATAAGACATCCGTCTCCCAGCGTAAAAGTAATATGTTGAATAGCAGTTCGTTGTTTTACTGCAAGAATATGAAAGGTGGCCTTTAAAAGCAGACGTTCGTCGATTATTAGTATTTCATAGGTGTCTTCAAAGCATTATTCGTCTTTCCTGGAGCCAATGAGCAAGCAGTGACAAAGTTAAACGTAATATTGAAACTTTAAAGCGAAGGAAAGGACCTTAATCAGAAACTTAGCTCTACTACCATAATGATCAGACTAAGAGCCGAAAAACGATGTCACCTTTCGGTTTCAGCACCTCTAACAATTGTTCACACCTTCCCCACTCTAGCCACGGCTAGCCACAAACTAGGAATGTATTTAAGAAGTCGTAGATCAAATACTGGTAATATTCAAATGCCTTCAACCCTCAAAGACAATCGTAGATATGGAGTTATGTGTATGATACGCATGATTAGTAAACTTTAACTGACTATAGGCAATGCGAAATCATACTAGTATGCAATACGTTTTTAGAAAAATATGCGTTACAATAAATTTGACAACAAATTTGCTTCCAGAGTGTAAACTGAGACAGAACACGATGTTGTCACTGTGTAGTCTTTTTATATCATCAAATGCTTAATAACCTTATTCTATGATGGTATGGATTAGGGCTTAGTGGATTGGTGGAGCTGCTTTTGTTACTTTTAATTGTTTACGTGCATGTAGCTCTTTCTATAACTATTTTCGCATTAAAATTGCAATAATTTAATATTCACACGGAAATTCCCCTGTAATCGATTAAACTTGCGTTTTTAGGTATTTTAATGATTTTTTAAGTTTGGAATAGTGTGAATCATAAAGCCCAGCAACAGACGGTGAGCGTAAGCTGACCAAGTTAGTTTGGTCGCTTGGTGACCAGTTAGTTTCTGGCGTACTGACCTTTTCTTGAGATATAGGAATTTGTACGTCATCACAGTGCGAACGAAATTAAGATTATCAGGTCTAACTCTCATCAGATGTATCAAATGCATGTCTAAAATTGTAAAGGAAAAATACCGTCCACTATATAGTAGTCGTATAGAAAATCAAACTGGATTGTCAGACATCTAGTATATGATATACCACTTCACACTAAAAATGTCCATTTAACTAACCAACAAGCTCAACATATTTGGTAAAAGCAATCAACAGTAGGATTACGGACAAGCTGAAAGTATCAATAGACATACGTCAAATAAATACATACAAAATAATTAATAAAAAGTATTCTTTAAAAATGGCATACTTGACAATAGCCGATTTGAGGAAAATGAACTGCGAAGGCTGACAATACCCTCTTCAATGATACAAGTTTGTTATTAGGGCCATCCGTATCTTGGAAATGTTTATTCTCCGGAAAGGTGCGGGGGACGTCTAAAAACAATCAAAAGGATTGAGTCTAACTACAGAAATATTTGTAGTGGAACAAGATATAAAACATTTTGGCAAATTTTTAAAAACTTGCTGTTTAAGCACCAGTGCATTTACTTTACTCTATTCTATAGGATTGTTTACTCTTCTTTTTTAATTATCATTTTGCTACAATTAATATCACTAAAGCTATTTTCTCCAACCGTTGCTGACGTTATCTTTTGGTGTTAAGTTGCGATTTTACGAGCTAGTACATATGACCTGGGTTACTTAACTAAATGGGTGTGGAGGTATCTGCAGGCACTAGTAACTAGTATGGTTTGCAGTTCATAGCTCATTGTAAATAAACAGCCTAACAAGTAAACGCTTACAGCTGCTAAGACTAAACTGCAGTAGAGAACAAAACTGGAAACATTATTATAGATCGTCAATTTAAACTGGTTGCACTAAGTACAAAAGCCAACATGAAGAACAAATCAACATATATTGACAATTCAGAACAAAAAGATGTCAAAATTTTCGAAATTTTAGAACAAAAGGCCATGTTGTTCAGGTATTAATGACTACACAAATATAAGCCATCAAAAGGGTGATCAATGTGTTCAGGTTTGAGTTGAAGAGCGAGGATAATGAGTAGCAAATCAATAACTGTGCTGGAAAATGCTGGTGAGGTAGAGTGTAATCTGCACAAAGCTGGAGAAAGTAGACAATGGTGTATGACTAAGCGCCATTAAAAATTGTATTTTTCTTATCTACTTTTGTTCAACTAACGCGTGGGCATAATAGCTGTGGCAGCAAAATTTTAAAACTACTACATAGCACTACTAAGATGAATATACAGCAACTACTGATAAATTTGCACTATTCTAATGAAAAAGGGTTTTATGAAACTGAAATGCAAAGTTGTGACTAGTAAGCGACCGTATTACTGAGTAACTGCATAAACACCATATTATGGAGCCTAAATAAAAACACTTTGTATGTCTATTAGAAATACTTAGACCCTAACATACCAGCCAAAATGACATTCCAAATGTTTGCAGGAGGTGTTTTAGAAACCGCTAGTTGGTAGGCATCTGGATTAGATTTCATTCTTTCATAAGCTCCAGACAGGTGCATCCATACAGTTGATCGAATGTGGTCTGGTATCCCTTTTCGACAGAACCTTTTAACTGAAACAATATAACAAATAATTCATGACAGACATCTTGCACTCCTTTTTGAAGGAAGAGCAGAGAAATACTTTTCCCAACGAGAAACTCTTCTCTGTAATACTGACTCATAAGCCTGAACAAAGTCAGAATATTCTTCTCCTTCAACATAATCTGGCTTTCTGAAACCCCTATCTGAGAATTTCCTGCAGAGAAATATGGTATGATATTAATAAAAAGTGATAACAAACTGTTCGTCTATGGCACTCATAAAGATCTTGGTCCCTCAAGGCCACAATTCAGATTTAAATTAGTAACGGTTTCAGTTTCAATTGGAAGGACTTACAATCCTTCCCGCTGAAGACTGGATAGTAGTTCTGATGACCTATTATTTTTGAAGTATGTTTTTAAATATAATCCAGTTACTCAATGGAAAAATGTAGCTATAGCTCTGATACCACTTGTTATAGCATCATGTTAAAATCATTGAGCGCTTTATAGGAAAAACGGAATTTCTTGCATTTTGGTCGTGTATTTAGGCTTGGTGACTTCTCAGTCAGTTTTCGGGGTGTTTTGGCCAATTCAGCGTTGAGAGGTTTGCCTTTTAAACACGTTGCTTTGAGGCGGTCATGGTTGTTATTTTCCCTCTTCACCTCGACGGTGTAGTACTTTGATACTCTCTTTAAAACCTTTGTAGAGGTAAACAATCACTCAAATAAATAAGTTGCATAGTCTCTCGTTATTGACGCTGACCATGTTTATTTCAGCTGACACGACTAACTGAAGCTCTTGGTTAAGCATCACCACAAGATTACTCACTAAAGTGACATGGTAAGCAACTTGCTCACAAGTTAACTGGCCTGAACGTTGCCATCCCATTAACGTTCTACCCACGATTACATATAATTTCTCCTCCATTCCTCACTGGCTTTGATTTATCCTTATTCTAATGTGTGGGTTCGATCGTTAGAAGTTGCTCTGGCTATACGAAAAACGTTTCATGGTCTTATACCGGGTGCACTTCACCATGCACTACTTTTTTCGGTTTCTTCGATAGGTCAAAGTAGGCAATCGCGAAGTACAAAGGCGCGTGTACTACATTCTGTGGAAGAATTAAAGTAGACATTTGTTGATTGCTGTCGAATGTGGACTGGCTTAACTGAGCAGCACGGAATTTGTAAACCAGTTCATGTAACAGTTGACATCCAAGTTTGGCAAAGTGGGAGCGTTTTCCTAGAATTCACCTGAAAAATGTGGTATCATAGACCAACTATCCGTCACTGCACCCAACATTCGCTTTTACAGTGTTGCAAATTCTTGATAAAATTAATGGTCTTGCGTCGGAATATTCGTGGCTAAAACTGATGCCTCCGGTTATCGATGAAACCCTCTTACTAAATCGTTGGATTGTAGGTGATGGGTGAGTGTTACAAGGCATGTAATTTCAAGTAGTCTCGTCAAAGAGTGGAACAATCCAGATTCAAAGTGATATCGACAGCTTGTCGTTAATGTATTTGGATAGCCAAAGTTGGCTATCAAGCGTTGAACGACAGCGCAAGTAGTCGTTTCACTATTAATGTCATTTGGTAGTATTGCTTCTGGCCAACGTATAAGTCAGACCATGCATGTCAGAAGATAAAATAATTCGTTTGATTAGGACAAATGTCCTACTACATTGAGATGGATTTGGTCGAATCGTGCGTTGGAAATGGGAAGTATCAAGAGAGTTATTATTATTATTATGCTAAACTACCTTGTCTTTTTTTGGTAGACCACAGTGAAGTGTGGCTATTCTTTGATGTCCTTGTTCACTTTCGGCCAGCAAAAAATCTCTAGATAATTATCTTAGTAGTATCGTAAACTTCAGGATGTGAGACGTTGTGTAATGTGATGAAGATGATATGTTGATAACTCGTGAGGACGATTGGACTAGCGGTACCTGTAAAAAAATCACAAAGTAAAGTGTTCTCACCATTTTCCAATTGCTTTTGTTAAGAGCCTGAACCCTGTTAGGGGTAACTGGTGATGGAGATTGTATTCTTTATTTTGAATTCAAGTTATTTCAATAATTTCGATTCTCTGAAAACGATTCGAGAAATGTATCCTCGTAGGGAATTGGCGACTGCATTCTGAGTTCTAGATATGTGCTGTATGTCTGTAGAGAAATGGGAAATGTAGTCTAGATAGTGAAACTTTCGTGGAAAGTACTTATTCGTAAATGACTTCATAGAAAACGTCGAGGGTTTATAATCAGTGGAAATCGTAAATTTTCAGGCTTCGACTAAACTTTGAAAATGTTGTACAACACAGTACATGGCTAATAGTTCTCGGCGGAAATTGACTAGTCTCAACTCGATATCTTGTAACCGTCTAGAGGAGAATGCTGGAGGTTGCAAGCCTCGTTAATTCGTTGTTGCAGCCGTGTGCCAATTTTTATGTTGGATGCGTCTACAGTGATACTGGTGGGTGCTACAGTATTGTGATAATCTGTCATTGTTGTAATCATTATTGCATCATTTGTTACCATGAAGGCTTTTTTGTCTATGCATCAATTGTTACCATTGTTTTGTTTCCGCGAGGTTGACCTGCTAGTAGTCATAATAAATGATCAGTTAGGTATAAATCCCCTGTAGAAGCTTACCAATCTACTAAAAACTAGCCAGTGCCTGGTGGTGATTGGTTTCAGATACTCCAGAATGGTCACTACTCTGTGTTTTTGAGGTTGTATGCCACCATCAACGATAGTATGTCCCAGGAAGTTCAAGGAGGTTATTTCGATTCAGCATTTCTATATATTTATCGTCGAACTTTATTGTTGGAGTCTCTTAATTAGTTATATCCAAATGTTTCATATGTGTCTGATTAGAAGCCTTTAACGGTTTGATTTTATAGAATACGGTTATACCTTTCAAGTTAGCTATTAGGCCATGGATGTGTGGTAAATGGTACAGGTCTGGAGTTCTTTGGGAGTCAAGCTGCCGGTAGCCACCAATGGGGCTGATAATGATTACTATCTTCCTTGAAGATCATATGTAATTTAGATGACCGTTTGTTGTTGGATGAACGGATTATTCCTAAGTCTATCATATGATCGAATTCATTCTTAGCAATCTTCAATTATTTCGGTGTGAGTCAGTGTGCTTTTGATAATACATGTTGACTCGTAGTCATGATGTGATACATAACACTGATAATTAAACATAATAATTTCGTAATTGTCTTATTCACATATGGATGCTTGTCAAGTATTGACTGCAAATAATCATTAACTAAATTTTTAAGCAAGGAGGGCAAAAGTAGCAATCTGTAATAGTGGTTCTACGTACAGATAACTGTGTTGTTGTTTACTGGTCTCTTTTTGCAAAGGTCCACGAGCAAGTTGTGGTGGCTTAGTAATTGTTGCATTTGATGGGCAATTTTACGTTGCTGATGGTGAACAGCCAGAGTATGGGACTTTGCTAACCCTATTTTCAAGCAAGCATATCTTTGGCCATATATGGCGATTTCTTTTGCGCCGGCAGCCTGCAGGTGCAATGCAGCTCCATGTTGGCAAATGGATAACCTTGTAAGCAGAATGACGACCTTCTGCTCGATTATCGACGTGGTCGCTAGAATTCGTTTTTACGTTGATGATAATAAATAGGCGTCTATTTCTAGTGGCTACAATAGCCGCTTAGGCGTACTAGCAGGATAGTTTTATATTATTTAAACTGTAGGTTTAAAATTAAGAAAATAAAAGAGATCTCCGCACCTTTTAAAAGTGTAACTTAAGTGTTGTGGTATCAACATCAATTTGGATTTGACTTTCGTCGGAGTGAAGATGACGAATTTTGCATCAGAACTTCGTTTCTGTGAATTACTTGATTTGTGTTGTTCCTATAAGTTGAGAAAATTAGAAAGTGTGTTGCCCGATTTTTCAATTATATTTTCCATCTAAGGAGGCTTTAACATCACAAAATAAATCTCATTGCAGCAGGTTCTGGTGATCTCCATAATCCAATCAGCAGAGAAAGCCACTTTATCTATGGGGTTGTTGTAAAACGTTACTAAAGCTGTCTGTACTTGTTGTGGCAGCTCGTACACGAAAAACTAGAGGAAAAAAACTGATGTTAAAATGAGTTGACCAATCATTTTTCTCATGTGTGACAACGTTTTATTCCGAACCATTGTCTTTTCACATACGAACCACAATCCGTTTCTCTTGGCACCCTCAGAGAGCCCATATGTTATTTTACTTGCTTTATTAGCTCTTAGTACAAATTATGATGCTTCTACTCTAGTTTCATTATCTTCCACCTCCGATTCTCTGACGACCGAAATATTATCGGTCTTCTATACTTGAGTTTACTCAGTTCACCTCTCATTGCATTCGGTACTGGATTACCTTTGCTACTCCTCCAACCACTTTACTACTCCCTAGGTTCTGTCATCAGCCACCCACAACATATCAATTAGTGAAACGGTACCCAGGCTTTTTGACAACCCTACATGCTCTTACAAATATTACAGCCCCCATTTATTCCTTCTCCTCATTAATACTAAATTTGTAATAGGTAAGATGTTCCTCCTTAAAACCATCTCTTCATCATTCAGCCTACCCCATCCTGACAAACACAGAATCTTGTTGCCATTTCGGTATCTTGGGTGATGAGTTACGAGATGAATCATACACTTATTGCCATTGTGACCGCTAGAACAAGAAAGAATGTAGTCACTTGATTTAATGTTTACGCTCACCCTCTCCAACATGTCTTAGTAACTTAACTATGAGGGAGTTTATATGAGCCATTATTAGTCAAATGAACGCCACGCTACTGGTTAGTTTTATACGCAGACTCCTTGCAGAGTCTTAGTAAACACCCTTACCTGCAAATATTATTAAAGAAGTTTCTTTAAACATGACCAAATTATTATCTTTGGTGACTTTAACCTTTTAGACATTGATCGGAATGCCTGCTCCAACCTGCATAAGCACGATAACGTTTTATGCACCAGTGATATTTATGGTTGGTAATCATGTGTCACTCATCAAGCAACAAGTAACAACATCTTGCATTCCTCTCTCAAATCGTTTTCACCCATCATGACTTCTAAGCACTGGGTTCTATTATTAACACATAGTTTTGGTTTTTTTTCTATCGTGACAATACGGCTAGAAGGAAGTTATTTTTTATCACTTTATGGTCCTTTCAGGCAGCTTGTCATTACGCTTCTTCATGAAAAACAATCTGCAGTGAGCAGGTATACTATCCCTTTCCTTGTTGACACTCCACGACTTCACTAGCATTACATGATGTCAATGATCATATCTTGACATATTTCGGCGACCTCTGCTTCACCGAAAATGTTACAACACTAATTTGTAGATCAGGTAGATTTTTAGGCCACATTCTTCACAGCTTCCTTAATCACAATAATGTCGCACAAAATTTGTGTACAAAATATTGCCCACTTGTTTTCAGCTATCCGCGAGCAGGGAATAAACACAAGCTGGAATCTGTTTCAAAGTGCTTCCCATATTATATATAAGGAAGTGCTAAAGAACAGAAATATATGGCAAGCTCCCTGCTCTTTGGCTTTGGTATATCAAAATTGACCTCATTTTCCCTTACAAGATGCTTCACAAGTTAGCATTCACTACCTGTAACGTTATCCAATCTAAGTGAAGCCCCATCATATAATCTACGTAACCATCATATCTAGCATTGCTGCCGGCATTTTTAAAATAACCCTTAGAGCTATCTTTTTATTGGTTAAAGTTTTCCAAGTATAAAACAGGCTACCAGTGGACATTAGGAACTCTAGATCCCATTAACGTTTATTAAATTGTTTCGCCCTAACCATACGTGTTATGTCGAACCACTATAAAAGAGTGAAAGCATTCCAGAGATGTGTTTTAGAGAACTAATTCATTAATTCTGGTCATGAGTAGTGTAAACATTACATTTCTATGATTGTTACGTTCCTCTTACCCTATCCCTTCTTTCAGCATATTTGCTGTTATTATATTGTCTCCTATTATGGATTACAGTTAATTAGTTGTGTCGAATTTACCCCCATTTACTGCCACAATCTCTTTTGTTTTGTATTAGTGTAAAATCCCTAATTGGTTCATTATATGGTCTGATTTTGTTTATATAGGCATGAATGAAATATAATTCGATTTGATTCTATCTGTTTGGCTCATCAAACGTTGTTGTTTTCCTCTATTCTGGTTTTAGGAATTGGTAGTCGTGGGGCACAAGTATCCGTACACTGATCAGGAATTATCTAGGACACTGTGTATTTTCATAATACATAACCAAATTGACAGTCAACTATCACCACCACAACCACCACCACATAATTATAATTCAACAATAAGTTATTAAATGGAACTCGTCATTATAGAATCGAATGAGTATTTCTCAAAAAGACTATTCTTCATTTCAATGTTTGTTTGCTTTTTTCTTTTCCTTTGTTTCTATGTAATCCACTTGTCAAACATTTTTCCTTTTTGTTTTTTGTTTTCTATTGATTTCTGAAGTTTATTTTAACAATTTCATTTTATTCATTAAAATAGATTATTGAGCTAAATGGGGTAAACAGTTTACTCACATGATTATTGCATTCTAATGACTTATTTGATTTACTTAATTATTCAGTAGAAACAACAACAACCAACAACAACAATGAGAAGTGGGAATAATAGGAAAGGTGATTTTAATTTGAATGAAATTCATCAAAACAATAAAACAAAGCATAATGAATGTTATTAGAATAAACGTTTATCCAACCCGGGAAGATACAACCTCATTCAAATTACATTTGTACCGATTGCACAAGTGTGACTGATTGGACACAGTAGACTAGTGGTGAACGTGGTGGTGTTTGGCACAAGGCGGACTGAATTCGAATCCTAGTTTGAACATCAACATTCGGATGCAAGTACATCCAGCCGATGAGTCCCGAATAAGATGAAATGCGCGTCCTGAATTCCGCTTGCTAGTCTCAATGTAACTTAAATAGTGAATGTTGGAAATTATTGAAATAAGTGACCTACAAATACATTATGTATATTGTAGTTGAAATGAATTGATTATGCAGAGATGATATTAAGCGTTTGTTGGGGATGTTAGATCCCCAAAACTCACTTGGCAAACCTGTTATTTTCGTGATTTTATTGTGTAAATTCGAATTTTCTGTTTTGGCGCCAAAAATTCCCCTTCTCACCTTCAGTTCGTGTTTCCCACTTGGTAAGACACTAAATCTTGTTGGTTCGTTGTTTATTTCAGTACACTGTTTGTAACATTCCAAGGACGCTCTCTATTTTTGTATATATACGCATGAGTTGTGTGTGATGATGTCGTCTGACAGGCTGCCTGTGGAATCAAACGCTTCTAGCTGTCTTTGGACTTCTTACTCTAGTTAGCTGGACTGGGGCGGTGCGGAATAGCTTAGCTTCCTGTTACTGTGTCGCTAGTCTTACGTTCGTTAGCGGTTATCTAGGTGTCACCATAAACTCGCGAAACCTTAGCAGCCTTATTGTTTGTATTCATCATGAATGGATGTAGATTAGACTCATTAAGAATTTGGGAATGATGAGCTATTGTTTTGTGGTAATACGAGATTTTTTATATTTGGAGTACATTCTTAATCCTAATAGAGAATAGAACTTGAGACATTCATGTCTCATTAGTATAATTTGACTAACCGAAATTTAACAATTGAATTGTTACCTAAATTACTTTGTGATATAATACGAGAATCAATCAATCAATCCCAATTATGAAAATTGTCTCACTTCCAACACATCTGTTCTCCAACATTCGTGATTTCTAACTAGAACTTCAGGAATCGTTCGAAGTTATTAACTAGTGAGCTGATCATTGTTCTTAAAATTTTAATGAAAGTCATGATTCGTAGAGTTTAGACAAGTTACGGAGTGATGCTAGTTATCACTAGTGGCACTGACTGATCTTCATGTTATGTCAAAAAATTGTTTGAAGAGGAATTTTTCCATTAGACACCAGCTGATTCAGTAATGGTAATGGTTAACCGCTCACCGCGAAACATGACAACCTTCAATTTTCACTTGGTGACAAGATGGTGGATATTCACTGCTAAGGAGTCTTACAGTAAGAAGAAACAGTTACTCAGTGTTATACAGTTTCAAGTGGTACTCAACCAATATCAATCTCTGATGAATATAAAGAACTAAACACTTTGCATGTACTTTAAATAGATAACTGGCGAAATTGCCAGTAGCGGATAAATGATATTAGTTTTTCATGACTAATATACAAAATACGTTCAACTGATATAATCCGCGTATTACGCATAGTGAATGGAGCCGGGTAACACTGATAAATGGAGCCAACAAACAATATATAATAAGGGTCAGAAGGAGGAGTAATGGGAGTGATTTTATGTGACTTTGGTTAACAACAAATTCAAAAAGTCCGAAAGCCTTCACTAGTGTTTGTAAGTGGAAACTTAGCAAACAACTTGACTAAACGGTGTTTATGGAAAGTATTAGTTTCAAAACATGTAAGGCTCATAATTTGTATGATTTGACAATCGTTGATTAGTTTCATAAAAATTCACATCGAAAGGCGCTGCGACAAGTCAAAGCACCATCCACATAATTGATCGGAAGGAAACACGATGGATATTTTGGGACTCACAGAAAAACATTATACTAACTTGTTACTTACTTTGTTCACATGCATTTTATATTCCTAAGTAAAACTTTTCTATAGCATTTTAAATTGCCTAAATTCACTACATAACTGGGGATATATTTCCGGGGAAACAAAAAAATGGTTAATTCTATCATACACAGATTCTTCAAGTTGATTAGGTATATTGAACTTTGCAAGCACAGCGCAATATTTTGATTGTGCGTTACTGTGAAATGGGTGATAACCTCAAATCAGAGGATATACTTGGTTTTAAACTGGACAGATGTATTTCCGATACTTTGATTAAGACAGGTTCGACGTAACTATCTCTAAAAGTTCTCTTAGGTGCTGGGTTATTTGGCGGAATAATTTTCTCCGTAGTTTTTGCCAAAAGTAAATTTTTATATTAAGGATAACTTACTTAGGACGACCATGGCCACTTATCTTCGGCACTGGTTTCGGTCTTGGAATGGGAATTTCCAACTGTAACAATGATTTCAAACAACCACTTCCACTGGTTTCTCACCGTATAGTGGTAATTTTCCGTGACCTTTCTTACAAATCGTTTTAGAGTTCGATTCAGGTCTCAGATGAACCGAAAGAATCTTAGAATTTCGGAATAGCGCTTTTAGTCTGTATTTTTATTGAACATATATATGGATTCCTAATGACTTTTCTTGACAAATGACTTGTAGATTGTTATTGAATAAAGTTTATTCCAAATTGAGTTTTCTTCATAGTTAATTAAATTTTTTTAATCCTCTTAAGTGCATGTTCTGGGGCTTTGTATGTTTGAACTAAAGTGAGCGCTTTGCGTAGGTAAACTATTATGTACATAGTACTTTTGACTAGTGCTAATTTGTTTTAATAGCTCGTTTTTAAGTATGCTTTGCTCCTAATCATTTTTCATCAGTGATTACGTTGTTCCATTTATTCATTCTGAGAACTTTGTATCACTATTACTGGACGTACTGTATACTTGTTTGTATTTGCAATTTCAAAGCGGAAACACTCCTGCCAATACTTGCCAGTCTATTCAATCAATCAATCAATGCATGTTACCCCCTGTGGAGTATAGACCGCCAACCAGTATTTCCCAACCAACTCTGTCCTGAGCTTCCCTTTCCAGTCCTTCCCAAGTGCACTTCGGTCTCTTCATGTCTGATTCCAGTTCCCGAAGCAGTGTATTCTTGGGTCTTCCCATTTTCCTTTGACCTCCAGGGTTCCATGTTAATGCTTGTCTTGTGACACAATTTACTAGTTTCCTCAGTGTGTGTCCTATCCACCTCCAGCGTCTTTTCCTAATTTCTTCCCCTACTGAAAGTCGATTTGTCCTCTGCCATAGGAGGTTGTTGTTGATGGTATCCGGCCAACGGATCCGAAGTATCCTACGCAGACAATTGTTTATAAATACTTGTATCTTATGAAGGATGCTTTTCGTAGTTCTCCAAGTTTCAGCTCCATGCAATAGAACTGCCAGTTTATTACTAGTACTCAAAGACAACATTGTTAACGTGACATTCAGATATACTTTTTTTCAGTATTAATCGCATACCCGTGATTCTCTACATCTCTAAAATTGCGCCGGTTCAAATCTTGTTAACCTTCAGGAGATCTGAACTGCCTTTCAAACAACATTAAAATATCTACGCAGTTTTCTAGTCTGGGTTTCACTACTGGGGTTTAAAGCGCAGTGAGTATGTCTTACATCTGACTCCAAGTAAGTTTACGATACTTATATTACGTTGTGTCAGCCACCTAATGTCGTTGAGTTGTGATGTTCAAATTATGACGAATATTTCAGCTGTTAGTCCCATGGTCAACGAATTTGTAATTCTTTAGGTAAAGTGCAGTAGTATCGTCGTATGCGCAGTTTTTTTGGATTGCATTCTGTAAGTGAACTAATGATAGTTATCAACTATACAAACTGAAATAGATGGAGCTACATTAAGACCAGTATGTCAGAAGTTACATAAGTATTAGCTAATTGACTAAGCATGTTTGTCACATGTTCAGTCCAGGGATGATAATTTTAAGTTGGTTGCCAATGATCTACGTCCAGATTAATTCATCCATATATTAATATTATCAAGTCTAAAAAATATACAAGTGGTTAAATGAAGCGCCATCTGGTTCTACCATTTCAGTTTGTTATTTCGTCTATCCCTCCCCCCTATTTCTGTCGTTGGTGTATTCAGGTTGAAAATTGACTACACGTGTCTAAGGTTTGCTTTTATAATATGCAAATCGTTTTATAAGAATTAGGAAACATTGCACAATACGAAACTTGTCTCTCGAAACTAAATTGGTAACTCTTAGTAATCGTGACTCACATTTTTTGGCTCAAGTAAGAGGATTGTGAGCTCCAACATGTTTGACTTGTTTTGTATTTTTGCGGTTATTGAAGTCCTTATTACCGATAGGTAGGCCATAGTTCTTTTCTAAAACTAGTGATGAGGCTACGTATGTTTTTAGGGTTTTGTCATCTCTTTTTGATTTAGCTACTGATTATATAATCTATTAGTTTTACAATCGGCTTGCTACCTAAAAATTACTTTTTACTATGTTGATCACACTCGTTTGTTTAATTTCTCAAAGACATTTTATGGCATTTTTCAGTTTTTCATAGATGCTATAATGTCGCTTATCAATCACGCAGTAAACCGTAATTTGTGTGATCATACTAACCTTTAATTTATTAGTCGCCTATCAACACGAAACGAGCCTGATTAAAGAATTGAATATGTAGCGATATCTTCTCTAGCTCATATCAAAGTTACTTATTGTTTATGCACTTAAGTTTTGCCAGCTTTTACTTGTTGTTAGTCATGCAGCAAATATACTTGTTCTATTACTTGTGTGTTATCTAAATAAACCTTTGAAGATAATTAAGTTATGCGTCTATATATGTCAGTGTTTTTTAAATATGGGACATCTTACACTGTCTAGGTCACAACGTCACTGTCTTCGCTTCTCATTAATTGTAAGCCCTCATTTAAAAAAGATATCTCTAAGTAAGATGGACCGTTTACATGAGACTGTAGTAGATGAAAGGTTAACATTTTTACTCCAAGCTTTCTTAGTTTCACTTAAGTAATTACAAGGTTTTCATAACTTGAATTGCTACTGATTATTTTAAGGATCTTATGTTCAGTTAAATAGATTAATTTTACAGACTAAGTTAAATCTCATTACAAGTAATTCTGCATTTTCTGTCTACTGAATTATATTTTTCTAAAATTTTATTTTCCATCTCAAATCCTCTTCATTAATACTAACTCTGTGTGTACCTCCACTATTCTGGCATTTGGTCCGATAATTTCATCTCTATCAGCCAATCGGGGCATGGCAACTTGAACTGATGTACGCGCGTACCAAGTTCTACGTTGTAACTGACTAACTGACTGCTTGATTTTCTCTGTAAATATAATTTCGAAGGTTTAACTTCATTCATGTCTTTATTATTAGTTTAGCTGAATCTACTGTACTTCCTTCTTCTTACAAAATATGTGTACTGTAGTGTTACGTATTTGGTTATGTTTTCACTGTTGACTAAAGTCCCTAACTATTGTTAGTTATCATCAATTTTTTCATTATTTTTTGTAGAGTTAACTACTAGCTGACCTGAGGATGGTTTAAAGCAAATATTTTTCGAGAATTATGTGGTCCTATTGCATTAAATTTCCCAAACCAATTAATTCCACCAGTGCACGAGCCTCTGCTTATGGTGATCTGTTTATTTCAACTGGTTATTGCAAAGCATTATCCAAAACACCTGTTAAAACTGAGGAAAGTCAAAGTTTAAAGAATAAGTCATATGGTCCTTGCAGTAATTCTAGGTCTTTTCAAAACTCTTCAAATATTCAACCATTAAAGTTGAAGTCTAAGTTAAATGAAACCCCTTTGGAATTAAAGTATAGAAATGTTTACCAAGAAACTTGGCGTTGGTTAGACGAGTATTGGTCATTATACAATCTTTCGTATTCGAAGGTATGACTTGGTATTTTATAGTATCATTAAGCTTGGGAGTAACAGATTCTTGGTTTTTCTAGTTGGTTTAAATCCAACTGAGTTATACGCATCAAAAGTTTTTTATGGATTCTTCCATCACTTGCCATCACTTTTTATGGATATACTAAATTGGACGTCAGAAACATTCATGTTTTATTTAAGTATCTATCACTTTAACCCCATTAACAGTCTTAACTGTTACAGCATGGAAAATCCTTTAACTTTAATTGAGTTTCTTGTTCAGTAGTGTGTTCTAAATAAGAGTTTAGAAGTAAACTCATCGTTTGACTGTTTTGAATTTTTTATTCATTCCTACATGTTGTATAGACAACTGACAACATAGTCGGGAATAAATTTCCCTAATAAATAGTTTTTTCATTAGAAGATATCATATTAATAAATCCACTTGATATATTTCTAAACATATCAGATTCCTTATCGATAATAGTCACTAGGCCATTTGGTTAATAGTATCTCATCCATTTTCTGCATAAAATGCACAGTTTATTGATTGTAAAGATTCAAACACTTTTTTTCATATATAAAGTAAAGTTGGTCTTATGAATTAAATAACTTTTATGTTTGGTTGCACATGCAAGCTCTATTAAATGACTGTGATAATTTAAGGAATTTCATTCATAAACATTGTTTGTCGACTAGTAGTTTTCATCTTTATGATGTGTAGGTATCTGGTTTAGTGCTAAAATCCCGCTTTATTTTGCAACATTGAATAAGTGTACATTATTATGTGACATTATATATTGCTACTGAGTAATCAGTTTTTTTCGTTATGTCAATATTTGACGCTTCCTCCCTTGTAGAGTATTAGTTTATTTGAAATGCACACTATATACAACCAAGTTAGGCTTGTAGGTATATCCAGATTTTAACGACTAAACCCACACTCACTAATACAGTAAAAAGAAGACATTGTTGAGTCAAGAGGAAGATATATTTGATCGTAAGTAAGGCGTAAATCGGGTTATGAAGTCCTATGCTGTCTAATTATGGGAGGTGTTGCTATCCAAGGTGCGTCGTGTTGTTATCTAGTGGTGTCGCTTGACCGAAGGCTTTCAGCTAATTGTGTCCGCTAAAACAAACATAGTCATCATCACTGACGAGAGCCTACACAACTATTTATTGTGTGTAATTATTTATCACTACTTGTTAATTGTATTACGATTATGAGTTCAGTAATCCATATAATGTAGGTGAAACTACGACCCATCATTCTAAATGTATATTAAAGTGATTTATCCAACCAATTATCTATCTTTCAATGAAGTAATCATTGATATCATCATTTTCCACTGAATTATGTGCATATGTATTTCAATTGGAATGATTATTTTTATGGAGATTGGTTATTTAGTTGATTGAATATGTCAAAGATTGATGTTACCAGGGTACCAGTGCTCCCTGGTTTTCAATGTTATCTTGCCAGCATCAATCTGTGATATATCTATTTCTTAGATCTTAATAACTAGTAACATTTTTAGTCAGTATTGTTATTATTCTATAACTGTGCACATATTATATTTAAGTTGGATTGTGACTGGCAAGTGGAATCCAGGACGCGCGTTTCGTCCTATTTGGGACTCATCGGCTGGATGTACCTGCATCCCAATGTTGATGTTACACACTGGGATTCGAACTCAGTCCGCTTCGTGTCAAACGTCACCGCGTTCACCACTAGTCTACTGTGTCCAGACAGTCACACTTGTGCAACGGGTACATATGTAATATAACATATATAATCTATATGTAAATATAACTTGTGTACTACCGTTATATAGAGGCAATCCGCTCAGGATGCACATATGGCAACAGAGGCTGACCAGTTTCAGTCTATTACAAATCAACGGGAAGATACAAGCCTATTCTGAACTGTATACATATTGTTAGATAAAACTATTTTACAAAGTATTTTAGTATTATTTTTTATGAAATAGAGATTAACATTTCCATTTATATTCAGTTTATTTAATGTTATTTATGGTTTCTATACAATAGTAAATAACTAGTCTTATCATCATAGGCGAAAAAATGCATTTTTAGAAAAAGAAGCAAATGAAAAATTGTGGAAATAATTCAAAGTGAAGTAAAAGTACCCGATATAGGTGTATTTCATCGTGAATTTTTGGATGCCAATAAGAAGCAAAGGATACAATTTAATCTGTATGTTTTTGTTTTTAGATTCATTCATTTCTTTAATTGAGTCTAAGAATTGTACTTTGTTTTTTTACGTTGTTTTTGCGTCCTTTGCTAACCAAAGGACGAGTGTACCGTGCAGCAGTTCGCTCTGTCCTTACTATACGGTAGCGAAACATGGCCGTTAAGAGTAGAGGACATTCGTAGGTTACTGGTCTTCGACCATAGGTGTCTCCGAATCATTGCTCGAGTATCGTGGGACAACCGAGTGAGCAATGCTGTCGTTAGGAAGCGAGTTCTAGGAAAGGAGGGCAAATCAATAGATGAGGTATTGAAACTTCATCAGTTGAGGTGGTTGGGACATGTGTTACGCATGTCTAACTACCGACTGCCTCGACGAGCTGTTTTGCGGTGTAGGAATAGGTTGGAAGAAAGCTAGAGGCGGCCAAACCAAAACATAGCAGAAATCGATGAAGTCACTGACAAGTGGACTAAGTCATGTTGGTAGATGTAGGCTGCGTGGTTGGGGTCCGCGAGACGAAAGTCACCAATGGTTAGAGACCTTGATCGACATGGCTCAGAATCGTTTGCAATGGCGCAGGTGCATCCACTCTTTGTGTTCTCTTAAAATCTAACCTTCTGGATTCTCTATCTTTCTCCTTTCAAATTTATCTCACTGAATTATACTTTTCGAATCATATCTTCGCTCGCTAATTTTCTGCATTACTGCTAATACTTCTACTATCGCTATCACTCTTGGATTTGAAGTGACAGTTGCGTCTCAGTGCTGATGTGGTATGGCAACCTGAACTGATGTACGTACGTACGAAGTTCTGCGTTGTATCTGTCTGTCTGTCTGTCTGTCTTTTTATGTTGTTCCTGATTTCTAGTTTCTCACTTTATTTTGTGTATGTGACTGATTGGTTAGTAAAGTTGTAATCATCAGCAGGATACAGTACGTATATTGTGTCTTATCTCGGACTTGCTGTCTTTGTGTAACTGTATCCTATTGTTTACGTTCACGTCTTGACTCGAATTCACTACCTTTGCCTCAAATACCAATACGGTTCCAAATAGCTACTTATTGTTATAAATGTGGAGACTGATATATTTTAAACAACTAAAAACTATTGAATATTGATTCATGAATGAAAACGCAATGGTATGATATAGAGGAATGATAATCACTCATGGCATACGACTGTTAAATAATACCCCGAATAAATTGAAATTAAAAACAAGACCACAAGCCAGAAGAAAACGATTTTTTATCTAACAAATTCCCTCTCTTATGTACAGGATATTAAAAACAAAATGACAGTTAAATGTCATAAATGATTGGCCGATATGGTTACTGTAGGTTCTCATTCTGTAATCAATAAACACCTATTTGTTTCGTGCATCGTATCACTCACCTATGCAACGGATCTGTTCATATAGTGAGCTCTAAATGCAACGAATTACGCGTGCTGAATCCTAGCGCAAACCAGTTTTACTAAAATCTTTTACTAAATAATAATACCGAAGCCATCCTCTCAAGATGCATACATCAATAGATATTAATCAATCTTAGTACTTGACATGAATAGTAGTTCATAAAATCCGTGACTGTTATTCTAAGCCGCATCGGTAGGTGCTAAACTACCTATCCTTGGGGGGGGGGTGGGTATGAATGATAATCACATTAAGAAACTATTGATGTCAAGTGACATGAGTGTACTAAGTAATCAATTTGTAATCGATGGAGGGGGTAGGATTGATGAAGCATGCAAACAAGTGTAATCAGTATGGTAGATACAGTAATTCTGATTATCATTAGATTAATATGAAGATGTTCGAATGAAAATCAAGAAAATCTGGATGAATACAGTCGTTTATTGTATTATAATAAGGTGATAACAATAACAACGGTAATAATGTAATGACAATTGGTCTATTTGACTGGATTTTTGAAGTAATGTTAAATCTCTGACTAAATGCATCAAATCTACTGTGTTGTAGAATAAATAACGTCATTGATCTGCTCTGTCCTTCGTTCAGCCTTGGAAAATGCTCTCGAAAATGGCAAAGAAGAGGCTTTGATGAAATACATATGTAACTAGCTCCACATGAGCAGGTAAATTGGTAAACACACATGGGATTAGTCAGTCGTGATAGCTTGTTCTTTAGCCAAAGGTTTCTAAGTGGGCAGCTTAGAAAATTCATCTTCTCTATGCAGTCTGCCGAATAGACTCTACAGTCTCGTGAATATAGTTATTGGATTAGGTTTCATTTTCTTAACATTGGAATTCAAGCTGTGTACGTTGATCATTACTCTGTTCCACGTAAGTTTCGTATAAATTAATCTCTGTAGAAAGCCATCATTTCTAGTAAGTGTAACGTTTAGGAATAGTATATGCGAATTCCGTTCCTGTTCCACTTTGAATTTTAGTGATGAGTATCAGCTATTAAAGGACCTTAGGATATCCTGAATGTCGGAATTTTCATCATATATTATGCATGTTTCATCAGCACACCTCTTATGGAATACTAGTTTGTTGATTGTCGTCTCTTGAGTACTAGTTTCGGCACTGTCCATGAAGAAACCGGCTAGCAGTGCACCAGCGGAAAACTCGTTCGTATCTTATCTACCTATCTCTCTGTCTGTTTGAATCTAAACTATGCGTTCAGAATACATCTCAACATAAATTTATTTAAATATGACGTTGGGAGTTCAGTATCTACTCAATTTGTATCTGTGTAGTTTCAAATAAAGCATACAGTTTTCGTTAGCGGTAGATTAATAAATGACGAGTTTGTATTTGGCGATACCATTTTCTTATTTGAACCATCTACCTTCTCTATTGTATCGTAAACTCAAATATATCACAAATAGAGTACTTTCAAACTTTTTTAATGTTGACTCATGGAGTTCTGTAATCTGCTTTGGTATATTAACCCATCTATGTCTTGAATGGGACGGACAAGTACTTAGGCTTTATGTATCTTTGGTAGGCTGTATAATGTTAGTAATACAGAATAAATATATTCTGTCGAATTGTTCTCATCTAATTGTTTGCCAGTATGTCTCATTATGTCTTTAAGCTTGCTTCCGATTAATTTCGGTCTTATTCCTTTCTTTGTTATGCTTTGAAAACTTGGTAGTAGTCCTATGATATATTCACCAAATTGTTTATGTAATGTTTTCTATTTAGTGACACAATCTTTATTCCCTTTTCCGGGCAGAGTTAGTAAAGATTGTATGTAACGATCTTTTAAATTTAATTTCATCATCCTGAGATCTTTAACTGATCACCTATGTATGCATACTCACTGAATCAATTTCTTGTTTCAGTCGGAAGTTCACTGAGTATATACCTTTTCATTTCATATCGACGAACTGTTTCCTAACGTTAATCTTGTTAATCTGAATTCGTCGTGCTTGCGTATCTACTTAAGTTTACTCATATATATGCCAAACTCTACGTCGCCTATTATCGGCTAAATACTACAATTCTTTCTATCCTTGTTCCAACTGAACCTAAAGGTGGTTTTGCAAAGAAGGTATATCAGGCAACTTTTAAAGATTAATTCAAGCTGAACACTGACAAAGGTCCTTAATACTGGGGTTAAAACTTAGCTTACTAACAGAGCAAAAAAACATAGTACTGTGCTAAAAATTTACGTTCGTTCCTTAGAGGAATCCAAATCTACAATAAATGTGCATCAATAAGTTGTTTTTATTGATTTTAGCATCCATAACAGTTAAGTTATGTATTAGATGGTATCTAGCTTTAGTATTTTCTTGTCCATGGTATGTAGTTCAGTGATTTCACATTAGAATGCATATTAAGTTTTGATTGGTAATGAACTGTATTGAGAAAATTCGTTCAGTACATTTTACATCACTTTTCTCAAGATTATAATGAGTGCTACTTATCACAAATATGTCAATTACATCATGTTTACTACCAGCAACAACATAACATCTAAAATAGTGTATCATAATCCTAGTCACTTGTGGTTATACTGCAAGTAGATCGGTAGAATTCGATTATCAATAAGGATTTGAAAAAAAAGAGATCGGTTACCTATAGAGTTATTCACTACTGGAGTATCTCAGTGTTAACGTCTCAGACTGTAAAACAGGTAGTTTTTGTTCGTATTCCATCAGTGGCATCAACTAATACTTAAAATTACTTAATACATCCTTTTTTAGCTATTACCTTGATGTGATAGTCGGGGTTGTCTATATTGTTAACCCTATTCGAGCTACATACATTGAAACACTTGTTCCTTTAAGTACTACAGGGCCGAATAATTCAGTTGAAGAACTTCATGACTAAAAGCAAAAGGCTGTTGGTTTAATGACGAAGTCCTACTGTTAACTGTACAAAGGTGTAATGGCAGTGGAATGTTCCCTTTAGTTAACCAACATTGCAGTTATACTAACCTCCCACAACGTAAGGATGGAGTTAGGGCAGGTCGGCTCTACAAGTGAACTGTCTTACTCCACAAATTTCTATCTTCGGTTTTAGCATCTTTGGCTCATTAACTTTGGTTATTCATGTAAGGTGTGGCTCAAAACTTAAGTACGTGAGTTTCTACTTTGGTTGGTGAGTTCAATTACCATTTCATTAATACTCACTTTAAAATTTACAAATAACACCACCATCATATAAAAGGTAAAATCGTTGTCTGTTTTTAGAGCTGTACCTTATGTTTATACGTATGCTACAATAACTAATCGGCACTACTTTTTTTCTTGATTTTGTTCCCTCTTTTAGTAAATGGTATCGTTCTATCGCTTATGTTGTTTATCTTGGTATCTTGGTTGATCTACAACGTTTATATCGTGCTTTATATTCCAAATTTACTTCCAAAGCAAGTCAATATGAAGATATTAATGATAAAGAAATAAAATGAAATAGTTCGTCGGTCTATTGTAGTAACAGTTATTCACTTGACAAGATAGATTGTATATACTCTTTTTCTAAATGAGAATAAACTTGTTTTTGTAGAAATAAACACTTAGTTTTTACCCAGTGTTCTGGTGATTACTAGCTTAGTAAATCAGCTTTCAGTGTAGTTGTTTATATTCGTTGCAGATCGATGTCAGTTGTGTACCACTGAACACTAGGCAGTACTGGATATTATGGGACTAGTGGAGTTCTAATAAGAAGTCGTGAATAGTGGAGTTGTGGCTTGTCTCGAGTGAGTCAGTTATCATCAGTGGCAGTAATCAATCTTCGAGCTATATTGATGAAAGTGGGATATCTACCATTGGACGCCGACTGGTCCAGCGGTTCAGATGGTTAAGCGTTCGCCGTGAAACCTGAAGGCCGTGGGTTATATTCCCTGAAGGAATTAGGGGTGCATTGTTGAGTAGTCCCAGTGGTATTGAACCATTATCAATATTTGACGAATACAAACAACTAAATTGCATACCTCTCTCTACAAGACTACTTCAATTGAGTTATCTTTCACTTTTTATAACATAAGATCAAAACCTGTTACATCTATCTGGCAAGACTAAGCAGCCGGTACTATTTTGATAAAACTGAAGCAAAATCGAGAAATTAGGTTATGAAGGAGAATAAGTCTTATGTGATAAAAAAAACAGCTACTAAAATGAAGTATTATTAAAATGTATATAATAATCAATGTTTCAAGATTATCAAAATGGTTGCAAACATTGAAAATCAAAGTAACTGATATAAATACTCATCCATATGAATT
The DNA here is from genome assembly GCA_025215515.1 of Schistosoma japonicum. Taxonomy (NCBI): domain Eukaryota; kingdom Metazoa; phylum Platyhelminthes; class Trematoda; order Strigeidida; family Schistosomatidae; genus Schistosoma; species Schistosoma japonicum. The sequence continues at coordinate 6,156,526 of CM046062.1, read as the reverse complement.
TAAAGCATTCTTTCACGAATGCCTCTGTACTTGTGAACTCCTATAGTAAGATCTACTAAGTGCTGTCTATGAATGGCGACACGATTATTCCATCAAAGTTTTTTCTGAAGTACTTGTTGGACTTGAAGTCATTCGGTATAAGTTGTTATGCCAGGTTTAACATATTTTTTTTAACGATAGGGATTAAAGTGAACTTATGGTATGGAATGCTTTCAAAGTGCTATTTGTCAAGGGATCTGTCTAAAATTCTAAAAATTTATTGTAGGTCTCAATTTAAAAACTACAATGGCCACACTGTATGAATGATACGACTTCAGTTATATTTTCTCATTTTTGTTGTATGATTAGTCTCTGCGGTTCTACTTACACTACCCAGAGATATTAGTATTCTCATTAATATCACTATCCAAACGTCTCTTCAGAATTGATACCAGTACACAAATGTCACTTTGGTCACATCAGCCATGGCTGCTGCTGCAGTTACAGGTGTTTCTAGTAACCACCAGGACTATTTTCTGTTGAAGTATAATTTTGGTACGTGTGAAGATTGAATCAAATCTGATGAACTTTTTCTACCAACATGTATAGCACTGAAACTCGACATTATCTCACTTCTGCAAACATTTGTATAGATGCGTAGCTTCAGCATAGTCGCATAAACAGGTCCTTCAAAGTAATCCTTCCTCTTTCAAGGCTGCTCACTTTCCCCATTTTCATCTAATTTCATAGTCGATTTACTGTTGGAAATTACACTCATTGTTTAACTTTACAGGAACTGATCTCCTACCAGGAGATCCACTTATTGACTTAAAATAATCTAATGACATAGTCCTGTTTGTCGAAGACGCTGAAAAGATGCAAAATCTTTTAACAGCAACTATCTCCAATTTAACCATGTTCGGGATGCCTTTCTTCCCCTCTAAATGCTAATGCTTAACAGTCATACTTTAACAAGTAGTGATCTATTGCACAATAGACTTATTTATTTGTCAATATATAGATATCTCGTCTACAAAAGTCGTAAGTGGCATAAACCTTTTGAAACCTTGTAGAGATTTCATATGAAACTGACTAAATTAAATCATCACCTTATTCTTTCTGATCTATCTTGGGTAACGTTTTGCATTTAGAAAAGAGGGAATGGGAAAGACTCTAAGTAAACAGACGATTATTTGACTATAGAATAATATAAGAATTAGTAGATGCATCACTTCAAATTCGCACTATGGTTTTCCCAATTGTCTACTCATCGTTCCGATTCATTAACCATGATTCAGAGTTTTGTAGTGAAGTTATCGTTGTTAAGACACAGAAACAACTATAAAGAAATTCACCTATCTGACTGAAATGTTATCAGATTTATACATTCTTACAAGAAAGGGGAAATAATGTACAAAACAGAGGAAATAAATGGGATATTTCAATGGTTGAGAAAAGGAAAATAAGGGATAATGGCGACACCATGTTTATCTCTAGTGTGTGAAATATCCCATCAATCTACATTATTTTCCCGTTTTACTTTCCCTTACTGGTTAATTTCAGTCGTAAGTAACGGTGATTACTCATCCTTTCGACGGAATCAACAGTAGCATGGTAGAGTAGAACGAATGAAATTTCTTTTGTTGAAGTTTAGGTCATTTTTCAAAGGACTTTGAGTAAAAAGCTATCATAATATACCCATCTCCCGCCCCCCTCCCCCCATGATGAAAGGACAGACATTCATCTACGGATGGATACATTCCATAGTGATTCAACCATAAGCCAAATATAGATGTGATTCACAATACAAGTCTCGTTTCCCTCAAGGTTTCTATGGAGGAGGAATAATATGACGGTGCATGAACCTATTTTCAAATAACAATACAATTATTTACTAATGCCGTTTAGTGTGTTGGTTGCATTACAACTCGTGGGAATAACTGAAAAGGAAAACCCAGGACATAGTTGGTTGGAGAATTCTGGTTGGGGGCCTATGCTCCACGTGGGAGGTGGGTAACAGGCATTGACTGATCGATTGCATAATTACATACAGTCCCACCATAAGTTAATTGTAAATTCATTACACTGCATTCTTACTAATGTTCATAGAGTGCACATGGTTCTAACAAACACTTTCCATCATTTCAGAACCAAGTGTCAATTATGAAAGGTTCAATATTAACTCAGGAATAAGGTCTTGTATTCTAATTGTTGCGATAACGCACAAACTTTATGTTTTACGATTGTTTTCATCACAGTTGTTTAAATTTGAACTTCGATATTCGTAATGCATACGTGTCTACATTTATTAGCTCGTTACATCCTGTAAGCGACTGATAGTAGTGTTTGTCTAGGAAACTTCGTCATCCGAGAAAACTGTTGAAGTATAATATGTTATAGGAAATTTTGGGATGTAAACAGACAAACATCGGCTACGCGGGGAACACTTTTGAAAAAAATATATGTAGGTTGAAAATGGAATGCGTGAGGAACGTCCTACTATTTGGTAAAAGTTCTGATATTTGGTGGGAGGGGGAGAAGACTGAATTCATAGAAAATATTCTAAGGAAAATTCAATTATTTAGGGAACTGTTATAGGGATATACTTTACAAAACAACGAAAAGCTTCTTTCCATCCCCCCCCCTAAGACTGGAGAATAGGAGTTTAAAGTGTGTCATTTCTCCAAAGTTTCCCGAAGTTGGCTATTTGGGTGATATGAATCCATACCGTAAATGCTATTTCTAGTCCTCAGTCTAAGTAGTATTAGTAAACTTTGTGGAAATGCTTACCTTAAATCCTATTTCAAACCCTTAAACAATGACCAAAACTACACACTTGACACCGAACCCTAAATTTGCTTAAAGTTTCTAAATGCTACTCATAGCTACGATGCCATGCCAATGATGTATATTGTTGATTCAAATTGTGGCAACCGTAACTTCAACAGGGCATCTCTGATTGGCCATTTGGGAAATTTTTCACAATCATTTATATACCACATTCATCCCGTTCCTAAACTATACTCTAAGCAACTGTTTTCTTAACTTTACCTAAATCCTTATATTCATTTTCATTAGCCAAGGAATTACATAATAGAAAGAATACTAAATTCTTACTGGTTCATATCATGAATAAAGTTGATTGGACAACTTGATCTTTATAGTAAATAATCTGATTTTTAAATACACAGTTATCATTCTTTATTATTGAATAAACTAATGATTGCATCACATCCTGTAAGTGGATTATAGATTATAATTTATTTGGATTTGATCCCTGAAAGGATCGTGGATATGTACTACTAAAGAGTCCCATACTAAGATGATATTGTTGTCCAGTGCTTCAGGTGATCGATAGTTGTCTAATTCTGACTAGTTCGTTATATCGATTATACATTGAGCAATCTCGACAACATCAAATTATTGATAATGGTTTATATTTTAGTATAGTTGATGTTATAGTTAGTAAGTGACTATTCATAGTTGCTAGATGTACATTCTCTGTCATGACACTTATGGTATAAACAAACATCAATGTGGATTATAGAATAATTTATTGATATTTGAAGTTAGAACCACTGAAATTATATTACACTGTGGACATCAATATTATGACAGACAAATCTATCTGATGAAACCCAAATTGGACGAAATATGAATTCTGAATTTGATTGTTAGTCAAATTTGAATTTACCTCTATTTCTTTTAGTGTTGTACTAGAATCATTTATAATTTGATTTACTTATTTTAGAGGCAGGCAGTGATTGATACACATTGTCACTTGTGTGAATCCATTTTTGATAAAGTAAGTCAATTAAAGATTCTTGTTTATGTTTATTTGTTTATAATCGTCATAGATTGATATCGGTTAGGTGCCAGTGAAAAAGAGAGAGTGCTGGATAATTACTTTTTTTCTAGCAAGAGACTTCACCAGAAAATTCAAAACTGACCGTCGTGATGTATTGCCGACTGATGGAAGTGGGAATACTACAAATGTACACTAGTCAAGTTGTTTAGATGATTAACCTAAATTTAATCATCTGGTTAGAATCGAAGTTGTATACTACTAAGAAGTCTCAAATTAAGACTAGACGTCTGTCGATGTCTCCTTGATCTTCATTGTTACCCAACTGGTATCACTCTGTGACCAATAGAAATAAGTAAAATTAATAAATTATCTTCACAAATCATCCTCGATTCATGTTTATTTTTAAGGAGACTTCTCTCATCAATAACTAGGTCTAGAATCTACTCTAGAAGTCTTTTTAATGTATGATATTCCGAAATTATAACATGTACTTCATCGGTTTCAGACAGCATACCGCAATAATTAATTAGTAAACAGAACTGGGACTAAGAGTTTAAGTTATCCATCATTTTGTGAAGTAATTTAAGCATGATTTAGACATTCACGACCCATATATTTGAATAGCTTATGAACATGTTATATTTTAAGAAAATTTTAGATGAGTAGTTAAAGTGTTAGGCTTGGAACTACTAAGATCCAGATCCATTTGGTTTATTCAGCTAACTACATTAAATTTAACTTTAAGGATTACACTGTACTATGTATCTAAACTAACCAGGTTCAAGATAAGATTTCATGATTTTAGTGCATGATCCACAAAGCGACTTAATCAGCTATTAGGTAGTTAGAACTTTGGCTGCCAACTTGTTTGGATTAGGACTGTATTAGCAGCATGAATCATTAAGAAGTGATTACATTTCTATCTACTTGATATGAATACTTCTACAAGTGTTACCACTTGAGAATAGGTATTCGTGTAGTATACAAATCTATGATTACGTAAGAATATCTAAACTGCATGCTCCAGAAATCATAGTCCGGTATCAACATCTTATCAACTTATTATAAAGTTCATTCACTGAAAGATGTGAAGTCTATGCAAAACCGTATATAAAGCTGTTTATAGCTTAAAGAAAGTGTCAACAGATTTAGCAATCTTTAATCATGAGAACGAATTACTGCATGGTATATACTATGATTGATAAAATGAACAGTCGGATCATTGTTATATCGATCGATTCAGAAAACAGCAACTAACTTCCCGAACTGTTATTCAGAAGATCGTTCTGCTTATTTCCAGCATATTGTTTGTCGATTATTCCATTTCTATCATTGTAATTATTCTAATAACCCTAACCTCATAGTAGACTCATTAATCTGTTATCATACCACTTGTCGGTTTAGGTTGCTTTCTGATATAATTTAGTCTCAACATTTCCTGTGTTGCTTGTAGTAATTAGCACATCCATGGATGATAGTTTGTTATTTGACTTTGATTATGATGTAAATTTCATGTTTCTAAAGATGTTATTGATTAAAATATGGACATTTTTCAACACATTCTTTTTTTAAATACGAATATGTCGTCCACATAACGGATGCACACTGATGCATACTGAAGTTTATAAACTCTACTCCTTCAATATGTCCAGATACTGTTGATCCCATCGGTGTTCAATTAGTTTTATTTTATCATTTCAGATGACTTAGACCTATATATAATATTAATATTAATGAATTCCCTTACATACATCACTGACTTAGATAAAATTGATCAGTCTATGTTCTTCGTGAGATGGCTGCTGTGATTCACAAGTATGGTTTAAGTTGGAATTGTAACCGGTATACGTAATCTGAAAATTAAGTTCTATCCTATTTATCACTCAAAGATTGATGACTATTTTAATTTGGCAATTAGTTGTTTTATTACATTAGTTATCGCCACGCGTACAAATTTACTGTATATACATACCGACTATATAAGTATTACGTCTGTATTCAGAAGCTTAGTAATTAAAACGATAGGAGTTTAACAATGAACGAACGTGAGTTCAAGTTTCGGTGTAGGCATATTTAACTGATGAATCTCATATTAGACGAAATGCACTATTGTACATTCTAATTACTAAACTACAATCTGAACTAATTCATACTTTTGAACTACATCTGTATCAAGACAATCCACTCAAGACAAATATACGAAATCAGTGACTAGTCAACTTTAGTCGAGAACAAATCAACCAGAACCTTCAAATTTCATAATGAATATTTAATCTTTAAATCATTAAGTTAATATCTAATATTTAAGTTGGATTGTGACTGGCAAGTGGAATTCAGGACGCGCGTTTCGTCCTATTTGGGACTCGTCGGCTGGATGTACCTGCATCCCAATGTTGATTTTCACAAGTGTGACTGTCTGGACACAGTAGACTAGTGGTGAACGCAGTGGCGTTTGACACGAAGCGGACTGAGTTCGAATCCCAATGTGAACATCAACATTGGGATGCAGGTACATCCAGCCGACGAGTCCCAAATAGGACGAAACGCGCGTCCTGAATTCCACTTGCCAGTCACAATCCAACTTAAATATAACTTGTGTACTACCGTTATATAGAGGCAATCCGCTCAGGATGCACATATGGCAACAGAGGCTGACCAGTTTCAGTCCATTACAAATCAACGGGAAGATACAAGCCTATTCTGAATTAATATCTAATGGTTTACATAAGTAATTTTGGTTACTTATGAACGGTGAATGAACGAGTTGGGGGGGGGGGGTTAGTATTTTCTTATCATCTATTTTTTATCACAATGATCTCAATGATAATAACTGAATTCTCTTTATTACATTCAGATTTGTTATAAGGTTTCATTTTTGTTGTTTATAGTTAATAAGAACTATAGAACAATGAACTTTCTTTTCTTTTTCTCATTTTATATCTTTTCGTTTGTTTTCTTTTATATATTTTCTTCTCTTATTTCATCTGATAAAAAATTTGCTTGATTAATAGAGACAACATTGTTTAAGGATATGGTTGTTATCTCTGCCATTAGTGAATGATATAACATATGTAGATATTACAATTATATATATATATATATATATATATATATATATATATATATATATATATATATATATATCGATAATCTAGATAAACATGATACTTGGTTATATTGAGTTCCCTGACCTGGATAGTTTAATTGTAGAGTATTCATTATCGTTCTGAACGAATGTATCAATGAAAACTTCTAAATAATGAATATATGAAATAAGAATTATGAATAATTAGAAATATTTAATTAAAAATCTAGAAAAGAAACAATGTTATCCTTCTTTACCAACCCTTATTTAGTTTCCACTCAGCCCCTTGTACTCTACAAGTCTTCTCTTTCTTATGTAATCAATTTATTATTATGTAAAATAATAGAGAAAATATTTCCATTATATAATTTAAAGATTTTTAATAAAAGTGAATCAGTTTCATGTGATTCTTCCCTTCTCAAGTTTCATCTCTTCTTCTTGTAACTAAGTGATGAATTCATTTATACATTCAACCTCAATAGTAAAAGTGTCTATCTGAATCAATTAGATTATATTCAATGAGTGTCTATCAGAGAATAGTTTAATAGTTGTTCAATTCTATTTTATCATATCTATATAGACTTTAGTTCGAGGCTGTACAAACATTCATTAATCTGTTATTGATACCATACAGTTATACGTAGTCATAGTGATTACAGTGAAAAGAGATCATTTCATTGAACAGGTTTCCTTGATGCTTTAATGGGTACATTATCAAAAACATTATGATATACTTAAATATGAATTATTGTTTGAAATGGAATAAAGATTAATTCAAAAAATCTTACATTTCTATCATTTATGTTGGATTGTAACTGGCAAGTGGAATCCAAGAAGCGCGTTTTCGTCCTATTTGGGACTCGTCAGGCCAGTCACAATCTAACTTAAGCAATATTTGTGAATAATCGCTATATCGAGATAATCCTCTAAGAATGCACGTATAGCAACAGAAACTGACCAGCTTCAGTCTATAACAAATCAATGGTAATGTACAAATTCATCCTAAAATCTTACACTTCTATTTTTTCATGTATGAATATTATGGTTTTTGCCTGACAACAATTCTTTAAGATATTAAAAGTATTTTTTGATTACATAGTGAAATTATATTTAGTCTCATTCAGGTAAATATTGTAGGATAGAAAGTTTGGTGTTCTTTCTACGTATTGAATTAGTAACCAATGTAAGTGATGTTGAAACTAGAAGGTAGAAATATGAACCAAACTATTATAATTTCATCCGCTGAGATTATTAACAAATATATTCTATTCATATGTCTTACATACACTCGGCGCCCAAGTTTTGTAAATATTTTCGTTCATTTTTGGACGAAGATACTTATAAAATTAAAGCCCAGTAAGATTATTTTGAATGTATGAAATCTAAATACACGATAAGACGCTTGGTGTAAGTCATCCAATGAAATCTAAATAACTTAAAATGGTAATCAGTTACATTTTCAGTTTATTTAAGGTAGGATTATTAATATGAAGTCAGAAAGACTCTTTTTTAAAGCGAGAAAAGGGTACATCATGAGTGAGATCAAATGAATTCACTTACACATTTCGCCTAATCCAACTATTTCACATAAGTTACACTAAATCCTATTATTAAGTTAAATGTTGGTTTACAAGTGTAACGCTGAATTCAAACTACATGTAATATTCATTTAATTACAATGGGAAGTGATGTTTATAATGACAAATTCAAGTCATCTTGATCACATTTTGGGTTAAATAGATTGATCATATAGAATTTTATTCATCATCCTGAACTTCTATCAAAAGTTTAAAACAATTAAGTCATCCAAAATAACGATGAAATCTCCACAATAAAGACTATAACTAAGATCATCCTCCTGTGCTAAAAATCTTCTTTACCATCTCAATATATTGCACTTTGAATTTATAGAAAAATTGGAGAATGAGACAGAGAGTGAACATGACACGTTATGGAGTTTGGTGCATATATACCTTATTGTTATGTTAACGGAAGATAAAGTGAATGATGATGACCGATATAGATAACTAAAATTTCAAATCAGGATCGAGTTGATGTTAACATTAGTTCAATGATAGTGTGATACATATAATTCCATGAAACTTTAAATTGATAGGAGGTTAAATGTTTTGATGAATAATATATTTAAGTGGTAAGACTATGCTAAACACTGAAAGTTCTATTATGGATACTTAAGTTCCAGAGTGAAAGATGAAGAAAAAGTCATGTAAATGAGCGATACAAAACAAACAATACGAAATACAAAGTTATTTTGTCTCATTACTAAAAACAAAGAACAAGAACAAAGAAAATAAGAGGAAGAAAAGGTATGGCATATAAAGATGGCAAAAAATTACTCTCTATGACAATGTCAGGTAAACCTAGGATTTCTTTTGTGTACGTAAATTCGGGTTTGTGCAACGAATAACAGCTACCTGAGGAATAACATAGACACCTGGCGTTATTTTTCCCGTTTAATGCTCCAATTCCAACATCAGGTTTCACTGAGTGACTTGCGTCCATAATCTGTCTTCCTATATCACTACCAGATAGTTTAAAATAATTTAAGATCAAATTTTTTGGTATCTGTTATTGAGATTCTTCTAGAAAATGCCTATTTTCTTACATCATTTATCATAACATTTAACCTCCTATCAATTTAAAGTTCCATGAAATTATATTTATCACACTATCATGAACTAATGTTAACATCATCTTCAACTGTGATTTGAAATTTCAGTTATCCATATCGATTATCATCATCCGCTTTATCTTCCAGATAGGTTAGTCATTAGGGGTATATTCCAGTAATATTCAAAGGACGAATAACACATACCAAATGAAAAGATCTATATATATTGCATATATAAATCAGAGTTATATGTCCATTTGATTGTAACTCATTACCTCACTGTCTAAGTTTTTTATTAACCAACCAACATATGTCAGATACTTTCTATGTTGTAATCAAAGCTTGATATTGTAGTTAAACATGATCCAGCAACTATAGTAATTAATAACCATTAACATTAATATACTTAGCAACAATAATGAAATACTTACATAACTATTGAGATTTATTTAAGGTTGTTATAAACTAGATTTTAGCGTAATTATTTCAATTAGGATGTTTTTTAAATAATTGAGCGTTGTGGAGATAGTTGATTGTCAATTTTAATACTACGAATTAATGTGAATTAGATAATCATTGATAACCTGGAAACACTAGACAGCTATTTCGTCCTAGTATAAGACTCTTCAGCAGTGTACATTCACAACCCCACCAGGGATCATAATCAAGGGTTTTTGACTCCTAGCAGAATGATTTACCATTAAACAATTAAGTCGACTGCCAACGGTTGACATTACTTATTTTAATCAATTCTCAATATATTTATTGCAACCGTATTCCTTGTTATCGGTGGGTACTTGTTAGGTCGGACCACAAAGAAGTGTAACAAACTTTCAGAACTGTGTTTGAGAACACTATTTCATTTATTCGAACTGTCTGTAATGTAAAACATTTTGTTTCTATTATTGTTACGCTCCGCTTGCTCTATCCTCCCGTTTAGCATAATTACTGTTATTATATTGTCTCTTGTTATGGACTACAGTCAATTAGTTGTGTACAAGTTGTTCCTATTCACTACCACTATTCCCCTCGTTCTGTATTCATGCTTAATTTTCTAATTGGTTTGCTGTGTGGTCTGGTTTTATGTATATATAAAAGAATAGCTTGAAATATAATATGATTCGATTCGGTCTGGCCGATCTATTGGCTCGCATTCTTCTTATTTCGGCTTGGGACTAAGTGGTCACAGGGCAGACGCACAGTTACCGACTAGGCACTAGTAATTTGGTACTCGGCCAAACCCCCCTCCCCCAGTTTTCTCTGGTCATAACAGTTATTGCCTCACACCTGACAAGATTGAACTCCATTAGTCACGTCTTCACACTAGAACTCCAAGAATTACCTCAAGGAGTTAGTCACTAATGAGCTGATATTGGTTCTTTTTATATCGCATGAAAATTTTTTGTGTATTGATTGAAAAAAACTTCATTATTGATTGTAATGTTTATTTCTATCATTAAATACCAATAAATTCATTTTTATATTCATATAGGAAATTGACAGTGTAATCAATCGTGCAATCACTGCAAATGTTAGTGGTGGTATTGTATTAGCTGAAGAAAGAAATGATTTTTTAAAAGCGATTGATTTAAAGAAAAGGTATACTGATTGTAATTGTTCTATTCTCTTTCATCGAAAACTAGTATGATGTGTATACATATATATCATTTAGTATTCAGTTAGTTGATTACTGTGTAGTGAATAATTGGATGATCATTAAGTTCTTTGTAGAGTTGATTGAATTCTATTGATTATGTTGTAATGTGGTTATTAGTCTAAGTAACTTGATATCACTGGTACTGTGTAAAGATGAATGGTGGCTTCATACTATTTAACACTTGTCAATTAGACATACCTGCATACTTTGAGGAAACTTGTGTTTCATTAAGGATTCGATCCCGGGTCACCAATGAAGCCTAGATTCAGGGTTTTCTGGGCTCAAACTACCTTCTATCATTTATCATACAATTAATCATATCAATTAACTATAAAATCTAAGAACTTGTAATTTATTCAGTCTAGTCAATTAACTAAGTATCAAATTTTGGTGTGAGAAGAGTATGGAAACGTGAATACGGTAATAAAATGACCGTGAAAATTCTCCCAGTAACGAATGAGAGGTAAGCTATCAGTGTGAAGGTAGCCTCAAATTTGATCTAAAAATGTATACCATAGGCAAAGTATAACAGCTACGACTATCGTTTGGTCAAGAGATTGATCTACGTTATGTCATTTTGAGTGATAGGTTAAATTTAAAGGTAGTCACTGCTAAGGAGTCCCATACCAGAACAAAAAACATCGATTCAGTACACGTTTATTTTTAGTAGCACCCAAATGAGATCGATCCTAGACAAATATAAAAAACAAAGTTTAATCAATCAGTCAATCAATGTTACCTCATGTAGGATGAAGGCCGCCGATTATCATTTTCCAACCAAGTAACTCAAATCTTCTTTCAAGTTACTTTCAGGTGCTGTTCATTCTGCTATTTTTTTCTCAGCCGAATTTTGGTTGATTTGTTCTTTTTCATAGAAAATTGTTGTTGTTGATATCTGGCCAACGGATCCGAAGTATCTCGCTCAGAGAGCTGCTTAAAATTACTTGTATCATTTGACTAATGCTTTTTGTAGTTTTCCAAGTTTCAGATCCTTAAAACAGAACTGTCTTTACTATTGTACTGAGAATTGTGACTTCGATGCTAGTTGATAGCTAGTTTAAGCTGAATATGTTCTTCTTCAATTGTAGAAAGTATTGTTCTTGCCTTCCCAATCGCCGCCTTCACATCTACATCAGATCTAATCGTCCTTGCTTATAGATAATGCTGCTGCCCAGATATGTAAAATTCTCCACATCTACGAAAGTTTCTTCATCAAGACAAGTGTAATTAAATTAGTGCTGATTGTTTAATATCTGAGGATCTTTTCTCTTTCGTTTGTGTATGTTGAGGCCTACTGGTAACTGAGGAGCTTGATGCTACACTGTCCGCCTTCACCAGCATTTGTTACTGTTTGTGGGATAGAAGCACATGGAACAAAATTTAATACCAATCTCCAAAAGGCCATTTAAACACAACTAGAAGGACAAAGACTTATGTTTTATAACTTCATCTGGTATTGATGTAAAAGTTTTGATTTTTAGTTCTTTCATTAAATTTAAAAGTAATTTCATCACAATTTTTCCTTCTTAATATTTAGATATCCAGATTGGGTTAATATCTGCCTTGGTGTTCATCCTGTACAGGTGAGTATTTTTATTTGAATACTGTGAAAGAATATCGCTTGCGAACTTCACTAATTTAATAAAAACACGTTAGAAACGAAACAACATACTATGGAAATAATCGATATTTCCAAATGTAAATATACTGATGTAGATTATCCTGTTTTCGATTTATTCTAATCAACTGATTTCATATGTAAATCCCGCCCCTTCCCTCCACTCAAAGTATCTTGAATAGAAATACTCAGAAATCCAATAAGTACTATTATACTGTTAGTAGGGATGCTGGTACATCCAGCCTACGAGTTCCAAATAGGACGAAACGCACATTCAGAATTCCACTTGTCAGTCACAATCTAATTTAAATAATACTATCATGCCTGGTTTGTATATTTTCCACGTCATCACTCTTCTGAAGTAAAAAAAGACTCCATTCTAAGCGATAAATTTAAATGTATTGCCATCGTCACCATGGTTAAAATTGATTATCTCCAAATAGATTAAACATTGAATAAGTAGTTTATAAAATTAAGTAGTTTGTATCTGTTAAATTCCAATGAAGAGAAATTGAAATTTCTGATGCTTCATAACTTGGTGGAAGCTGCTTCTTTAGAGAATGAAATGTCAGAAAACTTGATTTCTCTTAATTAGAATACCATAAATAGATTAATTAGTTTGATATATTGATTTAGCCTTTGAAGTCACAGTTCCTTACAACGATCATATTTTAACTGACAATCAGAGATGCTTTATTTATTAGTATTTATTTAGTACAAGAAGGAATTTTCAGCATTCAGTAGGTTGAAAATCAATTAATTTAATGTGATATCTAAAACTAAATCGACGTATTACAAACATTCATCAAGAATCAGACTAATACTCTGACATACATTGAACACTGGCAGGTATACAGAAAAGATAGCAAATGAAATTTATAAATATCTACATTTCATTCTTTAAAATGCTTAGAGCTTCTTCGAGAAAATTATACTTAAGATAACAGTTATCAAGGATACTTAAGGTTATTAAGTTAAAAACAACATATGTAAGGGTGAATAATATTGTTTGGTCAATTAGATCATCATCAGGCCTTGTTATATTTATGTGTGACTATGAAAAGTATTTAATCAATGAAGGCAACTTATGAATTAGTGATTAAAATGAAATAGGTGGATTACATAACTAATCATTAAAGTCAAAGGGTGTAAATTAACAGTAGGGCAATATACACATTTCCACAGTTTCGTACCAATCCGTTACAAAAGAAATATAGTTAGATGTCTAGCAGTCACGGTGAGAAAGATTTATCTGAAGACACTATAAACACTGATCTAAACATCATATTCACTATGCTAGCAGAAATTGGTTAACCATATAATTTTGTGAAGAAAAATATGTCTATAGTCAACAGTAATTCTAAAGCATTAACCGTCTGAAAAAAACCCCTCTTCCTTAAGCATCAGCTCAAAGGATACTTAGATAGTGATGGGTTGCAAGAAAGGTTAGCTAGTGCTGTAAAAAGAAAATTTGATGCAACAAATCTACGTTTAGCAATCACTAGTCAACTAGTAGTGGTTACTCAACTAAAGGATAAGTTGCCTGGCTTTGTCACTCTCATGCGTATTTATGAATTCAGCTGCTCCTGTGAAGAAAGCTATATTGGGCGTACGACTAAAAGACTGAACCAACGTATTAATGAACATCTACCATATTTGTTAGGAAAGGGACCGGTGAAATCCATACGTATTCCTATTTTGTCACACTCGACAAACAGTGGAAATGTAACAGACAGAACTAAAGCGCTAAGAGTGATATACCGCATACCATCAAAGTTTCCCATTGGGATTTGATTCCGTCGCCTACACATTGCTGAATCTATAGGAATTTTAGTAAACAACCCGAGTTTATGTGTCAGAAAGAAATGTGTATCGACGCCACGGCCATATAAGACTCAATAAACAACTTACACCCCTTTCAAACCTCTTCACCACTCTCTATTTAAATTATTACATTATTTTTCTCCCTAGCTTTGACTGATTATTATTACTGTTCAATTGTAATGGCTATTTTTTGTGGATTGGAATTTTAATTGATTGGATATGTCACAGATTGATACTAACAGGGTATCACTGAAAACCAGTGAGCACTGAACAACTGTTTCATTCTAGTGTGGAACTCCTTAATAGTTCTCACCCCTGATTCCGAACCAGGGGCTTCAGTTTGGTGAACACCAAACCCACTGCATCACTGGGTTGGAATCCTAAGGTAGAATTCCTACTTCCATCAATTTTCAATAGTACCCTGCCAGTATCAATCTGTGACATATTTAATCAATTATTGTTATTGTTTTAACAAGTTTGATTCCACATTGTTTTTGTTATGTTTTACAACTTATGACCAATGACTGCGTAAGTTGGGTTCACTTTAAGCCCTGTCGCCAATCGTTATGTATTGTGAAAATACACAATGCCCTTGATGATTGTTAATCACTGTACAGACACGTCTGCTCGGTGACTACCAGTACCCAAACCGGAATAGAAAAAAAACAACAAGTGATGAGCCAAACAGAATCGGATCTAATTGTATTTCAATCATGCCTTTATATATACACAAAATCAGACCACTTAGGAAACTAACAATTATAGAGAACTAAGAAATAGTGGTAGTGAATAAGGACAACTTGGACACAGCTAATTAACTGTAGTCCATAATAAGAGACAATATAATAACAGCAAATATGCTGAAAGAAGGGGTAGGGTAAGAGGAACGTAACAATCATAGAAATGTGATGTTTACACGACTCATGACCAGAATTGATGAATTAGTCCTCTAAAACACAGCTCTGAAAGTCTTTCACTCTTCTATAGTGGTCCGACATAACACGTATGGTTAGGGTGAAACAACTTAATAAACTACTGAGTCCAGACAGTCACGTTTGTGCAATGGGCGAATTGGTAGTAGAATGAATTTGTATATCCCACTGTGAACATCAACATTGGGATGCAGGTACATCCAGCCGATGAGTCCCAAATAGGACGAAATGCGCGTCCTGGATTCCACTCTGGATTCCACTTGCCAGTCATAATACAAATTAAATGATAACTATGAATAATCGCTATATCGAGGCGATCCGCACAGGATGCACATATAGCAACAATGACCGACCAGCTTCAGTCTATAACAAATCAATGGGAATATACAAATTCATTCTACAACTTAATAAACGTTAATGGGATCTAGAGTTCCTAATGTCCACTGGTAGCCTGTTTCATATTTGGGAAAATTTAATCAATAAAAAGATAGCTCTAAGAGTTATTTTAAAAATGCCGACCGTAATGCCATATATATGGTTACGTAGATTATATGATGAGGCTTCACTTAAATTGGATAACGTTACAGGTAGTGAATGCTAACTTGTGGAGCATTTTGTAAGGAAAAATGAGGTTAATTTTGATATACCAAAGCCAAAGAGCGGGAAGCTTGCCATATATTTCTGTTCTTTAGCACTTCCTTATATATAATATGGGAAGCACTTTGAAACAGATTCCAGCTTGTGTTTATTCCCTGCTCGCGGATAGCTGAAAACAAGTGGGCAATATTTTGTACACAAATTTTGTGCGACATTATTCTGATTAAGGAAGCTGTAAAGAATGTGGCCTAAAAATCTACCTGATCTACAAATTAGTGTTGTAACATTTTCGGTGAAGCAGAGGTCGCCGAAATATGTCAAGATATGATCATTAACATCATGTAATGCTAGTGAAGTCGTGGAGTGTCAACAAGGAAAGGGATAGTATACCTGCTCACTGCAGATTGTTTTTCATGAAGAAGCGTAATGACAAGCTGCCTGAAAGGACCAGAAAGTGATAAAAAATAACTTCCTTCTAGCCGTATTGTCACGATAGAAAAAAAACCAAACTATGTGTTAATAATAGAACCCAGTGCTTAGAAGTCATGATGGGTAAAAACTCTTTGAGAGAGGAATGCAAGATGTCGTTACTCGTTGCTGATGAACACAGTGGTGTTTGACACGAAACAAACTGAGTTTGAATCCCGGGGTGAACAAGAAAATTGGGCTGAAACTACATCCAGCAGATGAGTTCCAAATAGAACAAGACGCTCGTCCTGGATTACGTTTACAACTCACAATCCAATTGAAACAATTGTCAAAAGTAGTTCATAATAATCGTGACATAGCCATTGATAACCTTTCTAATGACACCCAACTATTTTAAATTGAATACATCATCACTAGTTGATGCAGTAATCATTAATATGAAATAACATAACTGAAATAATGAAAACCATCAACACTAGATCGAAATGAATCTTAATATGCATCAGTTAATCTCGAAAATTCTGCTAATGATAGGTAACTTTATACACCAAACAATATGATTTGCCAAATAATTATGATCAGTTTAGTTGTATTCACTATAGAATGATCTCGGTTCAGTTACCACTGACAATGAAGGATCATTGGATAGATGTTCAGTTCCAATAAACAGTTCCTTAATAATGTATAATCATGACATTATGTAGGCTCCAACTCATGAATTTCGTTTTCTATAGATGTGATTCATTCATTTGATTCTTAGAGTCAATCTAAGCAAGTAATAATGATGAATCTCATAGTTGGACGAAACATCCTCTAGTATTCTATGATAATCGATGTTACAGTAATCCAAATGCATTTTTTGATAGAAGTAATCTATAAATTCATTCAGCTTCGACAAAACTCCTCTAACTAAATTAAGGTAAATAAAATCATGGGATGATAGTTAACAGATAAATATTCTCACATTGAGCGACTGTTTATGAGTTAGACATCAGCTGGAAAATGTGACCAAGAATTGTGCTTCTTTTAATCCTGGGCTAATCATCTAGCTGAATCTTATGTATCTTGATGGCTCTGTTCAAGGAACTAAAACTACACAGTCACATATAGTTACAATTTAAGCTTAATCATATTTGCTAACTAGTTTCGTATTGTAGCAAACTATTCAGGATGATTACAACAACAGTCAATGATCAACTGTAGTCTTCAACAGTATAAGCTATAAGATATAAACACTTTCAAGTGTTAAGATGATAATTCTATTGTTCCTTAATTAAATCTATAGTGAATATCCCTTAAATGATTGTAACAAATTTTTGTTCAGTACACATTTTATTAAAACTTTAAAGTTACATTTGAATAAATCAACATTGTAACATTAAAGATAAATGATGTGGAAACTTGTGTTTTCTAAAGTCAATATATTTTTTTCAAAATAAAAAAAATGAACTAATTTTGTTGCCAACGTAAAAAAAGAAGAACATACAAAACAACTATGATTCTTCTCCTTGTCCTTCTCCAGCTCAGCATGTTTCATATACCATACTATTAAAATATATGAGTAGTTATTTAGAATGGGCTTGTATTTTCTCGTTGATATGTGATGGACTGAAACTGGTCAGCCTCTGTTGCTGTAAGTGCATCCTAAGCGAATTACCTCTATATAGCTATAGTGCACTGACTAGATACAGTAGCCTAGTGGTGAACGCGGTGGCGTTTAGTACGAAGCAAACTGAATTCGAATCCCAGTATGAATATCAACATTTAGATGTAGGTGCATCCAGTCGATGAGTCATAAATAGGACGAAACGCACGTCCGGGATTCCACTTGCTAGTTGCAGTCCAACTTAAATATAATATGAGTAGTTATATTCTTATTGAACTGTTATACAAATACACTAGTTTATCATGTTACTGCTCAAATATTGTCAAGTTATGGAATGTATGTACATAAGTTTTGGTTATGTGGAATGTTGTTAAGGTATTCAAATGCATTGACTTGTATGTATCTTAATCACAGTTCAAGTGAATTGTTCAACGTGGCTAGAGTACAGGAGCAAGCCAACAGGATGCTTGAAACACCCATTCTCAGTTTACAAGTAGGCCAATCAGAATTCTGACTCATTAAACCCTTAAATTCATTGGCAAGACAGTAATTATGAATAAATACTTAATCGAGAAAATAGTTATTACTGAGGATATAAACGTTTAACATGGAAAATAAATATCGTTTGATTTGGTCTGTTACTGGCAAGTGGAAATCAGGACGTTTACAAGTGACTATCCAACTTCAACAATACTTATGAACGATAGCTAAATAAAGGCAATCCATTCAGGATGCCCATGTGGCAACATAGACTGATCAATTTCAATCCATGAAAACTCAACCAGAAGATCCAAACATATTCTAATTATGGTAAATAAACGTATCATAATATTGTTGTGGTGCTGCCGCTGTTAAGCTTCAGAAACGACTAAGAAGGAATTTACCTACATAACTCAAAAGCTGTCAGGTCACTTATCTCCTGCCCCTGCCAACACGAAATCATTACTAAAAAGCAAAGATTTATCCATAAATGGAACTATACCACAGTGGTTCTAACCAGAAATCATTTATGCACATATTTGCTTATCACTATAAATCTCGTTTTACTAAAGGTTTCTTTAAGTTAAGTATAAAACAATAAACTTCATTTCATCAACGATATAAAACCTATTACTAGACAACAATACAACTAACCATAAATACTAACTCCAGTTTCTGTTGGGTCGTAATCTTAATTGTAACTTTAGACCCTAACTTCACAACTAATCCCTACTACTTCCAGGATTACATTACGAAATGTTGAACGTTTTGCCTGGTATTACAGCACTTCTGGAACTACGTTCAACAATACAATTAAAGCCTAAAACAGGAAAAACTATTTATCGTGTAAATCTTGCGTAAAATTCTGGTTTTAATTAGAATTTCTGAATCCTATGGTTAACATTAATCTGGACAATAAAAGCTGTTTGCAGCCATTAAATTCCAATCCTATTCTTGAAAGTAAGTTCAGTAGTACTGTAAGATCGGAGTAAACGTATAGTGACGTTGGGTAAAACGTAAAATAAGATCGGGCAAAGCGTTGAGAAAAGTGCTGTATCATCTTGTACTTCCAGACATTTTCCAGTTGTTACACATATTACTTTCCCCGACCTTATGTGATCTGACACCAATCCTTCGGTTGACTTAGTTAGTTTTAGTTTCCGTGTGATTAGGATGAATAGATGCATTGCCAGTGTTAGTCCTAATGATGAGAGTCTCTTACCTGATTCAACACTTTTTGAACATTTTGATAGATGGAGGTACATATACATGTTGAGGTGAATAATTCCATCAGTCGATCAATCCTATTATACAACCTATTTGTTACCATGAAACTTAATATTTGATCACATTTCCAACGTCGAAAGATTAATTTCATTAAACTTCCTAGTTATGACCTGTTTCCTATGACGTTGATATTTCATTTGAATTTGAGGCAACCTTGACGCTAATAACGCACCCCTTATTTATATCTTTGAAAATTTTTCTGTTATTCAATCACATCACTTGTTCATTCCTATACCGTGCTCTATAAAACTAGCATTCGAGAGCGTGGATAGGCAAACATTATGGAGCCTTCTTCGACGTTATAGAGTACCCAAGAAGACAGTTAATATCATACGGTTTTCTTACGATGTACTGCACCAAAAATTCATGCATAGAAATCAGCTCACAGGTTCATTCGAAGTGGAGACATGTGTCAGTCAAGGCTGCTTACTGTCGCCTCTCCTCTTCCTGCTGGTGGTTGACTAGACCATGAAGACTGTAACGTCTCAAAGCACTCTCGTTAAGCAGTTGACAACATCTATACAACTAGATGACTCGAACTTTGCAGGTGACGTGGCTTTTCTATCCCACACAAAGCATCAAATAGAGATGCAGACGGACATTGTGGCGGCAGCCTCGTCAGTCAGCAGTAGGTTTCAACATACACAAAGGGAAAAGCAAGATCCACAGATATAAACAACCGACACTAAACAATTACACTTGATGGAGAAATTCTGGAAAATATAAAAACCCTTACATACTTGGGCAGTATCATCGATAAACAAGGATCGTCTGATTAAGATGTGAAGGTGCGGATTGGCAAGACTAACAAGGGTAGCATTTCTACAACAGAAAAACATCTGGACCTCGAACCAACTATCAGTCAGCATTAAAGTCAAAATTTTCAATACAGATGTGAAGACAGTTAGTTCTGTTGTATGGAGCTGAAACTTGGAGAACTATGAAAAGCATCATCCGAAAAATATAAGTATTTATAAACAATTGTCTGCGTAAGATACCGTGGATCCGTTGGTTAGATACCATCAACAACAACCCCCTGTGTCAGAAAACAAATCAACCGAAATCCAGCCGAGGAAGAAATTAAGAAAAGACGCTGGAGGAGGTTAAGACACACATTGAGAAAATCACCAAACTGTGTCACAAGACAAGCACCAACTTGAAATCCTGAAGGTCAAATGCAGAGAGAGAGACCCAAGAACACATTGCGTTGGGAATTAGAAACAGACATGAAGAAAATGAAGAGCACATTTATTTAAATGGATTGAATTTGGTGTCACGAATCGGTCTGATTGAAACAATCATTTTAACTCGAGACAAATGAACACCTGTTTTGTCATAGCAAGGGATACTTTGACAGTATGTACCTATGGCCACACTAGGGAATCTGGCTCAGAATCTTCAGGCTTTGTGAAGAATGCATTACCATTAAACTGCTAAGCCAATCAACGTTTAATGGTTGACATTTTATTTCAATCAATTTTTGATATGATTACCCGACATTATCCATAGATGTCGGTGGGTAACTGCCTCACACTCGACATGTATGAATTCCACTGGTCACACCTCCTCACTAGAACTTCAAGAACTACATGCAGTGCTGATATTGGTTGTTAATAAGTGTTGTTGAGATTGTCGAATTCAAATTCAATATCACCAAGTGGTATAAGTTAGTCAACCATTAAATACTAGAAGGTATTAGACAGCTATTTTGTACTAATATTGGATTCTTTATTTATTGGTAAGATACATTGTGTAACCTGTTCCTTTAGTATCATTCTATATACAAGAATTATATTTTCAAGGGTATTACCTTTTCACCTACACTGTGGGTTTCTGTTTTTCAACAACCAAAACATTTTAATGTCAGTGAAGGAGAATATACTTGAGACTCAGTTAATTAGGCGATTTACGATCTGTCTAGGCTCTTTCAAATTTTTCATTTACATAGTTATATCGTCACATTTGTTTGCCCTGAATACTGAAGTTAATGATACTTTTAGGATGATGTTCGTAACTGTTGAATTTACAATAGAAGATTAGTTTGATTAAAGTATGATTGTTAGTGGGAAACTCAATCCAGAACTCACGTTTCGTTTTATATACGATCTATCAGCCAGTTATATTTGTACCACAGATATTAAACTGTTTCACTCCATGACAGTATCGGTGAAAAAGCACAAACACTGTAAAATCATATATGTATACTCGTAACACAAGTGTAACTGTCTAGACTCAGTGGTGTACTCGGTGTCTTTTGATATGAATAAACTGAGTTAGAGTCTTGGTGTAAACATCAAAACCATGAAGGAATTACTTATAACTAATAAATCCCAAATAGTGCAAAAAACGTACATTGAATTCCATATACCAGGTACAATTCAACTTTAATCAGAATTGTGAATTCTCACTATCGAGAGATGACTCTTTCAAGATGAACATATAGCAACAGAGACTGCTTAGTTTCAATCCTTGATAATATCAACGAGTAGATACAAATACTTTCAAATTATAAATGATTAATTTATTAAGCAGTTATCAGTTAATAGAGATGAAGCCTGACATTTCATTATCCATGAAAGCTTATGTTCCGTAGACAACCATTAAGCCATTTCTTCTTAGTGCATAGAATCTTCAGAAATACCAACATATTGTATACACGTATACTATTGAGTGTTATTAGTGTTTAGTCAGTATTCTTTAGCCTCAAATCACACAATTCCCACCAGACAGTATTATGATCAATTCTATGTCTACACTTGGCCATAAGTGGGAGGTGATTCCTGGAACATTATTGAGAATATGAAAGTACTAGTGTCCACCCACTCAGAATGCAAGGCAGTCGCTCACTAAGTTGACATTAGGATAATGATAAGAAATCTAGCAAACTGACTAATTCAAAATGTAGACTCGAATGTTAAAAGATTATTTCCTCATTGTGTAATAACAACAAATCTACATTGTAGGACAAAATAACTGTACATTACTTCATTGTCTTCAACAACTACCTATATCAAGTTATTCTGTAATGTCTAACTAGATATATTATTTCAGAAGATGATTACATGTTCTTCCTATTTATGCTATTTCTTTTAGAAACAAGAAGGAGTTCACGGCGGTCAACGTAGTGTTACCATGAAGGTTTGTTGACTTTCAATAACAAAAACTCTTATATACATTATTATTACAATTATTATCATTATTTTAGGATTTAAAACATACTCGTGATATAATTCTTCAATATAAACATGAAATTGTTGGTATTGGTGAGGTAAGTATTGTAACCATAGCAACATGTGTTGACATTTTTTTTCCTACATTAAATTAGATTGGATTAGATTTTACACCGACAATATGTCCAACTACTGAAATGCAAGATATACAAAAAAGTATATTTACTATACAAATTCAATTGGCTAAACAATTGAATCTACCAGTGTAAGTTGAAAGAAAATGAGAGATAAACTATGAAACTTCAGTTTAGATATTTCTGTAATAATTAGCTTTTAATTTGTTATTTATATTCGTGATTCATTGATCTTGGTTGGTTACTATGAAAAATCAGTGAACATTATGTAGTTGTTTTATGGTAGTACAGGACCCTAATAATTTCTTCATTCCACTAGATAACTGAATCAAGAACTGTTTGATCTTGTTGCAGACAGTGAACTATCAGTATCACTTACTCCTTCATGTACACACTGGTAAGATTCTTAATTTAGTGAACTTGTGATATTCCAGGACACTCATTCAATACCAATTTTTAGCTTCTTAATGATTACTGACTTCTTTTACTGTCCACTTATATTATTCTATTGATTTATTTACTGAATATTAAACTGCTATTTAAACTAAAAGTAGGCGTTTATAATGTTCTGTTGTTGATATTTGGGACCAAAGGATTTCGTCATATGTATTACAAATCACTGGAAATCTAAATTAATTGATGAAATTATGGGGTTTAAAGTAAAATGAATTTTGTTCAAGTCTTAACATGAGGACTGGAATACAATTAGATCCAACTACGAGTTTAATGTTAATTGATACAAGTACTCTAGATTTTACCGTTCGGTCACAATCTAAGTACATTTAAACGTGGTAAATGACACATATTTACTTATCTGTAAATTGCTACCGAATCAAATTGACTAGATTGATAGTGATCAAAATCAAATTTTCTTCGCTAAAGTAAACGATTCTAGGATACTTCAATGAATATGCTTTTAACTGTTTGTATTTATAACAGATTGATGTTAGTTAGAAGTGATGATTTGTTGGCTCGATTTCTGAGTGACCAATGTCCTGCCCCAAAAGTATGGGTAGAAAGAACGAACATCAGTGAATGAGAGTTAAAGGTCAAGACATTCATCGAGTTAAAAACAATGGCTTTTATATTTCATATACATTAAAGGCTTGCTTGCGGAAGTTGTGTACAATATTCGTGATAATAAGATCTTAATAAGCTTATTATAATTCTAAAAAGAAAACACATAAGACAAGCGTTATTTAGTTTCTGGCAAGCTGTCAACCATCATGATTACTTAATGTTTGACCAGATACCAGAGTCTGAATAGCACGAAGAATAGACTCAAAGGATTTCGATTTCCAATTCCTTGCTTTGAAATGGAGATTACAATATAAACTATATTCAGATTCGATTTGCCATCCACAAGATAAATAAAATACACATTAAACATTGAAGACGATATGGATAACTTTGTCTAACTTATGAATTATGATGAAAAAGAAACTATGGCTGCTGTTATATCTGACATAGTGATGACCGCCCGTTTTGTCTTATTCGGGACTCATCAGCTGAATGCCCTTACATCAGGATGTACTCACATCGAGACCCAAACTCAGTGAATGCGGTGGCGTTTAGCTTAAACCAAACTGGGTTCGAGTCCCGGTGTGAACATCAACAATAAGTTGTCAGTATATTCAACTGATGAGTCCCGAATAGGACGAAACATATATCATGGATTTCGCTTGCCTGATACAATCCAATTCACACAATTCATGTTATAGTATAAATTTGTAGCCATGCTGTACATACAGTATGTATAATGCTCAATGTTAGGTGATAATTCAGTGCTTAACAGCCCTCTTCACATATACCACAATATTTAAAGGTTGTGGTCTTGATTTCTAAATAAAATCGTAAATTTAGAATAGGCTTGTATCTTCCCGTTGATGAGTCCCAAATAGGACGAAACGCGCGTCACGGATTCCACTTGCCGATTACAATCCAACTTAAATAAAATCGTAAATGATTAAAATGTCCAGAAGCCTCATACTAAAGCGAAACAGTTATCTAGTGCTTTCTTTTTCCAGTGGTTATTTAACCCTATTAAATTCTTGATATCACATTTGTAGTTAACCGTTTTCAGAATACTTGGTTGAATCCATCATAAACTGGTGTTGGTAGGACACCAATGAAAACCAAAGAACACTAGATTTCTGCGTCGTCTTGGTATGGGACTCAGCTGTGCGAACCCTAGATTACACCGCAGGGATATCAGGTTGACGGCAAACGCCTATCTCTCTTTACCACTGGATTGGCGGGCATCTAATGACAGAATTCACATTTTCACCAATTCGTTGTATAGCTTGAAGACCATCCGTTGTCAGTGGTGATAACTGTCTTAATACTGACAAGCCCGATTTCTACCAATCTAAACTTTTCAATAAAGTGCGTACTGCTAAGGTAATTCATACTAGGACGAAAAAGATATTCAGTACTCCCTGGTTTTCAATGGCACCTTGCCGATACCAGTCTATGGCGAATCCAACCAACTTAACTTAATACTAATCTTCACAAACCGTCATAATTCAATGATTACAATAGTCAGTAATAAAACTGAAAGGTTTAAAATCTTTAGTCTTAAAGTGTCAAGTAATCTATACCAATGAACATTCGTAACAGATTGTAATCATTCTAAATGAAGGTGTTATTCATCTGTTTATGTTAGTCATATCAATCAACTTCTTATGATATACAATTACACTATGAAATAACATATCGTTTCATTGAGAAAAACAAATCTGAGGACATTCATTACCTTAATAATGCGATGATATTACATATTTCTAAGATTCTCTTATTGTTCATTATAGTTTCTGGACAATTACATATGCGTGTTTTGAAGTAATTGAAGTCAGATTGATTCACTTCAATCTGTTATTAAGTAGTGTTTAGGATTGTTTATATGAAGTTGTTATGTAAATGTACTTATTGTATAAGTTGACACTTAATTAAGTTGCATTATATATCCATTTATACAAAAGATCAGTGATCGCAATTTCTCAGAGATATACAGGAAATGTAATGAATTAAATCAGCAATAGAACTGAATATAATGTCTACTAGAACTCCAAGTAGTAGTGTTAGAAATGAAAATCTTAAATTGTAATAGTAATCTGAAGGGTTTTTATTATACTCAATTAGGCTAGTGAAGTAGGAGGATTGAGAACTCAGATGTTCATTTACAAGTATAAAGAAAGTACATTCTAGGTCGTCTTTACTGCCTTAATGTAGTGATAAATCAATCGGACCATATTGGATGATACAAACATCCCCTTAGGTAATACACTCTCAGCCAGATCGGTTGAAAAGCAATAAGACTAAAAGTAACAAACATAATGCCTGATAGTGAATTCGTAATACTAACTGTACAAAGTTGTGATAATAGTAAGGTGTATCCTTTAGACAACCAAAATGACAGTGATGCTGCCTTCCCATAAAGGAAGGGCAAAGTTATAAAAGACTGACCATCAAATTACACACCTTACTTTAGTTTATGAATCTCCTTCTCCGGCCGTAAGGTTTCAATAAGTACCGAGCTAATTTAACAAAAATCATTTGTAAAAAGGCCGTATGTTACTGGCTTAAACCAGTCCTCCTTTGAATACTGTGATTACATTCTTGGGTCTTCAAGGCCACCACTAATCTAGTATTCTTTATTAAGCACCCAAAGAACAAAAACCTTTTTACTGTCTAGGCAACTGGGAAGTGATCACCACCCTCATACCTCTAACAGCACTCAGGATCACCTACAAGAAAGTACATTAATTAAATTATACTATTAGTCATGCTAATAAGTATAAAGTAACCTGTTAGACTAATGTGACGCTACTTATTATCACTTAATGCTGAGAACCTTTATTCATTTCACCTCTGGATATACGACATACTACAATTTTCAAATTAAATGCAACCGAAATACCACCCCTGAGCCATCATTTAAATACTCTTTACAAAGTGCATTTGAATTGCTTAGTAACGTGCCAGGTAACTAAAACCTTTTCGATTTAAACATTGTGTAATACCATTTAAGGGTTTTACAAAATTGAGTGACACTAGTTAGATAACCATTTAGAAGCAGGAAGCATTTGATTACTGTCGCATCGTACAATGTAATTCTTCAGTTCTAAATAGCCATGACTTCAATGAACATCAAACGCAGGAACTTTTAAACTTCACAACATGTGTATAACCTTCAGTTGAAAACCAATTGTTTACATTTGTAACGTTAGTCAATAATTCCCTCAACACTCTGTATTAACAATTATCATGTCCCTAGATATGAATAATTCCATGCAGCAAATTTGGGAATGTTAATCATAAACGTAAACGGTATCATATAGATCTCACAATTGGTAGATGACGTTGGTTGCTTAGTGTTGCAAGTTATGAAATCGAAGTTAACAAATATTAACCTTATGGTTCCATGTGTGTACTTTAGTTAAACTCCAGGAATGAAATACTATGGAGTTCTATGTTTCAAAACGACAGCTGTTCATTGCATTCTGGTTTTCAATAGTTAACGAATCAAAGTTAGAAAGTGATTAGATTTGCAAAACTGTAAAATTCTAGCAACAGCTTTTTTAATAGGAATGTTATTATTATGTTATGACTGACCAACTGATAATGGATTGGAATTTGATGTCACAAATTGATCTAGACGGTTATTTAGCCTTAGCAAGACACTGTCCAACAGTACCCATCACGAGCTTAAAACAAAATAGAGGTTACGACTTTCATCTTTCATGTCTGACATTTAACCGTTAGACCAATTAGCTAGCATCCAATAGTTGGTATTTATAACTATGATTACTTCGCAACACAATTACAGTACTTTATTTATCTTCATCAGTGGGCAATCGACTGATATCCAACGTGATCGAACTCTGTTAGTAATAACTTCTTACTAAAATTCCAGAAATCAATTTTTTTGTAGTTAGTTACTAGTAAATTGAAGTTAGCTTTAATTCCATATTCTAAAGATTAATGAATTCAAATTGAATGTCACAAATTGATTTAGGTTAGATAATCATGGTTTTTTAAAGTAATTGAATTAAAGTAACAAACACCCATTACTGACCACTGATCAGTTCAGCATCTTCATGATCGTGATCGTGATCATGATCTTGATCATCAGTAGATCCACTTCATAGTTATGAAGTAATCTAAATAATCATCAATAATTGTTAACTATTTCAGGAACGTTCATTCACATTCGGCTGGTAAAGAAACTATGGACATATTGAAATCTGAAGGTAAATTTATCACTTTCTTTTTTATTTTATCATAAATTCTCATGTTTATTAAAACAATGACTTTGTAACGGATGTAAATTCTGAGCTAATTCTACAATTATGAGTTCAAAGGTTTTGATCATAAAAGTAGTCAGTTCTAGAGCTCTGTGGGAAGGAGGGCGGAGGTATATTCTTCAGATATCAAGGAATATTGAAAACAAATTTTCTGCGCTATTCAGAAAATACAGATGTTATTGTTGAACTATTCATCATCCTTTACCATGGTAACAGCCTATTTCATACTACAACATTAACTAATCTATTATAAACGTGTCAACTATTATTCGTTCTCTTAGAATTATTTTAAGACTTTATTCTAGATTGTCACTTTATATTCATATTTACTTGCATTCACTGATATTGTTATTGGTCAATTTCAAGCGATAACATTAGATTTTCTTAGAATCTAATAGAAAAATTAATGCAGCAAATAATTTTTACCTAGGAGGGGTGGGGTGGTGGAAACTTATTGAGTGCTGGTGTGAATTGCATTTACTTGTAAGTAGTAAATTAATTACCATGGTAATAACAAACTTATGTTTATTCAGTTTACTCAAACTACTGCTGGTACCATTTAGTGAAATTAATAAAGTTAGCATATTTTAATGAAGTTAGCAAACTTTCAGAAACTAAATCTTACCATTTTTATTTACATTTTGACACTTGAGATAGTAGAAATGATTTGTTGCAAAAGAGAATGGTTGTTGACACTGTACACCTCTAGGGAATTGATAATAAACCACTTCATTACACTTTTTATTGAAATATTCTGTCAATATCGAATATTCTGTTTATTTCAGAATTAGTTACTATGGGAGTAAATTACTTTGTTCATTATATAGATAAACCATTATTTTCTAAAAAAAATAAATAAATCCTCTTTGTTTTGAACATTCAATCAAATTTTTACGACATTTAATTAGCTCCCAACTAACTGGATAGTAATGGTACTCATCAGACTATCCATTCATGTACACTTCAGTCATTTACTAAACTTGAATAATTTAACGATTCACATATAATAATCAGAATACTAAACAGGGTAATTCTTTATAAATCCATCAATATCAGTTTTATACAATTTAATTATGTAATAGGGTAAGCATTTTGAATGAAGTTGTCAACATTGTAAATTGATTATTAATCCTGATATCACGAATTGTTCTGAATCAGACAACCAATGATCACCTAAAAGCACGGGACAGCTGTTTCGCCCTAGTATGGGACTCTTCAGTAGTACGCATCCACGACCCCGTTGGGGATCAGACCCAGGACCCTTTAGCTCCACGAAGAGCGCTTAACCATTGAACCACTAGGCTGGCTCCTAACGGTTGATATTTTTAATTCAGTCAATTCGTGTTACGTTTGCGCGACCTCATTCATTTTCATCGGTGAGTAATTGCCTCACACCCAACACTATTGAACTCCACTGGTCACGTCTTCACACTAGAACTCCAGGAATTACTTCAAGGAGCTAGTCAATAGTGAGCTGATATTTAGTTACAACTGGGGGTTGTGAAGATAGTTAGTTGTTAATACTGATATCACGAATTGAGATTAGCAAATTACATGTAAACTTACTTCGTAAGTACTTAAAAATGGTCTTAAATAAATACAAATGGTTATGTAACAGTGAACTAAAAAAGAAATTTAATGTTGACAAGATTGAGTGTAATTAAAATTGAGATGGTCTGTGCAGATTGGTATTAAGTTTAGTTGATTAAATTGATCACAAATTGATGTTGATAGGGTATCATTAAATACCAGGGAGTATTGAACTTCTGCTTTGTCATAGAATGGAACTCCTTAGCTGTGCACACCCTAGATTCCACCTCAGTTGCTTCAGGTTGGCGAACGCTTATTTTTCTGAACCACTAGGTCAACCGGCGTCCAATGATGGAATTTCAATGACACTCTGCCAACATCAATCTGTGACGAATTAAACCAACTAAGATTGAGTGTGTTTTGTTAAAAGGTAGTGATAGTGATAAGGTTAAAATGGTAGGGGCAAAATCATGGTAATAGTACTGACGACAGTACTATTAGTAGTCATAAGTCAAAGTCATTGTAATGTAATAATAAATAGAAAATAAAATGAAGTTGAAATAACTTGGTGACAAACAGAGAGTATGAATATCTTGTAAACAGAAGGAAGAAGGAGGAAAAGAAACGACTTCATTCAATCCTAAAGATACTGTTTCAGTAAGGAGTTCCTGTAATACTACGACAGATTTCCGTTAAACATTTATTTAACTAGTAATTATTTGAAAGATGTATTGGGGGGGAAAGTTATTAATTGTCAATAACTGCAATCTATAACCGGTTATAACTGTTTATTATAGGCTTAGCTGATACAAATATTTTACCCAGCATATATGAGATACATGAATCCCAGTATTTTCGGAACCATAAAGTGCCTATAAAATTTCCAAATCTTCAATGATTTAAATCTGATGTGAGTTTAACAATCACTAGTAAACTGGAAGCATTAGATAGCCGTCTTAGTACGGGATTTCTTAAGTGTAAGTATTCATAACTTAATATAGGATTCAAACACATAACCTTTGAATTTCTTTAGATTATTGAGACTAGATTCAATGATTAATATTTCTAACTTTATTCAATTTGTGATATATTAGTGTGACCTTATCCATTGATTTCGATGAGTAGCTGGTCTACACTTAACAATGTTGAACACAAGTGATCATTAGCCTAGTGGTGAACTCAGTAGCGTTTGGTACTAAATGAACTGAGTTTGAGTCCCGATGTGAACATCACCACTAAGTCACAGGTATATTCAACTTACAAGTTCCAAAAAGAACAAAACGCGAATCCTAGATTCCTGCTTGTCAATCACAAATCAACTCAAACAATTGATTACAATTTTCTCATTAAAGCTTCAATAACTAATCGCCTGTAGTTAGTTACCAATTAATTGATATTTATGTTGATTGGATGAGTTTAGCTTAACAATCTAATCACTATCCAGTTACAATTTACATAATCCAGCCATTAGACTCAATACAAAAGAAATTTGATTGTTGAGTTTTCTGTAAAAAAATTACTGAAATTTCTAACATCTGCTCATCATTTACACCAGACTACCCTTTCATGACAGTTAAATTGTTAAGCTTCATTACTTTCACAACTGTTTTCAAACATAAAGAAAATGTAACTGAATGATAAAGTAAATAAGCCTAATGGAATTCACTAAGTACCATATGCTTGATTATGTGAAAGAATTCCCAACATAGAAACTATACAGTATTCTGTTAACTTAAAATATTCAAACTCATTACGTAATCATTGATTGCTAGTAATAATGATTAACTAATATATATACTGTTAGACTAATTTCATTCTTATGACAGTATAATATTTGTATGTATGCTGGACTAAAGTTAACTAACAATCCAATTCCACTTGATTGAAAATAAAAATGGTGTGACTTTTAAATGTACGTGGTCTTACAACAAGGCCACATTATCTGATTACCATGTAAATTGATCCACCCTAACTCTAATGACTAGACATTTCTGTTTCTTTTATACCTGATGTATGAAGGATAATGTCACTAGGTGACAATATATTTAAAATAGGAAGATAGGTACATAATAAGAACGCCAGCCACTCTGCTTCACTAGTTAAGTCTACTTTTTAAATTTAAGTGTCTGCGCGACCAGTTGTTGGCCTTAAAAAAGCATAATAATTTATTTCCCCTCCCGTGACCAGCATGTAAGCAATAACTTGGTCATACTTTAGTGTCAGCACACCAAACCCCCTACATATTTGGTGTATTTGATCTGTTATAATGAATGAAAACATAGACAAGATGGGAAACATATCACTTACTGTGATGATTTCCTTTAAATTTCACAGTCATCAATTTTGTATTAGTTACCAAGCCTTCTATAGAGAAATAGATGGGTACATGTGGTTGATGTACAGTTAAAGTAGAAAACTAATTAAACCATTCCCAAAGTTGCGAAGTAAATTGTCCGAAAATCAAAATAGTCCTCCACTGACAATTATTTTCGCCGACCTGAATTAGTGAGTGATAAGTTTTCTGAAAACAACTTTTGAGTTGTTTAATTTGGATTGTTGCTGGTAAGTAGAATCTAGAAGGTGTGTTTCGCCTTAGTTGAGACTCCTCAACTTTCCATAATCAAAGTTTACATTTAACTCATTAATAACCTCATTTATGGATAAAATGTATTTACATCAATTAATTACTTAATTATTTAGGTATTACTAAAGTACAAATGCATGCATTTGATGGTCGTCCTTCACTTGCAATGATTGGTTTAAGTGAAGGTTATTATTTCTCTATTCCATCGAGTTTATCAAGAAGTAAACAGGTAAAACAAGAAATAAGTGAATTATACTATTGAATTGTTGTATTTGTTTAAATGTTTTAATAGTATGACATTTATTATCTCTTTATTAGAAATGAATGTTTATGATTTACTTGACAAAGATATTCACTGGTTTATGTGTTCAATTTTAGTCAAGAAGTTTTAATATCTTCATCTTTTACATATGGTAATGACATGAATGTACACTATCACTAAGGAGTACAGTACTTCAATTCAGTACTTCATGGTTTTCAGTGAATGTTTGATACCAAATTCAACGTTCACTTTTAAACTAACTTCTTTTGCATAACAAAGACATAAGAGTTAGAGAGTGTTATTAGATGATTGTTTTAAGGATACTTTAATAAATAGGTTATTAATCCCAATGAATAACAGGAAGGTATTTAATTGTTTCAAATATATAATTATTTATTATCTTTTAAACATTGAATTACATAAAACTGATATCATGAACAATTAAATATACCGCCTCAAAATATTTTACAAATTCAGACTATCAGATCTCGTAAAAACAAAAAAAAAATTGGTTACACTTCCGGACTAGAGTTCCATACATAATTAATATACCATATGAATAAAGCCCCTAAGGATTTACTTATTACCAAAAGACAAAGCAATCACATAATTAGATATAAAATACAAGCCAAACTGTGTTTAGAATCTATGAGAGCAAAACAACGAACACTAACCCAATTCAACATGACGGAGAATTTCTAGATGATGTAGAAACTCTTACATACCTGAATATCAGCATCACAAATAAACTAGTAGGATCTGATGTAGATGAGATGGCATAGATGCGTAAGTTAAGGTGAGGGTAGTGTTTTTACAATTAAAGTAGAACATCTATAAATTAAACTAGCTGTCAATTAATATATAAAGTCAGAATTTTCAATACATACAAGGAGACAGATCTGTTGTACGTCACTGAAACTTGGAGAAATACAAAAGCCATCATTTAGAATATACAGACGTTAATAAACAGTTATTTGTACAAGATACTTCGGATACGTTTGCTAGACATCATCAGAAACAATCTATTGTGGAAGAAAATAGACCAACTTTCAACTCAGGAAGAAATTAGGAAAAAACATTAAGTGGGGTAGCAGGATACACATTGAGGAAACCATCAAACTGCATTACAAGACAGGCATCAACTTGGAATTTTCAAGACCGAAAGAAAAGAAGACTGAAAAACACTGTGTCGAGAATAGGAGGCAGACATAAGGACAATGAACAACACTTGGGAAGAATTGGGAAAGAGATTCGAGTAGATAGTTGGCTGGAAAATGCTAGTTGGATACTTATTCTTTTCAAAGGGGAATAAATTTTGAATGATTGGTTGATTGATTTGATCTAAATCTTCCCGTTGATTTGTCATAGACTGATATTGATCAGTCTTGGTAGCTTTATTTGCATCTTGATTGGATCGCCTCGATACAGTAATAGTTTACAAGTATTATTTAAGGTGGATACTGGTTGCCAGCCACAATTCAACTCAAATTCTATTATTGTTTGTTGATAACAGGTTAACAGGTTTACACGATAGATGTATATCATCCTACGTCTACTTAGAGAAAATTAAAGCTAAATTATGCTTTTAGTGATTTACGCAAGTAGATCATAGAGATTAAAATGTTATTTTCAGGAGAACACCTATAGCAGAACTAAATAAAAACGGCTGGTGGGAGGGGGGTTATGAATCAACTCTAATAATCACCAATCGGGGTTAACAATTCAATAACAGTTTGTCATATGCCTTGACTTGACTAGTAATTTTTGGGTAGAGTACATTCAGAAAGTCTTTGTACTTCTGAGGTATCCCTTTCAATGACACTTGTCACAGAACCTCTCAATTTACGCAGTTGTTAGCTGATTTTAAGTCAGTAAATGTTACTATTGTCCGACGTCAGTAATATAAGCCTGAGTATCTTGTCAGTGTATCACTGGTCAGACTTGAAACCAGTTTTATTTTCTTGAGTTTGTTACTTCTTATCTACAGACTAACGTAAGATAATTAAGAAAGATAATACTTCAGACACTACATTAATCGAACTGATTCTTTCTTGGTTATCACAAGAGAGTTGCTGTCTTTTATGACTTCTCTGTTTATATAGGGTAGTAATGTATATAGTAGAATTACTTGTCTTTAGTCTTCAGTGATGAGGATAGTAGGTTTGATGACTTGCATTAATCCTTATCGTGGTGTTTCCAATGTAGAGACGGCTTCTACTCAAAAGAGTTCACCAACAGAGCTGATACTACCTGTTCAGGTGGCGCGTTCCAGTCGCTTACCACTCACTGTAAGAAACAGATTCCCACTC
Organism: Schistosoma japonicum; assembly: GCA_025215515.1. Classification (NCBI taxonomy): domain Eukaryota; kingdom Metazoa; phylum Platyhelminthes; class Trematoda; order Strigeidida; family Schistosomatidae; genus Schistosoma; species Schistosoma japonicum. The sequence continues at coordinate 6,121,297 of CM046062.1, read as the reverse complement.
TGAGCTTATTTGATCTCGGTTTTCGAAACGTTTCAAGGTAGCCTCTGAGATGATTGGTTTTAGAGGAAGCAAAATGATGAAACAAATTAACACCTAAATCATAAGATACGGAATGCCAACATAAGATCACCTCGTGTTCTACAACAAGGGGAAACGATTTTGGCGTTTTAGATGCTTATCGTAAGGGGGGTTCGAATGACCTGTTACTAACTTAGTACCTACTCGTTGAACCTGTTAATCTGTCTTGATATCCCTAAATAGATAGGGAGTTGTCACTTGGATACAGTATTCAAGATCTGGTCTCTCATACATGGGATATGAAAGCCGGAACATATCTTTGTCAAAATATTTGAATGCTTCTCAGAGTGACCATAGCACTTTAAGCCCTTTAGCTACTGTTGCGTTGCGGTATGCAGTGTTTTTTAAGTCGTGACTTATAATTGATCCTAAATCCTTAAATTTTTCTTTATAAGGAAACGGTGCATTATTAGCTGTTCCCACGGCCAATGTGCATGAGTGCACGCTTAATATATACCCCCACCACGATTTCGACACCATCGAGTCAATTCGTTCAAGTCAGGTTGAAGATCGAGCTGATCAGTATCTCCAAATACTGTTTTTCAAATCTTTACGTCATCAGCAAATAAAAGTGTTGATGATTTCAGCTGATGTGGTAATTCATTAACATGAAGCAAAAATAAGAGAGGGCCCAAGATGGTATCACGTGCAGAACTTCGCTTAGCACAGAAAGTGATCCACTAGCTCAAACTATCTCCACTTCCATAAGAAATTCTTCCTCTAACTCTGAATTGGCCCCATTATTCCGAAGTCAGGTAGTTTTCACATAAGGCTGACAAGGATTACTTTCTCAAATACCTTGCTGATGTCATTGAATATTTCATCCACAGACAGTTCTTCATCAATAGCTTCTATCCAGTCATCACTTGCAGTTAGCAAGTTAGTAAGACATGAAAGGAACCTACAAAATCCATGTTACTATGGTATCAGCAAGTTTTGTGACCTGTTTGCAACTAATTTTATGTTTTTCCAATTCTGGTATTAATGTAACATAAATAATCTTCATATTATAGCGTAGTACAAGAATGTACATGATGAATAAACTGAACAGGAAATAACGTCGTGATATAAATTGAAATAAAGTGGCTATTAAGGTTTATTGTTTGTATTCATCACAGGTTGGTGTTAGTTAGGTACCATTAAAATTCATGAAGAACTGGACAGCATCACTGGACCACGGTTTAGTTGTGCCGACAGTTATGTGTACATCATGAGACTTCAAAACCCTGGATTTGGCTCCCTGGGAGGTGGGTGACTAGAGATACACATTTTCACAGACGATTTCCATATTAGAACGAAACAGTTGTCGAGTATTCCCTGTTTTTCACAAGTACTTAGTAGACATCAGTCTATAACGAATTCAAATAACAAACACGTATCCCCAAAAAGCCACCTCAGTTCAATTATTATTATTATTATATCAATTTTATTGTTTTTAATAGACTATAACTTATAAGCTTATCAAGTGATTATTGACTCAAACCTTTTGGTAAATTAAATGAATACTGTTATGTCGGACCACTAAAGAAGAATAACAAACTCTCAGTACTGTGTTTTAGAACACTATTCCAATTATTCTAACTGTGGGTAATGTAAACATTTCGTTTCTATGATTGTTAAATTCCTCTAATCCTATCCTCCCTATTAGTATATTTACTCTTAGTAAATTGTCTCTTACAATCAACTAAACTTAATTGGTTGCGTAAAAGTTATCCCCATTCACTGGCACTATTTCCTTTGTTCTGTATTCATGTTAATTTCCTAATTGATCAGCTGTGTGGTCTGCTTTTATGTATATATGTGAGGAATGTATGAACTATGATTCGATTCTGTTTCGTTGGTCTATCGGCTCTTGTTCTTCTTGTTATTCCGGTTTGGGACTCAGTGGGCATAGGGCAGACGCCCAATTATCGACTAGGCATAAGTAATTAATACTCGGCCAACCACCTACCAAAATTTCATGCGTCATAGCAAATACATAGTGATATATACACTATAAGTAAGTAATTCTTATTTATGGTTTGAATAAACATTACTATTTCTTTAATAGAAACAAGAACTAGTCAAAGCTTTACCATTGGATCATATTCTAGTGGAAACTGATTCACCTGTATTTAATTCATCATCAACACAGGTAAATAACAGTAATTTATTTATGGATTATAACTTTCGGTTATTTCAAATTAAACTTATAAATTTATGTTTTGCTTCAATTATAGAAACGTCTACTTGTTTGAATGGTACTTTTATAAAATTGTATTGTACCTAACACTGGAACCTGGAGGGGGGGGGATACTTGTATGTATTTGGATCTTCGTTTTGATTTGTTATGGATCGATGTTAATCAGTCTCTGTTGCCATATGTACATACTGAGCAGATTACCTTGATATATCAATAGTTCACAAGTATTATTTGAGTTAGACTGCCATTTGTCAATCACATTCCAACTCAGATAGTATTTATGACTTGTTCTTAGATGCTTATGATGCATCACACTGTTGATATTCCTACTAGAGCTTGGATTCAAATCATTTGTTTTAAGTGTTTTCTAATGGCATAAGTCTATATTGAAACAATCCAATCAAAATACACATAAGGCATTGGTAACTGATTACCTGTGATATAAACGAGTAACATAAACAACTGGCAGTACTTATAGATGGTAGTAGCTTCTAGTAAGTAAATTACAGAAAGCATACAGAATAGTATATTTTCTCACCTCTGATTATATTCCACACTAACGATAACTCAGATACTTCACATCTAAAACAATATAGTTTTTTCTTAGTTGTCACAGTATCAAGATGATGGTAGGTACGTACTCCTATTAATGCACTGTCACTTACCTAACCTTAGATAATTATCAAACGGAAAGTAGTTCGGTCTTCACGACAACTTCTTTTTGTAATGATGAATATGAAAATAAATAAACATTTGTTGACTGAATTCCTCACAGACTGATGTTAGTAGAGTACCATTAAAAACCAGGGAGCACTGAATTACTGTTTTGTTCCAATATATGACTCCTCAGCAGTGTTGACTCTATGTCCCACGCCAGGGACTTCAAGTTGACAGACGCTTAATCCTCTGCACCACTCAGCTAGCATCTTGTAGTAGAATCCAACAAAACCTGATACCCTTCTTCACGAATTCACCTAACTGGAAATTAATACTTAACTGAATATATCATTACCAAATCCAAATCTCTGTGCAAACTTAACATTGATCTCAGTGCTTAGTTGGTTACATACTTTTAGCTTACTATTTTATAATCAATCAGTTGCTTATTCTTGATGTAGAACCTGGAACAGCTGTGTATTAACTCAAGTTACTGTATTACATAAACACGACAAGATGAGTAATAAGGATGTCAAAATAATGTAGCTACATGGATAGAAACAATATGATTCACTTAATGAGAATGAATAAGGTATATACGAAAAATGATATGCAGTCTGGGTATTTAAACCAAAGTTGTCTGTTTCACACTGTATCATCCAAAATCTACAATCATTGACAACACACGCTACGTTATGGACTACAGTTGTCTACACAGATAACGCAGACATTCATTTTTCATCCTTATCCTTACTGGCGCGTACACAGATTATTTCGATTGATCGCTGAATGTCACAATTAATGTCATATTTTTTCTAGTTTATTATAAATCTGACCAAATACTGTGGGTGGGATTTGTCACACTCTGAAATCAATTAAGATCATATGTAACTCATTCCAGATATTGAACCGAGGAACATTTGATCACTCTTCTAGATGACAAATTATGTCAGCCAGTGATGAATAACAAGTACATGTCAAATAGTTACATACAAATACCTCAAATAAAATGATTAACATATCAATTGAAAAGCTGGAGATTGTGGGTCAGTATCATCTAACCAATCAATTAGTTTAGGTAATTCGTGAAACTCTAGAGAGAAATCATGATCCATGAATTTCAATCATGTCTGGCGTTTGACACCTACCTTGTCAATGGTAATGGATAAAGTAGCTAAAATAGTTTGCTAAATGAGTATAGTTAGAAATAACAGTTGAATTTCAACTAATTGATTTAAAATTTAGGTATTCGCTGAGCAACTTGAAGATCTTCGATTTTATTCCCTGATGAAGTCATTGATGTGCATTCCTTAGGAGTCCTACACTATGATGAAATAACTATCCATTGCTTCTTAATTGTTTCATCGAAGTCATTTCATGATAGTGAATTCAATTAATCGTTTGTTTATGCCAATTTATTTCTTGATATTTTTCTTTTAAATTTTTAGTCTCATACTGAACCAAATGAAGCTATCAAAGTTTGTCAGCAAATTGCAGAAATCAAAGGCATAGATTTTGAAACTGTCTGTTATATAACAACTGAAAATGCATTTAAACTTTATGGATCATTGAATGTAAAATGTTAAATGTTGAATGGAAAGTGATCATATGGTAAACAGATGGCATTGAACTTCACCAATAGTCATACTCAGTTTATCTGTTCTATTCATAAACTATACAATCTGATGTTTTTTTTGTTTTAAATTGCTGCTTACATACAAAATTTCTCGTCTTTACTGGTCGTTTATGTTGAGTATGTAGATTGGGCATGTAGTTCATGACTAACTTTTAAGATAATAAACATAGTTTGTAGCTGAAGATATACGTTGGTAGGGTCTCCAGAAATCTTGACGAAGCCATTAGGAACCTTGAATTAGCCGAAGATATCCCGTTTAATCACCGTTTGATAGAACTTTCCAGAATTTCTACGTAAAGCATTCCAATTAGATAATAGCTGAAAACTATTACTTATGGACTGTATGAATTATTATGTCGATTTCATTTTTGACTACCAATCAAATGGCTATGTTGAAGACTAGTTGACGTATTGATGAATGGGCTGATTAAATGGGAAAAAGATAGTATTAGGACGAAAGTGATAAATAATTTCTAAACATCTTATCGCGTTACCCCTAGACTCTACTGTAGAAGAATAGAAGTCTCTAGTGAAGAGAAAGTATGTTCAACGTTTATCAGTAGGTCGCTAACCAAGAAAACAGATGTACCTATAAACGAAAAACATTAGACGTCTACTCGTAGGTTTTAGATGGATAAGAGGGTACTTATCAACTCATTTCAAGCTAGCAAGAAGTGCGAGCTCGATATTGTTGAATTAAAGGTTACTAAAGTGTCTTACTTAGGTCGAGAAAATTTTGGCACATGCACAAAACATATCACTCAGATGCACATGGAAGAGAAAACAATAGCCACAAGAAACCGAATTACGGGTGAAGTACTCATATAAACTTTTCAAAGAAGCACAAGTAAAGAAAATGGTAAAAAATGTAGAACACGTAAGACCAAAGAAACTCAACTATCACTAATTGTGAATCCTAAACGGATTATGGTGACTAAGCTACTAGTGAATTCAAGCATAAAACATATATAACAAAATCTAAAACGGAGACGTGTTTAAATGGCTCTCAGTAACACTGATGAAGCTTCTTGGAATTGCTGAAGCAGCTGCAGTCATTCCATTCTATCACCATTTGACATAACTTTTTCAAAATCTCAACGTGGATTATTCTCATTGGATAATAGCTGAAAACTATCGCTTTTGAACTACACAAATTGTATTGGTGATATCATTTCCACAGAAAATTATAACTACCCGAGTACTTTTCAATTGAATCTGTATTACGTCACTGTAAGAAAGATAAATAAAGATGACGATTAGCTTGATTATTTAATATAATCAAGTTAAACTATAATGAAGACACTTATAAACATCATTATTAAATGAATCATATCAAATTTAACTAGACTTTCCACCTTATTATGATATTCCTTAAGAGTGCTTTACCGTTACCCTTCTTGCAGTGGAACTCAATTTGTCAATCAATCAATGCCTGTTAACCCCCCCCCCCCACTTAGAGCATAAGTTGCCGACCAGCATTCTATAACCAACTCCGTCTTAGGCTTTTCTTTCCAGTTCTTCTAGAGTACTGTTCACTCTCTTCATGTCTGTCTCTAATTCCCGATGCAATGTGTCTTTGAATCTTTTCCTTTTTCTTTCGCTTTGACTATTTCAGGTTAGTCTTAGTCTTGTGACAAAGTTTGATGATTTCTGTAATATGTGTCCTATCCATTTCCAGCGTCTTTTTCTAATTTCTATCTCAGCTGGATTTAAGTTGATTTGTTTTCTGCCACAGAGGGTTGTTGTTGATGGTATCCTGACCAATGGATCCAAAGTATCTTACGTACATAGCTATTTATAAATACTTGTACAAAGATTAACAATCTTCATCTAAAATCCACATCAACTTAGCTGTAATGTTCAGCTCATACATGGCCTTACTATATGATTCACTCTAAGTTTTGTTGAGAAAGTGAAATTTAAACAAGCCATTAGTAAGACAATTATTATCAATAGGATAGAATAGATGTAGCACAATTTCACAAACATTTTGAAGGTGTTTCGTCCCAACGATGATGTTAAATGCTCTATATTTTAGAAACTCTCAGGCTAAGATCTGTCTTTGAAGGGGGCATATCTCTTCGTAGTTTACATTCAGTCAATTTAATATTTGCTTTTGAAAAGTCAATTTGTGGTCGGCTGTATCATTACTTTGCGACTATTGAAGACAGTAATTGATCAGTCACTGTTGCTAGGTGAACTGTTTCAATGTAAGACTAAGTGAAAACTTTTATTGAGATTGAATTTTAGCTGCAAACTGGAATTAGAGACACACGTCTTGTCCCGATTATCAGTCGTTATACCTAATAAATTAGCCTTAATTTATTTTCTAGTTTTCATTGTTTCCTTATGATCCTGCATTTTCAAGTTTCAAACCAATAAACATTCAAACATAATACTATATCAGTTGACTGTATTCGCCACAGGCTGATGTAGGTTAGGTGGAAATTCTACCGTATGACGCCTGCAGGCTGGTTCAATGTTACTGATAGTTAAACGTTCACTGTAAAACTTAAAGATCCTGGGTTGAACTCATTAGTAGAATCGAGGGTGTGCATTGTTAAGGAGCCTCATTCGAGGCCAAAATTGATACCCGATTGATATCAGTCGATGATAAATATAATTAACTAAACCTAATAACTATCTTCATAAAATCAATTTAATTCAAGTATCATATTGGTTCAGTCGATGACTTTCACCTTATTCTCTTCTTGTACAAGAAAATGTAAACTTTTAAGGAGTAATTATGATAGACATAGGAATAAGTGTACCTATTTCAAAGAAATTCATGAAGAATCATTTGGTTCAATTAGAATCTCTTAAGACAAACAATGTACCTACTGAAATTTACCATGTGCTATGATAAGAAGCGCTAAAGCTTGTTGATATTGGATTGGATGAGATTATTAAGTTATGGTATTTCTCTAAAGTAACACAACTTTAACTTACTTCTTTTCAAATTATTCGTTAGCATATGATAATAAGTGAAGCTAATCTTTCACGAGACTATAGATTGTACTGTCTCTAAGGATTATTCTGTAAATGAATTTTAGGACCCACAGATGTCACAGTACTAGGATATACTTAGTTATAAATCAATAGGTGGCATTATTTATTTAGCTTGGTGTTTATTTAACGTCATTCAGAAACTTCGATTACAACATGGTTAAAAAGTGGAGTGAGAAGTTAAAGGAAAGAAGCATCAATAAACTTGTAATTAAGTTTCCATTATGGATTGCTAATCGATTCAAATCAGGTTAATAGGAGTCCCATTGGGAAGCCTACCTAATACTTATGTGCAAAGTTTCTTTTCCACAGACTTCCCCTACCTCAAACATCGAATATGTAATTAAAGTCAGTAGATGTAAACAGAAGTATTATTAACTTTACTATATTCGGAAAGATCTGTGCATGTTGAATAGAAGCAATGGAGACAATAATCCTTCATTCCTGTGTACAGTGTAGTAGCTTAAAGGAATCTGTTTGTAAGAAGAATTCCTCAGGGTTCCTTATGTAACATAAGAAAGGTCACTGTAAAGGCGGAAGATAGTAGCATATGTAACTGAAGTTTTGGTATGCAGAAATTATGCTATAGGGATTCGTCCCATCAGGAAGCTTATAATTATTTAATTAGATTCACAACTTACTTGAGTATTCAAAGAAGTCACTAGAAAGATCCCTGATTGAGTAAAGTCGGTTTCAAATATCTTCTTTGGTTTGCCAGGAGATCTTTGAAACGATCTAATCATTCGTCGTAACTAGAAATGGTGTTACATTAGAAATAACCAAGAGCCTATAAGAAATAACTTCTTAATAACTACTGCTTTCTTTCTATAATAATAATACTATTATTCTGTAGTATGTTTAGCACAATATGAACTTTCAGCATACACTGATTCAACAAGTGACTCTTCTTTTTGAATTCAGGTCTCCAATTTTATAGTCTGGAGCTAATCTGAAGTGTTTGACATAGTAATCAATGATATTTTGACTACTATTTTCATTATAAGTAGTTTATTTCTAATACATTTAAGTTTTATGCAACGAATTAGTCTGAATAGACAACTATTGAAAACTAGAAAGAATTGGCCAGCTGTTTCGTTCTAGTATGGCATTCCTCAGCAGAGTGCATCTGCAACCCATCCAGACGATAAAGTCTAGGAAGTTTAGATCCCGAGTGAATGGATTCTGGTTTGACCTTAATATTAACTAGGCGAAAATTGATAAATAAGAAAGCGATTTAGGATGGAATGATATTATTGTTAAGAAAAACTATTAAGATGAAGTATGCCTCAAATGCACTCAATAATTTTACTTGATTAATGAATGTTTCATGGTTATTTAAGGGTTGTAAACATTTGAAATCTAAGTAACTTCTGTATAAATACTCATCTATGCAGTTGTAAAGTATTCTTCCATTAGTCCCTTTATATTTATGAAGACAGTTTCTTAATCTAAACCACATAGGTTCTATGTTATTTGTGTGAATTCGTAATGTTGGATACTATAAAATGCCAGCTGTAAACGACGATATGATGATTGGTTCGAAGTCCTGAAGGACATTTATATAACTTAAAATCCTGATTTGACATATTTGTTAATAATTGGAATTAAGGTAGACTTTATGTTATGAAGGAATCCCTTCATAGTGTCCTTTCCTGAGATATTGATTCTAAATACTAAGTATCTACTGTTAGGTCTTAACATAAAAGCTACCTGTTCATACTGTATAAATGTTTTCTGTATTCGCTTACTGAGAAATATTTCATCAGTCTCAACAATTTTACAAACACTACCCATAAACAACAGCTACTTTCATTAGTGTCTTCATGCAGACACCTTTTCAATACTGATATCATTAAATAAGTGCAACTTCACTAACATGTAGTATGACTGTAGCTGCAGTACAGGATGTCTCCAACAACCACTCCCATTACCAGGACCATTATCTGCTGTAGGATATGTTTCGTACGAATGAAGTATATGAACCAAATCTATGTGATTTCTTTAGTCCAACATTTGTGATACTGAAAAATAAGTTTATCAAACTTCTTCAAGCATTTATCCAGGTAAGAAAATTGTTAAGTTGGGTTTTCCCAATTACCCCGATAATATTACGCATTAATCCGGTTTAATATTTAACAGTTTGACTATGACAGCGACTTGATCTTAAATCAGAACAAGTATAGAGCAGATAGTAAGATGTATCCAGAAAATTACAGCAAAAAAACAAAAGGCAAAGAAAAGCAAATAAGTACACTAGAGTTTTATACAAACATTCGGTCTAGGGTATCCGAGAAACTTTCCGGTTGTTCGTTGGCTCTAGTTGGCTAAGAATTGATCAATCACAACACAGCTTCGTGAGCATGTTTTAATCAGAATCTTTTCGCGCTAAAAAAATAAACACAACAGTCACGTAAGTATGTTCTTCGAAGTAGACTATTGTGAGTATGAAGAAACAAGTTCTGAATTTAAAATTACTTCTTGTTTTAAACAGAACTTATGTATTTGCGACATCTGTGTTTTCGGATTGCTGGTAGTTATGTGTTCAAAATTTGGTCATTAAACACTAACTAACTTTTCAAAAGTCTCCATATACTACCCCCTAAACACACAACATTAAATACTCTATCTCCAGGTCTGTAAACATACGATTAATCATAAGCATCAATGTAATTATTGCACATTCAATAGTAGGATACGCCACTTTAGTCAAATAAATGATACAGATAGATGGTCAACTTATGCAACTAGTGATTATTCTTCTCACTCCCAGTTGAAGCTTTTCATTAGAATCTTTGGAGGATCTTTAAGTAAGTCACTGGTAGTCTGACTATTTTCCCAGTATTACTAAGAAGTCACATACTACGACAAAACAGTTATATTGTTGTCCCCATTTTTCGATGGTATTCAGCCAACATCAAGTCTAGGATGAATAAAGACACAACATTCCATTTGTAATTAAAAAACCTCATAAGTACTTTTGAACCGCTTCATTTGTTTTCTTTATTTACCTTACTGGAACCATACAATTTATTATTTTTTCTATAAAATAGACAATATACTACTATTGTGTTCGTTTATGATGTAAGCCAATTTATGATTACAGTTGGATTATGACTGAAAAACAAAATCCAGGGAAAGCACATTTTATCTTATCTCTAGCTCGGTAGAGAAGTGAAGTCACTACATTTCGGCATCGATACTTATCTGAAAACTAGATATAAAGATATTTCACAAGTATTAACAAAAGTGAGTTGTGTCCAGGATGATAATTTCGCCTAATATACAGTTCATCAATTAGAATGTTGATGTTCATATTGGTTATTAGGACACAGTCCATTTGTCTCAAACTTCACCATTAAGGTACTGAATTTAAATCCATTGCACATGAGTAGTTATTGGAACTTATTACCTGCCTTGTAAAATTGATGAACTTTGACAAGAATGAATTAAGTTCTGGTTCCCGGTTTAAACATCAATAACCTGATGTTAATACATTCAGCTAATGAATTTCAAATAAGGCAATATACGTTTCTTTGATTCCACTTTCCAAATACAACTAACGTCTAAGCAAACATTTGAAATAACTTTGTATCTAAACAATCTGTTCAGATTACACATATGATAATAGACACTAGTCCTTTCTAGCTCATTGTTGTTTATTAACACATTATTATCAACAGACAACCAAACAAAGACTATTTCAAAAACAAAACTTGTTTATCTTCCAAAGGTGATATTCCAACTTCTACTACTTCTTTGTTATCTTGAATATAAACACTGATTAGTTAAATAAACATTCATTGCATCAAAATCATGTTTGTAATACAATCTTATACTAATGTAAACAGTAAAATTACATTTAATTGGATTATTTATCTTTGAAATCCATAATGTTACTTATGTGTTGACATCATGTAATACATCTGTTAAAATTCTTCAACAAGTTCCATCGTTGAATTAAGTTAACTATAAAATACAGCATTTTCCAGTTTCTTGATGTAACCATATGACGAACAGAGTACAAGTTCAACTTATCGAAGAAGTATGTGAATCGATGTGTACTTAAGTTTTGATAATTTTTACCCATTTTACTAATACGAAAACATTAGTTGAGACATTATTTTATAGAGTAGAAAGAATATGTATAATAGACAAGTTGACAGAAGGACAGATGAGTATTGAGAGGTATCTGGAAGAAAAATGCTGAGCACAGAGGTATATTGACAAGTGCACGACAACCAATGCCAATAAGCTGAAAGTACCTATAGCCTATAAAAAATCTATACTTATGTAACTTAACTGAGACCTCAAGAACAATTAGTAGACGAATTTACATTGTACTAATTAGAACATACACTCCAGGCCAACTGTTAATCATACATTTGACAACATGCCCAGTATCTCAGTCAATGATGCATAGTCAATCAGTCAGTTACAACGTAGAACTTTGTACATGCGTACATCAGTTCAAGTTGCCATGCCTCAATCAGCAGATAAAGAATAAATTGTTGGACCAAATCCCAGAGTACAGAAGGTAGTAACAGAGTAAGTACCAATGGAAAGGCATAGAGATCTGAGATGAGATTTGAGATAAAAAGTGATTCAGTAAAGAGAAAATTATGATAAGCTCGAAGATTAGAATTCGGAGAAAGACAAGGAGTGGATGCACCTGTGCCATTGCAATCGATTTTGAGCCATATCACCTAAAGTCTCTAACCATTTGTTACGATCATCGTGTGGGCCCCAACCAGGTAGTCTACATCTATTAACATGGATCAGCCCAATTGTCAATGACTTCATGGATTGGTGCCATGTTTTCAATTGGCCACCTCTAGCTTTCTTCCAGCCTACTTCCACAACAGACAAAATTGCTCGTCGAGGTAGACGGTGGTCAGGCATACGCAACACATGTCCTAACCACCTCAGCCGGTGAAGATTCACTACTTCATCAATAGGCTTACCTTATTTACCTAGTACCCTATTCCTAACCCATGCATTGCTTACTCGGTTGTCCCAGCAAACACGAGCAATGTTTCGGAGACATCTATGATCGAATACTAGGATCCTACGAATATCCTCTATCCTTAATGGCCATGTTTCACATGATGCATAAGTCAGTTAGAGAAAGGAATAAGAAAAAACAAGTGTAGTACCTAAATGAACCAAAGACACATTATTGACCTCATGATTGCCGAGAATTCGAAACAAAAAATACATATCACAGACAATATTCCATGTCTAGGATTAGTATTTAGATTAGAGATTAGGAGTTTCACTTAAAATTAAACCATTATTGTCAGAAATGTGATTTCATGTCAAGTTTCATGGTGAGGTAGGTTTGATAGTGAGGATAGTCGACGAGAGAGTTATCATCCTCTCCCTCACTTGGCAACTTAATCTTTATATCTTACAATGTGATACACTTTTTTCATCACAACTTTACAACACTTAATTTAACACTCGTCTGTTTCAATAGTTTCATCTTTAACTAACTGAGCCCGATTCATTTATTTTAATCATAAGTAAACATCACTTGTAAACCAAATCACTTGTTTCCAATTCTTTGATCTTTTGTTACTATCACTATTCAAGAATATTCTTTGACATACAGTATATTTATTCGTAATAATATATTGTATTTTGCTAGGCTTAGTTAATAGGATTCGTATCGGCTGGTATACTAGAGGACACTGGACAGATGCTTAGTCCTAGTGTGGGATTCTTCAGCAGCTCATGCCCTCGATTTCATCAGGGGGATTGTCACTCTATATCACAAATACATGGAAGTGAGGATTTTATCACTGATAGTTCAGAGGGTGTATTTCAATAGCTCAGTGCCAGTTACAATGCTTGGAGTAAATGTCAACAACCAGCATTATCCAACCAACTCTGTCCTGGGCTTTCCTTTCCAGTTATTCCGAAGTGCTTTTTATTCTGCTATTCATGTCTACTTCTAATTCTCGACGCGATTCGCTCTTGGATCTTTCGCTTTTCCCTTCGCCTTGAAGATTACAAGTTAGTTCTTGTTTGTGATACAGTTTGATGACTTCCTCAATGTATGTCCTATCCACTTTCAGAGACTTTTCATAATTTCTCCTTCAGCTGGAGGTTAATTTGTTCTCTACTACAGACGGTTATCACAAATGGTGTATGGTCAACTTACCCTGAGTCCCTTGAGTAGACAGCTACTAATGAATACTTATATAATTTACTGATACTGTCTCTAAGTTTGCAATAAAAATTCTGACTTTGATGTTGGTTGACGGCTGATTTAAATTTTAGATGTTCTTCTTTAAAATGAAGAAATGCTTTGCTTTGCCTTGCTTTGATTTGTCAATACGTGACGTCAGATCTGTATCAAATCCGATCCCTCTTGTTTATCAATAGTGTCTAGGTATCTAAAAGTTTCCAAACCTTTCTGAGGTCGTCTGCAAAGTTAAGTGTGATTCGGTTGACATTCGTTGCACTTTGACATGTTTAAGAATCGGACATTTTTCTTTGTGAATATTGAAGTCATCTACAGACTACAGAGACTAGTGCCACACAGTCCATCGTCACCTGCATTTATTACTGTGTATGTGATAGTTAGCTAAGTCAGTCATCTACAATGTCCAGATTCTCCAGCTACATCTAAGCTATCCGCTTTATTCAGTGATTCAACCCCTCCACACGCACACATACGGACACACAGACCTACTCGTGTATTTTATTACTTATTTGTATTTCCAGTTTTTTCTTAAGCTTCAATGTAACTTGGTGATTTTGTACATAACTACTTCTCCCAACTATCTGTATCATATTAATATGCCGAAATTTCATTTTATAATTTTGTTTCTAACATCGTTATTTTATACTACTAAAATGTTTATTTAAGTAGATTTCAGATTTCAACAAAAGTAAACAATATCTATTGACTTTCAATGTATCTGACGAAAACATAATTTTATGTTGTATTTTATAAATTTGTTGATTATTTTGAATACAATAAACTATAATTACATTTTGAAAGAAAATTCTCTTAGTTACCATTTATAGAATGTAATTATCTTTGTTGTTGGTTTTTTCAACTGTTACCCACGTCCCTCAACAATCACCACCCCTACCACCACCACCACCACCACGTGATATCTCCATTCACTCATCTCCTACACTCTGTATCTAAGCAACTTGTGAATATTAAAATTATAACTCTGTGTGTAATCATAAAACAGTAGGATGTAATTTCATATTCTACAATTCAAATTTGTAAAGTTTATTTTACTAAACACTTAAACAATCATTTCATTAATAGAAATAAATTGCACAGATACAAAAATGTTTTACATGGTTGCATACACTTTGTTTCTTTTATTATTTTGAAGAAAGCAAGAACAAATAGTTGTACAGAATAAGATGACGATTTATTTTATTTCGTTGGTTTCTCATCAGCCGCTGCGTACAACCTGGATTGATACTATTTTACGAAAAAATTAATATCTGAAACAAAGTTTCAACATACTCATAAGAATGCATGGAGTTACTTGAAATCAAGATTGTGTAAACATGTGAACATGACTAAAATGTTGAAGAAAATGCTGTAAGCATATCTATCCAATGCAAGAGAAGCTAGCAGAAGGTAAAATAGAGATTGTTATGTCGTAAGAAATTGGGGGATTAGATGGACCGAATGCCAATGACTAGTGCCTAGTTGGTTATTGCGCATCTGCCCTGTGCTCACTTAGTACCAAGCCGAAATAAGAAGAATGCGTGCCAATAGGTCAGCCAGACCGAATCGAATCTTATTATATTTCAAGGATTCTTTTATATATACATAAAATCAGACCACACAGCAAACCAATTAGAAAATTAACATGAATACAGACCGAGGGAAATAGTGATAGTGAATAGGAACAACTTGTACACAACTAATTGACTGTAGTCCATAACAAGAGACAATTTAATAACAGTAATTATGCTAAACGGGAGGATAGAGCAAGCGGAGCGTAACAATAATAGAAACAAAATGTTAACATTACAGAAAGTTCGAATAAATGAAATAGTGTTCGCAAACACAGTTCTGAAAGTTTGTTACACTTCTTTGTGGTCCGACCTAACAGAGATCAGAGGTCAAACGGTTACACAATAAGAGGTGGTTGGAAGCATTTGAGATTGGTGTGCATAAAGCTCAGTTGTTAAACTTAAAATGACCTAATTAAACACGAAAGTTGAATTTAACCGCCCAAAACACGATGATGTAACCGAAAAAGGTTAAATCTGATCCAAAGAAAAAAATAATAAATGAATCTTGGTGACAGAATAATAACGATGAAAATCATGACACAAAAAGTTACCAGGGTAGAGGAAGGCTTATAACAGTTTCTTTTCGGACACATAAGTTTGGTTTCAATAACTTAATGGCAATCGCTTTGGCATATTTTAGAAAGTGTTTGATGATTCACTGATATCAATCTGATGTTCTGTGTCAATCAGATGGTTAGCGATTGCGTTGTTGAATGCCATTATTCCAGTGAATCGTAGATTTCTTGGAACATGTTCATTTTTACATGGTTATTTAATTTAAACTGTTCTATGGGTTTCGTAACTAGAAATGATAAGATTGTTTGGAAGATATAAATAAATTGTCATTTACTATCTATTCTAGTCTAATGAATGGTAAAGATAAGTGTTCAGCTTGGTTACTAACTTAGTAATAGGGTATTCATTAAGGGTAATTAGATCTCTATAGTTATTTACGTGTTACGTAATACCAATGGAATACAGTTATAATGAATTGAATAATATTGATAGATTGAGTGAATTATGATGAATCACTAACTCCCAGAACTGTTTTCCGGTAGATTATTTCTCATATTTAAGTTGTATTCACATAAGACCGTTTTATTTCGATTACTTGTCTATTCCTATCAATCTAACCTCCCATCTAACTTCACTAATTGTGGATATATCATTGCATAAACTAACATATGAATTGTGTGCAAGTTACTCTCAGCTCCCTTTCATTGTTCAATATGTTCTGCATTGATGTTACTTTCCTTATTGATCAACTGTATGGTCAAGTTTTACATGTATATGATTAAATGAATGAAATCTAAGAGTGATTCTCTCTAATTGGTTTAGTTATCTTGTATTCTTCTACCCAATTAAGGACAAGTAAGATCATAGTAGACTCAAGGACATCTGTCAGTCAGTTTTACTGTTCATACTCAACGTATTGGTTCCAGTTAATTTGTATCAATAATCAAGTTAGCCGTCATCTGTATTAGTTATAGTCCACAACATATAAAATAAATGTAACTTAATGATATGATAGGATAGTAAACAATAAACAAAGTGTACAAAATGAACCATAAAAGAATATGATCAAGAAAACAATTTTTGGGATGCAGGTACATCCAGCCGACAAGTCCCAAATAGGACGAGACACACGTCTTAGATTCCACTTGTCGGTCACAATTCAACTTAAATAACATTACAAACTGTTTTCTTTTTCGTGTTTCTCTACATATTTAACTTTAGAATGAGTATTACTAACACTTCTGAAATACAACTGAGATGTATGCGTATGTCTGTAGGCAGACTAGGTTTAATCTGATATTTATACTACATGTTCGTTGTCAGTCATGTGATACAGAATACATGAGTTTATTGTTTATCGTCGTGTATGCTACCATGCGCTCTTTAATACTTTAACAACTTGAACAACCTATGTACCTACCCCCACAAAATCATATGAACGAGCGAATATGTAGAGGCCCATATAATTCCCTGAACATGTCAACTTTTACACTGCATATTTCTTTATTCACGTTTGTTTAATAAATGAATAAACTTCCTCCTTCTCATCTCGGCTGTTTGAACCTTCATCAAATGTTGGATTATTTTGATTCTTAATACATTCCTATCAAATTATTCATATCAACTCCTCTGTTTACATACCTAATATCAACTGTATTTGTAAGTAGTATATATACAATAATTATATGTGCATAGGGTTTATACTAAATTGAACCTAATGCAACTACCATTCAACGTTCCCGGTTGACGTTTCTAAGCGTATTTAGTGAATTTATCAAATATACACACTAATTTAGTATTCCGCTCGCGATTTACAATCGATGTACATCGAAGTGGTCAGAATAGAAACCTTTAACTTTACAAATCTATTTACTGTTATGTAGCAATTATGGAATATTTAAAATATAGTTCCATATAATGTTGCTTTTAATATGGTTAAACGAGTGCTCAATATTTTGTTCTCAGTATCATCTTGACGTATTTGTGACTTTTGAAAGTTTCCAGTTAGGTTTTAAATTGACGTCAATTAAAATAGGAAGATAATGATTGTTAATAATGTTAGTCATAAGAAATTGAAACTCATCTTTTAAGTTATCTTTCTAATGATTGGTAAAAAGTTATGTGACTTAGCCAGTTACACATTTCAGGTGGATTTTCTATGAATGGACCTAATTAAAACTGCATCATACTTCCTTATGAGTATAAAGTTTACGAAAGAAATCTTGAACCCTGCTTCTTTATTAGAATGAATTTGTGAAATAAATGACATTCATGAAATATCTTTAGTAAATTCTTTATCACTACTTATGATGAGGTTGTCAGTAGCATATCTCAGATACAAGTATAGTCCTTTCGTCGTCATATTTCTCTTATTGAGTGCATTCAAAGATTATCCATGTCAGAATATAGTGTATTAGTCATAGATTGATCTAATTTTGTCATAATTGATAACCAGGATGGTTGTTTATTCCCAGTATGAAGTTTCTTAGTAATAAGGACCCTTGATTTTGACATGAAGTAAAATTTAAAACTTACAGGTTTCATGACAGACTTTTAACCACATGCACTATATAATCGACATCCACTGATTGAACTGCCACTTCTATCAATTTGTAGCACAGCCTAACGATCAAGGATAAATACAAACAAATTAACTATTTGAATAAAACTACTTCAGTTCAACTAACTCCGCCTGGAGCCTCTCTAGGGTTACTTCTTGTCCCAAGCCTGGTCGGTGGCCTACGCTCCACATGGGGTAACAGGCATCAATTGATTGACTTTAATTCAACTAGTAGTATTATTGTTAGTTTATGTCAATCATTTAAATGTTTCACATGTAATCATCTTAATTCCTTTGTAAATTCTTCGTTAACTACTTCTGTTCTACTATTCAGTAGTTTCAGGTCAACCAGTTGCTGACTGCTTAATAGAATATTCAATATGATGTCTAAATAATCTCGTCACTGTTATAGTAGAATACTCATATTCTTCCTCGATAGGTCATATTAATCATTCATTTGTTTGAAGTTGTCACTCTTTGAATAAATGTATTTACATAGATTTACTCTTCATAAATTAATAATCACACCTCAGAATAGTTAATTTAGAATGATTTAACAATATTAATAAAGTTGTAAGTTCACTTTTATTATCATGATCATATTTTGTCCTTCAGGCGTCAGTTTGACGATCATCTAACCCTCTGCACCACTGGACCAGATAGCATTCAATAGTAGAATTCCCTTTTTCCATCAATTTGTGGTATAGTGCGATGATTATTTATTGTAATTAGTGATAACTGTCTCGACTTCTCACTAGAGCTTCAGGAACATCCTAAAGTTAGTCACCAGTTATCTGATTATTGTAGTTGATTTGAGGGTATTTGTGGAGATTAGTATTACGTTATAGTCAGTGACAATGGATTATCGCTATATAACAAAATGATGGAAGTGAGAACTCTACCACTGAGTGCTGACCTAGTGTTGCAGAGAGTTAGACGTTCGTAAACCTGATGCCCCTGAGGCTGATGAGTTACACAGAAAGACGAAACAGATATCCAGTGCTCCTTAGTTTTTAATGGTACCATATCGCCATCAAACTGTGACAAATTCAGTCAATTAGAACTTAGACCTAATTTCCACGAACAACTTTAATTCGATTAATATAATACTTGTATCTGCTATGTGACTGTTGATATGAGTGTGTTATTTGACGTATACAACGTCATTACCCAAGTTCATGGTTAGTTTCTTGAAAGAATACTACTATATCCTTGTGTATGAAAAGATTTTAAATAATAATTAGTTGCCACTTCCTAGTGCTTATTATCAGTATTGCTTCAGTGATATATGCTTGAACCAATCAAACATATTTGATGTATGAATTGAACAGTAATTATCTTGCTTTTCTTCAGTCGGCTAAACAGTGGAAAGGAGGAAAATATGCCAGAAAATGAATACATTACTGAAACCGTGATCGCATAAGGGTGTATTCAGGACATCAAATATAATATCATTAGAAATTTCAGACCTCCTTGATGTTTTTTTTTGTGTTAATATATTCACTGTGAACAGGTCTCAATAATTTGTTATTGTGTCTTTAAATATATTCTATTAAAATTAGGACTTTTTTCCTCTCTTAGTTTCCTAGTTGTTCATTCATAGCAATTTTTCAAATGAAATTATGGTAAGTCAGATAGCAGCATAACTGAACTAAGCTGTTTTTAAGTTGGACTGTAACTGGCAAGCGAAGTCCAGAATACGCCTTTCGTCCTATTTGGGACTCATCGGTTGCATGCATCTGTATCCAAATGCTGATGTTTAAACTGGGATTCGAACGCAGTCTGTTTCGTCCTAAACACCATCACTTTTACCACTAAACTACTGATTCCAGACAATCACGCATATGCAACGGGCTGTCTAGATTCAGTAGTCTAGTGGTAAACGCGGTGGTGTTTAGAACAAAACGGGCAGAGTTCGAATCCCGGTGTGAATATCAACATTCGGATACAGATGTATCTATCCGACAAATTCCAAATAGGAAAGAAAACGCGTGTTTTGGACACAGCTTGCCAATCACAATCCAACTTAAATAGTAATTGTCTAAATCTTGAAGTTCATGAATTGAAGACGAAATAAAATTAGAACGGAAATAGATTTAGGATTACATAATAGCAAGATTTCGAGAAAAATAAAATGTTGTTTAGGTCAAATTAAATTGAAAAACATTTAACATACTTTTAATGGATGCAAAGATTATGTTTATACATATGTGTCTCCGTGGCTTCTATTATTTGTAACAAACGCATTCTGGATCCATAGAGTACGTCAGATAGAATTATGTATATGATTTTGTACGTCTACTCTATTTGCATACGATGGTCAGGGTGAAATGAGTATGCAGGTTTAATAATTTTAGCACATTATTATTCTAATTTGCTATTGATGGTTTGAACTTGTCGACCACTTAGAATCAAAAAGCACCGAACAGCAGTTTATTTTTATTGTGATTTTACTTGTCAGCGCTTATACATGAAACCAACAGGGGAATGACACACCAAGGAACTAATACAGTGTTCACGGCAAACACTTAACTTTTGGACTACTAAGGTTGATATTACTGACTTCAATCAATTTTCAGTATAATGATGAGGGTTGTTGTCATTAGTAAGTAACGGCCTTGCACCTGATATAGTAGAGGTCCATTGTTCATGTCATACCAAAACTCCAGGTATTACTTACTGAAGTTAGTCACTGGTTATCTGATAGTTCTGCGTTGTGGAGATTGTTGTTCAGTTTCAGTTTGATATCACGAACTACTCTCAGTGATATAATGGTCAAGCCTTCTGCCTAGAGAACTTAAAGTTCCTGGGTTAAATTTCTCGACGGGACCGTGTATACTCACTAGGATAAAGCATCTATAAATACCTTCCCCCGCTAGTTTACAATCGTTATCTAATTAACTCAAACAAATTAGCTATATCAAATTTAACATTCACTACAACATCCTATTGATATGAATATTCAAATTATTCATGAAATATTCTTGTCAAAATCATTCTGTGTTTGAATTGGGATAATTTGTGAAGATTGGTATTAAATTTAGTTGATTTAATTCATCAGAGATTGGATGTTGGCAGGGTACCATTAAAAATCAGAGAGTAATGGACAGCTGTTCTGTTCTTGTATGGGACTTTTCAGTAGTGCGCACCCTACATTTTACCTCTGTGGCTTCAGGCTAGCAAAGAACTAACCCTCTGAACGACTTGGCCGGCTGACATCCAGTGGCTAAATTCTCACTTCTGTTAATTCGTGATATAGTGCGACAATCATCCATTATCATCGGTGATAATTGTCTCACTACTGGCAAGTCAGAACTCCATTAATCACTATTTTTCATTATCGATTCAAAAATATTCTGATGTTAATCACTGATGAGTTAATTATTATTGTAATTAAATTGAAATAGTTTGTAAAGATCGATATTAAGTGTTAGTTTATTGAATTTGCCATAGATTGTTGTTGTCATGCTACATTACAAAATGATGGAAAAAAGAACTCTGGGTGCCGGCTAGTAATGCAGAGTATTAGACGTTCATCAACCTGAAGCTCATGAGACTAAATCTAAAATGTTCACTGCTAAAGAGTTCCATAATAGAACAGAACATTTATCCAGTACTTCCTGATTTTTAATGGTACCCTACCAACATCAATATGTGACAAATTCAGTCAATTAAAGTTCATTTCATATTAAAAAATCTCCAAAATATATCGGTTATTTAATTGTTTATTAATTTTTGTTGCTGAGTTCTAAATTCACTTTGTATCAATCGTTTATCTATTGACACTAAATATTGATGACGTAACGAAAAACATTCACCCCTCCCCAACAATTTTTTTAGATTGTCAGAAAAAACAACGTTTTTTTATCGAAAAATTTTATTTTCATCGTATGATTGAAAATCAGTTATTAATTTTATTGATTAATTTTTATCATCTATAAAAGTATTCAGTATTCAACTTCACCGTAATAATGCAGGAATAATCATTTACTGTAAGACTACATGATCAATCAGTCAATGTCTATTACCCCAAGTGGAACATAAAGTATTCACAAGTATTTTCAAACCAACTCTGATCTTGAATCTGCTTTTCAATTCTTCTTAAGTTCTGTTCATTTTGACATTCATGTCTCCTTCTAAGTATCATCCCTACATGTTCATTGATCTTCTTCTTTTCCTTTCACCGTGAGGATTCTAAGTTAATGCATGTCGTGTGATGCAGTTTGATAATTTCCTCATTGTGTGTCCTATTCACCGCCAGCTCCTTTTCTAAATTTTTTTCCTTAAATGGTTATTAGTTGATTTGTTATATGGCACAAAAGGTTGTCATAGATAAAGTCTATCTAACAGGATCCGAAGTATCCTACACAAACAGCTGTTTATAAATGTTTGTATTTTTGAATGGTGCATTTCGTAATTCACCACACAAGTTCCATTTCTATACAACTGAACTGTCTTGATGTTTGTATTGAAAATTGTGATTTTGGTATTGGTTGAAAACTGGGGTAATCTCCGCTGTCCAGCTTGTAATCCATGGGTTTTGCTTATTTCAAGTATCTTCAGGTCGTATCATTTTATTTTTATTGCTATTTGGATGTTTCTCCCTGTTTCCCACATCGTGATAACTTTCTATGTATCCAAATTAATTGTTGTCCTGGTTGCCAGAAAGGGCTTCGGCTAACTGGTATACGAAGAAACTCGGCTTTCATCATGAGGCTTCATAACTCAAAGAATTGAGGACCTTCCGACTCCCAGGGCAGATTTAAGTTTGTCAAAATGTTTTTTTCTAGGTTTGTGTCTTTTAGAATGGCTGATTTTTACAAAATGAGGTTGTTAACTTCATGCCCGACCCTCCTCCTTAGTTCAGTCTTGGGATTTGTAGAGGAATTCCAGGCAGAATTAGACTTCAAGGTACTGGGTTAAATTTTATGGTGGTATCAGTAGTATACACTACTGAGAAGTCCCATACAAGAATAAAATGACTGCTCAGTTTTCCCTGGTTACAAATTGTATCCGACCGAGACTAATCTATGACAAATGTGATCGATAAAATTTAATACTATTCTAAACAAAACCACTCTCCACTTTTACGGTGGATTGTTCAATGTTAAACTTAACAGTTTGCAGAAGCGTCTTCTAGCCCCTTTAGAGTTCATTTATCATAAATTTATGGAAGTGAAAATTATATCATTGAACCCCGGCCCGATAATGTAAATAATTAAGCTCTAGCTGTAAGACCTGAATGTTTAAAGTTAGGTTCAATGAGGAATTGAGAGCTAACACTACTGAGGAATCTAATACTAGAACAAAGCAGTATTCCAATTCTCCCTAGATTTTAGTGGTACCCAACCAACATCAATCTGTGAAAAATAAAAATATTCTTGTTTTTGTCAATTCATTTATAGAATTGTCATATAAAAGTTATCAGTAGATAGTTACCGCGTGTTGAATATAAGCTACATAATAGTCTTAAGATAATGGGATTTAAAACAAAATATAGACGAGTCAAATGAAGGATAACTATTCAAATGACAAAGAACATGATGAAAATAGATAAGAGAGGAAGGTGTAACAAAATACAACAGTAAATTAGAAAAGGATCTTTAAGTTCAGGATATAAAATGAAATTGAATATATCACAGTGAACAAACTTGAATTGATTTATCTCAAATATCTCATTTACGTTCATGTTTCTTATCCCCGAATTTTTTGGAGTTAGTGTGATTGACTTTGATTAAGATTTGTGGTAATAAGAGGCCAACAGAATAAATTATGTGTTCAATTATATCACTGATAATCGCTTAACACTAACCTTGTTACGTTTGGTCACTAGAAAGTTGCTTGGGAGAAACTAGCAAGAAATCCTACAATCACTACACAGTGATCGATCAATGTGTATAGTTCAGCCCTATATTGGGTGGGGGGAGTTAACCTTAGCACCAATACTTCAGTGATAACGGTCGAACATTGTGAAACTTATTGACCCGAGATTGAATCCACAGTTAAGCATATGTTTTCTTGAAGACTGGAGGTTTACCTTGCTAAACAACTATCGCAATTCATACAGCCCAACAACCTTCCATTTTTACATGATGCCAGTGATTTCGGGTCATTTAAACTACTGGCTAAATTATAGTTCGATAGAGACATTTTAATCGACACTACAAAGTGCTTGATGATCATAAAATTGTTTCCTACACAGTGATTAACCAATGAAGATTCGATCACTATTTGTATAAACGTCAAAACATGGAATATAAGAGTAAAGCAAGTGATAGTTACATAGTGATGCACTTTCTTAAAACAT
Organism: Schistosoma japonicum; assembly: GCA_025215515.1. Lineage (NCBI taxonomy): Eukaryota > Metazoa > Platyhelminthes > Trematoda > Strigeidida > Schistosomatidae > Schistosoma > Schistosoma japonicum. Next base: position 6,096,576 of record CM046062.1, on the reverse strand, counting down.
TCATAGACTCAGCATCAACTAAAATATACACTTCATAAACTGACTGATAAAACAGTTTTCTTCATTGGTTAAGTTGGATTAAAATTTGTAAACGAAATCCAAAATGCACGTTTCGTTCTATTTAAGACTTGTCGGCTAGAGATACGAGTTCGTTCTAAGTCTTCTGGATTGTTTTAATCAATTAGTTTGTTGAAAGTCAGTTGAAATAAATTGATTTTATCCTCGTATTCATGAGGCACACTTCATTGTAATTTTGCTTATTGAATAAATAATCGCAAAACTTTTTTTTCCTTTTTCCTTTTCATCTTTTCTGAAGGTCTACAATGAAGTTGTTTTTGATATTTTAGGCAAAACAATAAAATTATTGACGTATCCGTATTCAGTTGGTTGAATAAATCATAGATTGATGTTAGCAGAGTACCGATGAAAACCAGGGAGTACTGGACACCTGTTTCGTACTAGTGTGAAACTCCTGAAGCTCCCTGGTGCAGAATCTAAGGTGTACAGTGTTAAGCAGTTCCACACTAGAACGAAACAGCTGTCCAGTATTCCATGGTTTTCAGTGTTATCCTGACAATATCAATCTGTAACATATTCAATCAACTGAATAACAAATCTCCCCAGAAAAAAACAATCATCCCAGTTTCTATATTTCCTTTTAAATTTTACTTTTTTTTAAAAAAGGTAACTTTTAAATTGTAGTGTAATTTCAAGTAACTGTTGCCTACTACACAATTCCCCACCCCAATACACCTTCTTTCGACAACCTCCACAACCTTTGTTCAACGAAAATAAGTGTCTGTTTGTTTTTGGGTCACTTTATTTTGTTATTTAATGAACACTGTATGTTAACTCCTGAAGTCGAACACGTATACCAACTCATCACCTGCCCTACCATACACACACACAAACAGAAGACAGGAAAAACAGAACGGGATGGAGATTTCAATAACCATTGAATATATTTTATAAATCTTATGTATTTACGTTTATGCTTAAAACATGAATCGTGATTATGGTTCATCTAATGCAGAAGATGTGCGGGGTGGTTGAAGTTGTTGGTCAAACAGACGGGTACCAAGTCATAGCACTTGGAGGTTGAATGGAATGTATTCTGTTTCTTCTAGGTTTCTGGAGACTTCGTTGAGATGTCAACTATATAATCTTCAGTTTTAGTACTAGTTCGTTTCATTTCACGCCTTGTATAATAAATACTTTAATTTATTCTATTTTCAATGTAGAAGTGATTGCTTTTACGATATGATATGAAAGTTTTATAAATTGGTACAAGAAATCCGTATGACTATAAATGAAATCGAGCTCTGACTTGTAAGTTTAATTCAAGAAGCATATCTCATTCTATTAATAACTTGTCAAATGAATGTACTTGAATCCTAATGTTGACATTCACACCTAGATCACATGAAAAACGTGATAATATGTGACACAAATAGATTAAGATCAAGTTTTAGCTTGAAAATTAACAATAATATACATCCCGTTGATAAATTTTAAATAGGATGAAATACATGTTATGAACTATGCTTTCCAGCTACAATCCAAACGATAGTTGTAAATTAACAAATCAATCAGGAAGTACATATAGAAAAAAGAGAATGATCTGTTTTAGTCCTTAACATCAACAGATAGATTCATTCACATGCTAATTATTTATGTGTCTATTGTTTTGGGAAAAGCCAAAAACGGGAACAGAGTACATATTAATCAATATACCAATAATGATTTAATCATTATCGTTATTCTTACTAGAATGCTGCCATACCGCTTGTCATCTATTACTGTAATTATTCTCCGAGAACAAAATAAATACTAAATAATACTGGATGTAATGCATTTTATTGATTAGATCATTATTCATTGAATACACTAATAAGCAATATAGAACTTGACACCTACCTGTATTGTTACACGCAACTAAACCATATTGGCAAGAGGAGATAAAACTAATAGAAGTAGTTAAAAGAGATTCGATGTAGAGTATATGACTGAAAATTGAATTAATTCTTAAAGTAATGTTGAATGGAAGGTGGTTTCTGCAGGAGAGCATGTAGTCTTAAAGAAACCTTCAACCTAGGCTTTGTGCTATTAGTTACTTGTCAACAAGAAGTATCTTCAGTCTAAGAGGAGTCCAATTTTTAAACGAGCATAAATTTCAGCCCTCTCCCAATGATTGTGAATTCACCTTGCTGATGACTTTTAAATAACACGAAATCGAGGATACAAGAATTCCTTCCGACAACTACTAAACCGCTTTCCGTTTCCACATCATGTCAGTGATGGAGAATTATTCAAGCCAGTAGCTACATTGCAACTCGATCGACATAATTCGATCATCACTTGTTAAACATCAAATTAGGTTACTACACATTGATCGACTAGTGTATAATTCTAAATGTTAGGAGTTTAAAAGAAGGCAAGAAATGTATGCATCTCAACCATGTCATTGAACTGGCTGTGGCCATTCATCGTGATCATAATCATGAACAAATGACCTATAAACTAATACTATGTTGTAAGTTTAGAGACTTCTAGTTTTTCTCTGATCTACTTCATTAATTATAGAAGAAAATTACTTCCAACTGGTCTATTTTGCCTATCACTAAATGACTAGGATTTTAGAGATGGTTAATCGCATATTCAGAACGTTGTCAGATGTCATTCAGAATAACAGCAATCGGTAATGCTTCTGTGATTTTTCTTTAAATTACTCCTCAAATGATAGTTATCCTTAATTAAATGAAGCCCAACTTAGTTTTATCTTCCTACCTTCTTGTCAAATATTACCTTATTGATTATGGTAAAATTTAATCTTTTATTCCTTTACAATTTCATAATTCCAATTGTGGGATGACTGCATTCTATGTATTCAAACATAGTCCTGGACATCATCCAACAAAATCATTAGAGGTAGACGGTGGTTGCGGATATATTATACATGCCGTAACCATCTAAGTCGATGAAGGTTCACAATCTCACTAACTGGTTTCTTATATTTCAGTAAGTCCTTTGCTTTAAAACGTATTATCTTCTACGTCAGTATTCTAACATACATGTAAACACCTATGATGAAGTACTTATAACTAAGAAGTGTCCTGTATTTTACAGTTTACTTTTCACAACCATAATGTAAAACTGAACGACCTACTGCTCTGTATACTTCATCCGTGGCTCCTAGATGAATGTCTCAATAGTCTACAAGTTCTATTGATTCTTAGTGACTTTATTCTGATACTTGTTAAACAACAACTCACCAGAATTTACGAAACTTTTGAGTATAGGACTAATCACAAGTATGCACCCACAACCCCAGGACATTCATGTCAATCCGTTAACCACCAATATCATTAAATCAGCTAGTGTCCAATCATTGTATCCCTAATTCAACCAATAAGTAATATCGTATTATGATCATCCGATTCCGTTGAAAATAACCGTAAGAATTCTACCAATGTGCATTAATCAAATAGTTTTGTGGTTTATAAGTTTTCCGCTTGTTGAGTGGGGGGGTGGGAACCTTTGAGGAATCCCATACTACGATAAACAAGATGTCCAATGCTTCTTAGTTTTAATTAGTACCCAGCAATGATCAATCTGTGATGAACATTATCAATAAATTGAAATCTTATCTCCACTAAATTATATCGACATAATCTTAATTATATAGGAGTGATATAACAATTATTGAGTTTCTGTAAATGCAGAAAGACTGATGAAATCTAAAAAATCATGAAATATGTTTTGTTTCACTTAACTATGTAGATCGAATGATTGTACTAACTGAAATTCTTATTGATTTACAGAATCTTTATATTCAAAAGAAGTAGGCTGGTTTCCTCCTTCTCTATTGGCTGTCAACAAAGTTCATATTAAGCAACTGATGTTGTCGGTTGCAGTAGAATTTGTTTGTTTCATCCCGCATCTCCACTGTTATGAAGCTATGAAATTTGTGGTTGATTGACCAAATGGCAATTAGGTGTTCCTAGTCGATAACTGCACGTCTGTCCTATGCCTACTCAGTCCCAAGCCGGAATAAGAAGAATACAAGTCGATAGACTAACCAGATAGAATCGAATCAAATTGTATTTCAATCATGCCTTTATATATACACAAAATCAGACCGCACAGCGAACCAATTAGTAAACTAACATTAATTCAGAACTAAGGAAATAGTGGTAGTTAATAAGGACAACTTGTACATAACTAAAATAATTGAAATAGTCCTCCAATATACAGCTCTGAAAGTTTCTTACTCTTCTTTAGTTGCCCGACATAGCAGCAACTTTAAAGGTAGGGGAGAGAACAAGAGGTGAAAAGGACTTTCTAAGCATTTTTCTTAAATTTGAAATCACCATTCATTGCATAGGTGCCTAACCTTAATGTTTTTGTTACGTATATTTCATCAAAATATTCCACTGGCTACATAAGTTTTTCTGTTAGGTATTACAACCCTTGTATTGGAATTAGCTTTTTTCGAGACGTGTCTACCACTTTTATGTTTATGCATACTCTTTACCTTTAAATATTTACTACTAGTATTTATTCTCTTACTAGATAAATGATGATCAATATCAGCTGACTAGTGACTGACTTCTCGAGGTAATTCTTAGAGTTCTAATGAGAAGACGTGAGCAGCGAAGTTTAACCTTGCTGATTGTGAGGCAGCTACCCACCGATAACAAGGAATACAGTCGCATAAATATATTGCAAATAGACCGAAATAAAAAATGTCAACCGTTGGCAGCTGACTTAATAGTCTAATGGTAAAGCATTCGCCATGGAATCAGAGTGCCCTTAGTACGATCCTTGATAGGATCGTGGATGTAAACTACCAAAGAGTCCCATAATAGAACGGAACTGCCGTCCAGTACTTTCTGGAGTACTTTGGACTAATTCATGATATCAAATTAAAAATTATGATTGATTCTATTAATACAAAATTATGTAATCTTACATATTCTTACTCAATAACTTATGTAGCTCTTACTAATTTGCGACATACTTAAAATAACTACTTAAGTACTTTAAAACAATTTATCTTTATGGTAAATTCTGACAATGTAATAAGAAGGAGAAGTTTATCAGGGTTATGCGATAGATTTGTGCATTCCATTTTGAACAATCTTTGCACATATAAACTTTTTAAAGCATTTCTATTAGAGTATAAAATAAGAAAACAAAGGTAATAAGGGTAACATTGTAAATCAAGCTCTGTCATAGAAGATTGAATGAGAAAAACAAAAGGCTTATGAACATACAAAGTGGTGAGGTGATAGGAAGAATGTTTCAAACTTCCGTTTAGACATGGTTTCAACAAACTTTAGAATATGTCTTGAGGCACTCTTATGCAACACTACAAAGAATGATTTGTTATCAGTTATTTAGCCTGTCTCAACTAAATGTTTAGCAATAGACCATGAAGGTTGTTTATCTTATACTTTTATTTTACTCTTTGAGTTCATTTGTTTCTGAAGCCATTTAGGTATATGTTCAACTTAAATAGTATTAATTGTTGATTACGTTTATACAATTCTTAAAATGTTTCAGTTTATCATTATTTTTTTGTCATAATTATACAATATAGTCATTTCTTAGTAGATTAAAATGAAATAACGATACCCTAGCAACAACTATAAATTCCAGTTAATTAACTTTTATAGCAAATACACATAACTCCGCCCGCAGCTCTTCTAGGGTTGTTGCCGGTTCCAAGCCCGGGTAAATGAGGAGGGTTGGGCATAGGGCTAGCACCCCTATCCTGTGAAACACAAGTTTGCTTAAAAAAACGCTAACCAGACCAAATACATATGAAATCAATTCTATGTAGAGAGTAGGAGTGTAAGGATTTTCCTAAATTTGAAATTTTAAAGTTAGATAATATTTAAATTCATTACAAGGTGGTACGGCTCAGTGGTGTTTATCAACCTAAGGATTCTGTGGTGGGATCTATAGTAAACACAGCTGAGAAGACCCACGCCTGTTGTCCTGTCCTCCCAGGATTTCATTTGTATCTTACTAACATCAATATATGATGAATTCAGTCAACTATATCGTGAAGTGTCTAGATAATGTTTTCCCGTTTGGTTTTGCAACTCACTTTACGAATGCAAACTATTTAGAGGTTGAATATCAAGAAACATTTCTAACTACACAGTTTTCTCATATACCTTTATAGTAGTAGAAAAATGTAAAGTAATTCAGACAGTCAAAATGTTGTTTGAAATACTCTCACCAATCAAAACTTGAAAATTTTAACGTTACGTTCAACAATTGGGTCGGAGATTTTTTATGGTAAGTTAATTAAATTTTGTTAGTCAGTAGTTGCCATGTAGTATACAACTATGTTGCATCTATTTTATTCAAGCTATTAGAGTTCGTCCATATATGCATTGATTCAGTTATCAATCGTTTCATGTATGCGGTGAAATATTACTGAAGTATTTTATCTCCATCGAAGTCAATTATTCATCCTGTTTTTAAGGCATGTAGTGTAATCTTCAATCTATTTTGAAGCTTTCGGGAGTTTTACCAAAGATCTTGAATATTTTTAACGTAGTTTGCTTCCATTCAACCTAACACTGAGTTGTCAGAATGTTTCTCCCACATTATTGCATTAAGTTGATCTAATAGGCAAAATTTCATTCTTTTTTCTTAAGTCATCTATCTTTAACTTTTATTATAACTGATTTTGTGGTCTTACTTACATGGAAATAGATTTTTATAATGTGTTAGTTAGGTGTCCTCCTGATTTTGTCTAATGTTTACTTTACCGTATTAAGTTCAAGTACACTCATCTGAATAGTACACTGATACTCTTTTTTCATTGTTAATAATGTTTTCTTAAATACCTTTTAGGTAGTTAACTACTCTTATTGTTGCCAAGATCATATTTATTTTATTTTGTTTCTGTTATGTTTCTGTGACAAGACAGTTATTTCTGTTTATCATATTTCAGTAATGTTAATCTTTTTGAATAGAGAATTGGCCAACTTAGTAACCAGTTATCTTTTAAAATGCATTGATTTTCTAAGGATGTTATTTTGAATATCTTCATTCAATCAAGAAAACGTAGTTTATAATCACTCAATTCAATCTGCAGCTGTTAACAATTCCCAGAATAAATAGTTGCATAGGCCCTCGTCATTGATGCTGACCATATTTGTTTTAGCAGACACGACTAGTTGAAGGCGCTCGGCTATTCATTACCACCATATCATGACACGACGGAAGGCGAGAACCAAGTCACCTTCTCGTCAGCCAGCTATCTCGTCATCATTCTACTTACGACCAAATATACCTTGTTTTCCATCCAACACTGCCTTTGGATGTGTTCTTATTCGTATATGTGTGTGCAATCGTTAGAAAATGCTCTGGCTATACGACGAAAGTAGCTTGGTCATATACCGGGTGCAATTCATGTTTCCTTTACTGACTTAATATTATGCGACAAATGATTAGTCTTGCCGTGGATCTGTTAACAATCAAAATATCATTCACCTATCGTAGCATTTCATGATTGCAATTACTTCCAATTAATACGTAGGCATATCGGCTACGATCAATGAAACTGGAGAATTTGTAGCTATCATATCTTACGGTAGAAACAGATCTCCTAAAAGAATGATTACTATAAACCTTAAACATAGTTCTCAGCACTTAATAAGTTCCTTAAACTTCACTTTCTATAATTAATTCATGTGTAGTTTATGCTTTAAATCGTTTAGATTGTTTAGTTGTCAAGTAGGTATTTCAAAAGGCTATAGCCAACGATAATCATTGGCATCATCTCATGTTCTAGTTAATTTCAATTCATCAGTTTTCTGAATATGGCAGAACTAACTTTGTTTTATGATATCTGTCCATCTAATGTCGGCTTTTAAGATAAAACTGTAAAACTACAACAATCTTCACAATCTGAACCCTTTATACTAACGTCTAGGAAAAATTGTTGTGGAGTTCAGCATTGACGAATATAACATTCTGCGATAACTGTTTGGGTTGGATTGTGGCTAGTAATTTAAATCCAAGACGCTCGTTTTATTTTATTTGGGACTATTCAGATGGAATATACGGTCGATTTTCATGCCAGGACACGAGCTTAGTTCGTTTCGTACTATATCAAGGCAATCCATTTAGGAGGTATATATGACAAGACGGAATGATCAATTTTAGTTCATAACAAATCAACGAGAAGATCCAAATACATTCTAATCTGTGATAATCATGTGACGTTGTAAAATGTATGAAGTTGGGAACGTAGGCGGTTACTACAAGATTTGAAGTAACTCAGTACTATCTCTAATGAGTATACATTCCTTAGGAATTCTATACAATAACGAATCAAATGCTGATTGCTTTTTTGTTTCCGATGGTTCCTAAATAACACCGACTCATGATGTAGGTTTACAGAATTCCCAAATCTGCATAACCTCCTATATAACAGGTTCTATTCTTTGAGTAAATTTTAAATGACATTTCTCCAATCTGTGAAATTAACCTTCAGTAACTAAATCAATTTCTAATTATGCAATCAATGTAAATTGTAAAAATCTGATCTTAGTTCGGTGGAGAAAAATGAACAATAACTGAACATTCAATCAAGCATTCTACCGTACAAAATGATAAGATTATCAATGTGAACAATTACAGAACTACATTGCCTACAAATAAAAATTATAGCCTGTTTTCTTCTAAGTTGGATGTTGGTAGGGTACCATTGAAAACCAGGAAGTACTGGAGAGTTGTATCTCCTAAGTATGGAACTTTCAGCTATGCGCACTCTAAATCCCGCTTCAGGGACTTCAGGCTTGTAAACGACTAACCCTTTGCACTCTTAGGTGGCCTGATTTCAATGGGCGGAAAATTCCCACTTCCATCAAATTGTGATATAGTGAGACAATCATCTATTGTCATCAGTGATAACTCTCTTACTACTAAAAAGTTTGAGCTCTACGATTCACGATTTCTTACCAGACCTTCAGGAGTAGAAATCATGATGACCCTGTCAAGTAAAAACATTTCACAACCTTCAGAATAAAAGTTCATAAGTGCTTGCATGAATATCCTTAAGAATTCTTGGGTGTTTTATACTAAAAGGACGCCGTCTTAAGTTTATTTGAATGCTGAATCGTATAAGCGGTATGTTAGATTGAAAGCGATTTTGAATGACATGATCGACTATGATGATATAGTTCAGCTGAAAGAATAGAACAGTATATGTGGATAAATAATAAAACATAAGATCTAGAAGAATATAAAAAGTAAATACAACCGTGCTTCCATGATCGATTCTCAGTCCCGTAACCAAGTGTATCGCAAAACTCTACGTAGTAGATTAATAGTCAGTTATTTCATAGACTAATGCTTAGTTTAATTTTGATCACCTCTATTTTGTTTCCATCCTACCTCTACAGCAAATATTGTCATTTGACGAGATAAACAGTGGTTGCTTATTTGTGGAACACATTTCGTAACCACCTCAATCGATGAAGGTTCTAGACCTCGTTAACCGTTTTATTATCTCTTCACAGTAATATTTGACTAATCTCACTTTTGTATGTCTAATCATTTCACAATACATTAACAATATCTAGAAGTATTTATGACTGGATATCTGTGGTCCATGCATATCTGTAACTTTCGTAGTGAATGTTCCATAGCCATATATTGGTGCTGAGAGGACTGTTGAGTAGTACACTCGTCGTTTGGTTAGGATGATAGATTTGTCTCTTACGCCATAGGCTATGAAAGTTAGCAAAAGTTAAGTGATCTTCTTTAATCTATGTAGTGATGCCGCCTAGATATAAACAAAACAACTGAGCTGATAATATTTCAAAGGTAAATTAAGAGGTCGACGCATTCAACGGCATCCCACCCTATGATCTATCTAAGCGATAAAATAATATTTTGCATTTAGTGTGAGAAAGCAAGAAATATATTCCTAACATATTTTTATTGTTGCTCAAAGCTTTTAAGAGACTGCATATTGTCAGTAACAGAAATAATGATATAAAAGGAGAAGGATGAGGAGGACACCGTTGACCAACAACAACTATGGTTAACATTTCAGATGACAATTCATCATTAGATCTAATTTGATGAGTAGTTTTAGAGTAGATAGCCTATATAAGGTTTATGTACTTCAAATAAACTTAATATCTTATGCAGTTAGAATCCCTAGTTTTGACCCATTGATGATGATTACACATAAATTCTTCTGTTCATTTTCATATTAGTATCTCCAACTGTTCAATGGTAAGAGATGTAATGTTCTTATAAGTAGTATGTGGTACTTAGTACTCTACATTTAGTATTTCGAAATACAGTCACGAAATAACGAAGTTAGAAGTGAGTACTAGTAGTTGTAGTTGCTGTATTGTAATAATCAGTAATCTATTCAAAAACAGTAGTTAGTCAGCATTCAGCAATCAAGGAATAAAGTAGTCAAAAGAATACGGAATCGAACTAGGAATGTATATGTGTATGCAGGAATTCCTGTGTTGTAAATATACATAAGTACAAAATGGTAAGAATAAGACAACCAATGAAAAGTAACGAATGTGAATGTCAGCATAACACTCTACATTCACACATAATGTAACAAAGGAGATATTCAGGGCACATACATAAGGAAGAATACATGAACTATAGCACGATTATATAAACACCAAGAATGAAAGTACACATAAGTCACATGATTGTTTAAATTCCGCGTAACTAATTATTGGAGATCGCCATAAGAGATTACTTAAAGAACTAGTCTTTAGTAAGTCTAGAATTAAAACTTTATTAAAATAACTTATGAATTCATTTGATTTTGCGTTTTCCCATCAGCTGCCTGACAACCTTGAACATACATACTGTCAAATTAGCTGCGACAATCTGTTAGGACTGAGTCAGTAGTGCAGCCTCTGAACACTATGTAAGCCCTGTTCTAAACCGAGGGCTGAATCTCAAACCGCGATCGACAGTTGAAATGATATACAGGCTGTTACGATATAGTTTACACTTTCATCACTAGCGACAGAAACATACAAAGTCTTAAGTAGTACAGTAGATCAAACACACAATAGATTAAGTTATACTTCTAGACCATATTGACTCCTATCAACAACACAAATGTTTTACTCAGTCAACTCCAGAAACTAATGTCTGTCAATCATGAACTTTAATCTTACTAAACAACGTTCGATGACACCGAAATCCCATCTTCCTTGACACACATTCAACATCAGTAGAGTTCAACCATGTTGGGTGTAAGGCAACTACCCACCAATGAGAAATGAATGAGGTAGCGCAAACGTATCACGAATTGGCTAAATTTAAATTTTCTATCTTTGAGAGTGTTTTCAATGGTCAGTGCGGAACCAGAGGATCAATCCCTATTGGAATCGCTCGTGTGCATGACTAAAGAGTTCCCTGTTAGGACGAAAAGGCTATTCAGTGTTTCAAGGTGGTCAATGCTTTTCTTATTCAGACCAATTCGTAATATCAAAAGGAAAAATTTAAGTTCAATTCAAATTGTTATTTTTGTGAAGATTGGTTATTTAGTTGATTGAATATGTCACAGATTGGTGTTGGCAGGGTACCATTGGAAAGCAGGGAGCACTAAACGGCTGTTTTTTTCTAATTTGGAACTCTTTAGAAGTGCGTACCCAAGATTTCAGGTTGGTGAATACCAAATCTTTTACACTACTGGTCCAGATGGCATTCATCGGTAGAGTTCTCACTTCCATCAATTTGTGATTTGGATTCGATTGTTTATTAAAAGATGTTGAGACGTTTGTAGTAACCCAACTATTAATTAAGTGACGAGCAGCTGCACTGTTAGAAAGGTGTTGCTCTTTCAAACTCAGCTTGCGCAGCATATATTCCGAAATAGAAATATTCATAGTTTATTTCTCTTCTTCCAATGTATGTGGACTGACAAGTACATGCGAACTTGGTATTGACAATTGGAGGTCACAAAATCCTGGAATTTGTCTATGTGTGTTGTTCGTAATGAACAATTGATTTTATAGGGCTTATAAGCAAAACAAGTTCGTTCGGTATGACCTTCATTCTGGGATTGGTGACTGCAATTCTTTCATCCCTCATGAATTCGAGTTTCAGGAAAACAGATTTAATTTCAACCGTGTCGCAGTTAGCTTCCTTTGTTTTAGTCTTCTCAAACGTAGGTGTGAACTTTCGCACATATTCATTTACACTTAGGACAACTCTGAATATCATTAATTCCTCCTCAATTTTGCCCAATGTGCCTAATAACTAGAATCGACTGAATAGTTTTCCAACCAATGATATTTTGTAGTTTATTGTAACAAACTGATATAGCAAACTACAGATCGTTCATTCTAGGCATCATTTAAAAGAATAAATATTTGAATTGAACCAAATTATCATTCATCAGATACTAAAATCAAGAAAGTGGAATAGGCTGATATTTTCATACTGTTTAATAAATTGTATATTACTTTTGTTAGTATCATTGTTTTTAGTTGAATGTAAGTAACAATCAATCAATTAATGCCTTTTACCCCATGTGGAGCATAGGTCACCGACCAACAATCTCTAACCAAATCTGTCTTGAGTTTTACTTTACAGCTCTTCCCAAGAGCTTTTCAGTCACTTCATGTCTGTCTCCAATTTTCTACACAGTGTGTTCTAGGGTCAACCCTGTTTTCCTCGACCTTCAAAACTTCATGTTAATGATTGTCTTGTGACACAGTTTAGTGATTTCTTAAATATGTATCCTATCTACCTCCAGCGTATTTTCGCAATTTTTTCCTCATCTGGATTCTGGATGATTTGTTCTATGCCACAGAATGTTGTTGCTGATGGTATCTGCACAACAAATCCGATGTATCCTACACAGACAATTGTTTATAAATACTTGCATATTTTGAATACAAGTTTCAGCTCCATGCAACAGCACAAACTGTCTTCACATTTGTATTGAAAATTGTGACTTTAATGTTCACTGACAGTTAGATTGAGTTGCAGATATTCTCCAGTTGTAAAAATGCTGTTTTTTACCATTCCAATCCTTGCTTACACATCTGCATCACCCCTCCTTGTTGTTAACGATGATGCTGCCGAAGTATGTAAAGGTTTCTACATCTACCAGAATTTCTCCGTCAAGTGACATTGGACTAGTGTTCGTTATTTTGTATCGAAGTATCTTGCTTTTCCGTGTTGTGTATATTGAGGCCTACTGCTGACTGACGAGGTTGCTGCTACCTTATCCGTCTTCATTTGCATTTGTAACTGTGTGTGGAATAAAAGAACCAGCCAGATCATTTGCAAAGTCTAAGTCATCTAGTTCCATCGATGTTGTCCACTATATTCCATAACAGAACATACATAAACAATAAGAAAAAGATTATTTCTTTCATCAAATGTAATTTTTTTTCTCGAAAAATAAAACAAAACAAAATTAAAAAAACACCAGGTGTATTATGTACATTTTACTTTCATCATTTCATTCTATTGAAGTAACATTAAAACAATAACTAATAAATGTAGATACCTTTTTAAGTTAAATATTCAATATCAATGATTTAAACAAAAAATAAAATGAAAATAAAAACAATATTTCAAATGATTTGTTGTTTATTTAAAATGAAGAAAACATGAAGAAAAAAAATCAAAACACTCACAATATAAAACAATGAAATACAGATGGTTTTTCATTTTTTTTATTTTATAGATTGATTATTTAATGGATTTATTTAATCAATAATTTATTGATAATTGAATAATGATTTTAGTTGTTATAATTGAAAGAAAAGTGTATTTTATTAAATGATACTTTGTGGTGTATATTGCTGAGGAATCGTATACTAAGACGAAACAATTGTCCTGTACTTATTGGTATTCATTAGTACTGTGCTAGTATCATAAAGATAGTCAACATCATATGGAATTCTTACGATGGACTATAATGTGAAACTGTTCATGGGGGTCAGCTCACAAATTCATTCGAAGTGAAGATCGGTGTTAGACAAGGCTGCTTATGATCTCCTTTCCTATACTGCTGCTGTTAGTTGACTAGATCATGAAGACAGCAACATCTCAAGGCAATCTCGGAAAACAGTGAACAACATCAATGCAACTAGATGACTTAGACTTCGCAGATGATTTAGCTGGCTTTTCTATTCCACACACAGCAACAAATACAGATGAAGACGGAAAAGGTAGCAGCAACCTCGTCAGTCAGCAGTAGGCCTCAATATACACAACACGGAAAAGCAAGATCCACAGATACAAAACAACAAAACACTTGTCCAATTTTACTTGACGGAGAAATTCTGGTAGATGTAGAAACCTTTACATACTTCGGCAGCATCATCGTTAACAACAAGGAGGGGTGATGCAGATGTGTAAGCAAGGATTGGAATGGTAAAAACAGCATTTTTACAACTGGAGAATATCTGCAACTCAATCTAACTGTCAGTGAACATTAAAGTCACAATTTTCAATACAAATGTGAAGACAGTTTGTGCTGTTGCATGGAGCTGAAACTTGTATTCAAAATATGCAAGTATTTATAAACAATTGTCTGTGTAGGATACATCGGATTCGTTGTGCAGATACCATCAGCAACAACATTCTGTGGCATAGAACGAATCATTCAGAATCCAGGTGAGGAAGAAATTGGGAAAATATGCTGGAGGTAGATAGGACACATATTTGAGAAATCACCAAACTGTGTCACAAAACAAGCATCAATATGGAATGCTGAGGGTCGAAGAAAAATGGGGAGAATTCAAAATACACTGCGTCGGGAATAGGAGACAGACATGAAGAGACTGAAGAGCTTTTAGGTAAAAGCTGAATGAATAGCTTAAGACTGAGTTGGTTGGAGATTGTTGGTCGGCGGCCTATGCTCCACATGGGGTAACAGCCATTCATTCATTGATTGATGTTCTGTTATGAAACTATAGCTTGTTATGATATGGAAAGACGGTTGCCTTCATTAAAATTAATACTGGATAACGTAGTCGCTTAAGCCATTTTTTGTGTGAACATTTCTGTCGAGTGATTCTTAGTCCTCATATTGAATAGAATAATATAAGTAAAGTGAGGCAATCAGTTAAATTATATTTCATTCATTCGTTTACATACATGCAAAATATGACTATACAGTGAATCAATAAGAAGAATAACATTTATACAAAAGGTAAGACAGTAGTAACTATGAGTTGAGAGAACAGATATTTAATTAATTAGTTATTGTTGTTGAATGGAGATCAATATTATAATAATTTATATGTCTAGTGGGAGGCTAGGGTGACTGAAACATGACAATAATAAAAATAAACTAATAGAATTGCATGTACTCCTAGAAGACAGTTTCCAAAGTTAGTCATTCTTCTTGAATTGTCCAGTATAACAATACATATGAATCATGCTTAAGTTAAATTGTATACAATTAATTGTTCATTATATGAAATTAACATAAAGTAAGAATAAATTAATTGCTTTATTTCGTTGGTTCTCTTCAGCTACATTACAAGATCATCATTGGTTGGTAACCACAAACATTCGTGGTAATAGCAAGCAAATAAACTGAAGTGACATGGAAATATATGTTCATTATGTAAATGTAAGTGTATCAGGGTAGGAATCAATCAACCAATGCCTATTATTCTTCGTGGAGCATCGGCTGCCGACTATGTGTAAGGTCATTTAAAAAGTTTGATATAGAAAAGGTGAATATGTGATGAGAGTGTGATTAGTTACAGTTTTGAAGAACAGGTAACACCACTGTTAAACAAATGGATGAGTTAGAATCACGCATGATTATAAAACAGATAGAGAATAATAAACGTATAATGATTGCATAATATAATAAAAGTAATCATAATACTAAGATGAGTAGTAATAAAGATAATAACTGATGATTTAATAATAATAATAATAATAAATGATTGACTTCGTCACAAACTGATGTCAATTGAGTACAGCTATAAATCAGCACTAAACAGTTATTTTGTCCCAGTATCGGACTGTTCAATAGTCCACACCCTCTACTTCACCAGCGAGGAATAGAACCCCGGGTTTTCAAGTTGACGATTGATAAAAGCCAACAAATTAAGAATGAATTCATATTATCCTGTGTCTAGAAGGTCGTTCTTGCTTTGTATTAATTTCATGAATAGTGTATTGTTGCAAATTGTATTAAAAACAAGAAAAGATGAAAGAAATTACTTACCAGCTAGATTTTCATCAAATCATTGTACTAATCATAAAATCAATACCAGTCATCTGGTGATGGTGTATTAGATTATGATATAACAATTACCAGTTTCTGCATGAAGATAGTTGGAAATGATAATATGACTCTGTAATCACTACTAGATCTAATCGTCGCAGACGTTTTTCTTTGAAAACTGGAAAGCGGTCCTCATAAATATGTACTCAATCAGCTACCTTATTAATACCGTTACATTGATGATAAATTCGTAGTAATCGATAACATCCTTCCATCATTTAGTTTCAACTCAGATGAAAAATGACATTAGAATATCTCATTCCTAGATATTTAGTTAACTAGAAGAATAGATGGTTCATTAAAGTTTGATATACACAGAAAACCGTCAAGTGGACTATATATTCCCACTTCTCCAACTCTGTACCACGTAGGTACAAAAGAACCATAGTTAGAATTTCAGTAAACGATTCAAATTTTTTTTCTCCCACAGTGAAATTGAACTAGATCTAGTTAATATTCGTAATTCACTTAGCAGTAAAACATATCCAACTAAATTCACAACCTGACAGGTCCATCATCATATCACAGAACAACATCCTTCCTTGGTAAACAAAAGAACAAAATAAACAGATTAAAAGTTCTATGCTGGCTCACTTAATTGACACAGATCATTCAGTCAACCTGAAAAAGTTACCGTAAGAAAAATAAAGAAGTAAACAATAAGTAGACTACAAGTAACGGATGCAGTCGACTATCTAAATTTGAAGGATTGCCTGCTACTTTGTTCGAACTATCAGGAAAATTGGTTAAAAACTTGAACTTAAACACAACTTGTATGATACAACTATATTCGAAAACTGCATAATTATTTAATTGACAGGTAAAATGTAAGTAAGAATTAACTGAATACTTTATCAATTCTGTAATTAAAAGTTAGAAGTCATAGTTATTACATAATCAGATTATGATTTGATATGAATAAGTTTAATAATTTCTTATGATTAAACTAAATAACATACCAATATATAACAATAGTCACTAGAAGTAGAATTTCTGTGAATAATTTTGGCTATATTTGGTTCTCTGACCTGCATTGTTCAATAAAGGAGCTTTCACCGTCGTTTTGGACGACTTCATTTATGCAAACATCAAATAGATTTTTACCACAAGTAACTAACAGCATTTTCTGTTAACGTTAAACTTAATTAGTCGTTTTTGACAATTCTTCTATCTTATTTTGTTCCCCATCTCTCTTGACTTGATTCATAAAATGGTTTGGACTGTCAAGTCTCAAAAAAAAACAATATATATATGCAGAAGTATAAAATATCGTTTTAGTCATGAGGATCTGGTGGGAAGAACAAGTGCCAGCAGACTGAAAGAAGGAATACCTTATCAAGATACCACAGAAAGGAGATCTGAGCAAATGTGAGAACTACAAAGGGATCACACTGTTGTCAGTACCAGGGAAAGTCTTCAACAGAGTGTTGTTGAATAGAATGAAAGATTCAGTGGATGCTAAACTTCGAGATCAACAGGCTGGTTTGCCGTAAGGATCAGTTCGTTCACAGACCAAGTCGCTACACCGTATATTACGCTTGAACAATCAAGTGAATTGCACTCATCACTGTACATCAACTTCATTGACTTTGAGAAGGCGTTTCATAGTGTACACCGAGGAACACTATGGAAACTTCTTCGACACTACGGCGTACAAGAGAAACTAGTCAATATCATCCTGAATTCTTACGACGGACTACAGTACAAAATCGTGCATGGAGGACAGCTGACAGATGCATTCCCAGTATGAACCGGTGTCAGACAAGGATGTCTGCTCTCGCCTCTTCTTTTACTTCTAGTGGTTGATAGGATCATGAAAACTTCCACATCTAAGGCGAAGCACAGAATTGAATGGACAAGTAGGATGCAACTCGATGATGTGGATTTCGCGAATGATCTAGCTCTTCTAAAAAATACACACCAAAAAATGCAAGTGAAGACAACCAACGCAGCAGAAATCTCAGCATTTATAGGTCTGAACATACATAAGGAAAAGAACAAGATCCTCAAATTCAACACAGAGAGCACCGACTCAATTGAACTTGATGGTGACAAAGCAAGAGCAGCATTTCTAGAGCTGAAAAATATATGGGATTCAAAACAACTGTCAAACGACCTTAAAGTCAGACTGTTCATTTCGAACATCAAGACAGTTCTTCTCTATGGAGCTGAAACGTGGAGAACTACTTCAAACTTCCTCAGAAGGGTACAAGTATTTATAAACAACTGTCTACGCAAAATACTGAATGTCCACTGGCTGGAAACTATAAGGAACAGCCTACTATGAGCGAGGACAAGCCAACTTCCAGCTGAAGAGGAAATCAGGAAATGACGTTGGAAATAGATAGGACATACATTGTGGAAATCATCAGACTGCATCACGAGACGAACACTAACTTGGAATCCTGTTGGAAAATGGAAAAGAGGAAGGCCAAAGAACATACTGCGTCAAAAGCTGGAAGCAGACATAAAAAGGATGAACAGCAACTGAAAACAGCTATAACGAATTGCTCAGGACAGAGTTGAATTGAGAATACTGGTGGGCGGCCTATGCTCCTCCTAGAGGGGTAACAAGCGTAAGTAAGTAAGTATAAAATATAAATCAATCAATACCTATTATCCCAAGTGATGCATACGTCGCTAACCAACATTCTCCAATCAACCACATCATACACTTTCCTTTCAACTTATCACCAAGTGCTATTCATCCTACTATTCACGTACGCCTCCGAATCCCCAAAAACAGTGTATTATTTCGTCTTGCTATTCTCCTCCCACATTGACGATTCCAGGTCAGTGTTTGTTTTGTTACATAGTTTGATAGTGTGTAGAATATCCATCTCAATCAACATCCTTTTCAAATCTCTTCATCAGTTGGATATTGGTTGATCAGTTCTACACCACAGTAGATTGTTGATGATGGTGAGTGATCAATGGATCAGAAATATCTTGCGCGGTCACCTGTTTATAAATACTTGCATATTTTGAATAATACTTTTCGTAGTTCTCAATACAAGTTTCATCTGCATACAATATGACTAACTGTCATGATATTTGCATCGAAAATTGCAAATTTGATGTTGTCTGATAGGTGGTTAGAGTTGAAGATGTTCTTTCTTAATTATAGAAATATTATTCTTGCCTTGTCAATCCAAGTCTTCACATCTGTATCAAATGAGATCCTCCTTGTTTATCGATGATGCTGATTCTTAGGTATATAGAAGTTTCCACATCTTCCAGAGTTTCTCTGAAAGTGTAAGTGAGTTGATGTTCGTTTTATCTAAGAATCTTTCTTATCCCCTCTGTTCATCTATATAGAATATCTTAATGTTGATAATATGAACTTTATTTGATTAGCTTCATATACCTTATATTACTCTTGACATGATCGTATAGGTTAGTTTATAATGTCTAACATGAGAAACTGTATATTATCATTTTAGGTAATAGATATTTGATTCCTGTCTCTATGCGAACATTAACACTGAAATGGTAGAGTAGATGGTTTTGGTTATGCTTCATTGTCTAAGCTAGATTGGCTTTCAAAATAACGAATGAAAGCTAAGCAATTAAACTATCCAATTCAGAGTAATGTTAGTACAACCTATATCCATTTACTTGATTAATCAATGAAAAATATGATGAAACATCCAACATCTAATATTAACCATAATCTCACTTGACTACAAACAGTTAATGTCCATAAATGTCACATGTTGGCTTAACAACTAAAAGAAGAACAAAAACAAAAGTTGAATAGACAAAAATTACAAAAAAAAAATAAACACAATTAAAATTTCATCAGAATATAATTAACTTTATGGAAAAATTACAAAAATTCTTTCATGATATTTATGGTATTTCATTAGTATACCTAACTACATAGTAACTAACAACTTTTCTGAATGTTTAGTTTATAGATGAAATTAACCTATCCATCACATATTACATACAGACATGAAGTTGTGTAATATAGTCAATTTGCAATTGAAATCAATCAATCATCAATAACGTAGGACTTGGTATGTATATATATGCATAGTTACAAGTTGTCATGTCACATTAACATGAAGAGTTAACATTTACAAGATTAATTCGATATCATAATTCAATAAGAAGAAGTGAAGTGAACGTATGTACGAGAAGATAATGGAACTCTAGATTCGGAAGAAAATAAACATTGAATATATTCGCGTTACTATGGTTGATTTCGAGTCATGATGTTTAGTGTCTTCAGCTATTGGTCGTGGTTACAGCTTGATGGACGGCATCCACTAGTATGATTTCGACCAACAGTTAAAGACTATGGATTATTGCTATGTTCTTGTTTGGTCGCTCCTACTCCAACCAACAGCGTTTTAAGGGGATAGTGATGGTTGAGTGCAGACAATACGTATCTTAACCATCTCAGTTTATGAAGGTTTACTGCCTCTTTGACTGATTTGCCGTGTTATCGTAGTACTCTGTACCTAACAACAATATTGCTTATTCACACATTCCATTCATATTACTTGAATAGAATAAGTTAGCTACCTGCTTCATCATTCAAAATACGGGATGCTACATACAAGATCGACTCTCATATTAGTGTTCTGTATTTAGAATGACAATTTAGGTACTGATTTGTTCTAAATAATAATGTTATCGTTTTTCACAACCGAACATCACTCCAGTCATTCATAAAAATGGTTCTCAAATCAAGATCAAAGTAAGTTGAGATTCTTTTTTCCACAATGAATGGTCAGTGACTGGAACGCTCTACCAGGACATGTGGTAGCATCAAAAAAAGGTGAACATTTTGAAGGGAGAAACTGTATCTTCATTGGAAAACATACAACAAAAGTCAACACAGGTCATTTGAGTTACTATTTATACAACTTGAATCGATATTTTAAAGACCTGAATAAATATTTATTCAGGATCAGACAGGTAATACAGTCGGTTTTTAAAACACATACATAATAGAGTACTCACTTAATTACACCCGTTACCTCTCACAGAGGAGCAATGGCCGCTCACCAGTATTCTTCATTCAATTCTGTCCTCAGCAATCCTTTCCAGCTGTTTCCAGTTGCTGTTTATCCTTTTAATGTCTGCTTCCAACTCTCGATGCAGCGTATTCTTTGGCCCTCCTCATTCCCGTTTCCCGACAGGATTCCAAGTTGGTGCTTGTCTCGTGATGCAGTCTGATGATTTCCAAAATGTATGTCCTATTCATTTCCAACGTTGTTTCTTTATTTCCTCTTCGACTGGAAGTTGATTTGTTCTCTCCCATAGTAGGCTGTTGCTGATGGTTTCCAGCCAACGGATATTCAGTATCTTGCGTAGACAGTTGTTTATAAATACCTGTACCCCTCTGAGGATGTTTGCAGTAGTTCACCACGTCTCAGCTGCATACAGCACAACTGTCTTGATGTTCGAATTGAAGAGTCTGACTTTGAGGTTGGTTGGCGGTTATTTTGAGTCCCATATGTTCTTCATCTGTAGAAATGCTGCCCTTGCTTTTCCAATCCTTGCCTTTAAATCTGCATTGGATGTAAAGTTTCATAATATGTATGATGTATAATGTATATCAGAAATTTACCAGAAGAAGTATCCTTTCGTTTCTTATGTATTGCTTAAGCGCATGCAACTCATATAAAGAAGAAAATTCCCCACATAGCTACTAATTCTACTATAGAATTAATAGGGGGAATTTAGATACCTGATAAGATTTATCGTCAGATTCACCCTATTGCATAATCTAATTCCAGAGTTACTAAAATCTTTCTATTTCTAAATTTATCGTAACAAATTACGTAACCCGGATAATAGATCAAATGGATTTAATTTATTATTGCAGCGAGGTGTTTAAGAGACTGTTCACGAATTTGAATTTGATACTATAACGTGACCTTGTGCTAAACAACCTAGCGAAACCTAAAAAGTATCAAATAGTTGTTTTATTCTAGTATCCGACTTTTCAACAGTGTACATCCATGACACCACCGATTTAGTGAACCAATATTTCTGAAGTGAACGCTTAACTGTTAGACAAATCAATAATTTGGCATTAAACGATAGATATGTGCAATTTAGTTTATATTTGCACTACCTCATTCTCTTTTACTAGTAGATAACACCCTCACTCTGGCATAGTTAAACTATATTGATTACTTTTTCACACTAGAAATCCAGGAGTTATCTCATGAAGTTACTCATTTGTGCGTTAATATTGATCATGAAACACTGTTGTGGTGACCCTTTGAATTTAAAATTGACATCACTAAATGACTTGGAATTTTGAACTTGATTTCCTGGTGTTATCGTTGATAGGTCCTCCTAAGATGTTCTATACTAGTGCGAATCATATGTCCAATGCATCCTGGTTTTTATCTGAATGTGTGATATTGATCAATTCGTTGTATCAAACTGGATTAAGTAATTTGGGAGCTAAAAATTAATTTAGTCACAAAGATTTTTATACTGGTATTCACCACAGAGGAGTATTAATCGGCTGCCATTAAAAAACCAGAGTGAACTGAATAGCATTTTCGTTTTAATATGGGATTTTATCAGACGGTGACTAGGACTCTTAACTCTTGCGATGAACGTATATACTCTGACGCACGACTAGTGTTAGGATTTCATACCTATAACAATCTGTAATGAATACGAACAAGCGAATCTCCAATAAACTACTTCAACAATGATTTGTCTTTTTCTCATAAATGTAAATTGTTACAAGCTGCTAGTTTACAGTGAAGAAAGAATTTAGATAATTTGTTTTCAGAAACTACAATATAATCTGAGCTAATTCGTTTAATCGTAAATCATGTAGTAAGGCCACTTTACAAGTCAGCTGAAGTGGTTTTGTAAGGATTTGTGTTAGGTTTAGTTGATTAGATTCGTTACAAGTTTATGTTGATGGGTACCATTGAAAACCAGGAATCACTAGAGAGCTGTTTTGTCCTAGTGTAGGATTCGTCGGCAATGTGTGTCCTCGACTTCAACAGGGTAACTGAAAGCATAGCCTTCAGGTTGACAAACGTCCAACACAATACACTAGTGAAGCGTTATTTACTAATAAAATTCTCATTTTCATTAATTTGTGATATGGCAAAATTGTCATTCAGTGGTGTATTGGGTTGGGTATTCAACCTGAATGCCATGGATTCAACCTCCTTGGCGGGATCGATGATACTCACTACTGAAGAGTTCCATACTATGATGAAACGGCTATATAATTCTCCCTTACTTTATAATTGTCCCATCAATCTCTTTTCTTTACGCATTTAATTATTTATCATCTCCACAGGCTTCAATATTCCAAAGTAACTTCCTATTACTGTTATACTTTACCTAAATCGTGTGATTGACTAACTTTGTCCTCATCAGTTGAAAAAAATGGAGTCTATGATGACATGTCGATTTGGTAACAGATTGACCTGAATGTCAATCTTTTAATGATTCATCCAGTTCACGTCCTTATTTGTTTATTATCATTGACATAAGTGTCGAATTATCCTTTTCATTATTCGATAATCCATGCTGGTGTTTGGTTAGCTGAAAAACATGTACATTTTGTCTAAAGTAGTATTTCACTTTACCGGTGAAATTCATTCTTTACAGTGTATACATCTCTTCCGCTTTATTAACTCGTAAAAGAGTAAGAACAACTTATTGTACAGAATATGATAACGATTCATTTCGTTTTATTGGGTTCTCATCAGCTGTATGAAACCTTACAATGTTTTGAAATCAAAATTTTAAACAATATGTAACATACTGAGATGGTTTGTAAAGATTCGTATTGAGTTTAATTGATTGAATTCGTCACAAATTGGTGTTGGTACAGTACAACTGAAATCCAAGGAGGATTAGATAGCTGTTTCATTTTAGTGCTAGACTCTCCAAAAGTCCACACCCTGGATTCCGTCAGCGGAATCAAATCCAGCGGCTTCAGATTGGTGAACGTTTAATTCTCTACATCACTTAGGTGGCCTCCACTGGTCGAATTCCCACTTCATCAATTTATGATATAGCCTACTTATAGTGATAATTTAGGTTCCGATTTTGATGAAGAGGCTTTTAAGACTTGTACGACAGATTGGAAAGCCAATTTAGATTGCGCTTGTGAGTTATTCCAGTTTGTCTTACTTGACCTTTGTTCATGTTTTGTTTACTTTCAGACATTCTAGATAGCTCATCTTAAGTCCCAAAATCACTTTCATCCGTTGTTGATTGAATACCAACCACCGACACTGGACCTATCATCCTACGGCTTTTCAGTATAGTGTAAAAGAAAATTATTTTGAATAAAGTTTAAAGGATATGAGAGTAGATTTTAGAAAATCGATCAATATAGCAACAAGAAATTACAAAAGTGAAATCAAACTATTACGTAATGCAAAAAAATGCAATGCAATTTGTCGACGTTTGATTTAAGCTAATTAGAAACATCATATGATGATTTGATGCAACCAAATTAAATTTTCAAAATAAAATTAATTATGTAATGAACCAACTTTTATAACCAATGTAATGAAATCAAACATAAGTTACTGAGGTAAAGAATGAGTGACAACTGTTTATATTTGAACATGTAAATCTGGTTTTATTCAGTTGATAGCCGTTATACTGAACAATTCAGGAAGAACTGGTAACTTTGAAACTATGTTTAAAAGAAACTATCTCATTCATCTTAGTCGTGTTTAGAGTAAACAATTCATTTCAACTGTTATTACGTCACTCTTGCTTCATCCTCCCGTTTGACTTAGTGACTGTTTGTATGTTATTGTTCATTTGTGGACTGCAATTGCTTAATTGTGTATACATTACTTCAATTCACTACCATTGTCTCCCTTATTCTGCATCGACGTTAATTTCTTACTTGGTTGACCTTCTGGTCAGGAATGTCTGGAGTATGGTTTGGATTTGAAGGGTTGGCTCTTCGGCTTGTATTCTTCCTAATGAGACCTGGGACTGAGTAGGCGACAGACAGAAGTTAGACATCAATCAGGCTGTTGTATTTATCACTGGTCGCTGTAATTTTTATACGTACAAGATCATATCAAGCAATTAGTTTCACGTTCTCACTATAACATTTTGGCAATATGACAGTAGCAATAGCTACCACAAACTTTAAGAGACTGGAAATTGTTTATCTATTTAACACCATTAACGGTTATAGTATATCTGTCTTGTGACCAGTATTACTGAGGTACCTGTAGATGGCAATGCTAAAAGTTTTCATGCGCATTAATCGCTAAAATGACCATTGAACCTAACAAAGGCTTTTTTTTCTTTTTTACTAAGGCATCTGCTTCGGTAGATACACGTAAATTTGTACAGATAGTTGACGGTAACACGAGGAAAAAACCTGCAAGCTTTAGATTGTTTGAGCAAGAATTTTGTTGTGTACACCATAAAGTATTTTTTCTACCGGGCATGTTCTTGTTATCGTCGTATTCAGTTCCATCTGATTATGATTGTAAAGTGATCACTATTGTAATCACGATGACTAAAAACTGACTTTTTCTAGCTGTGAGTTTTTTAATCTTCTAGTTTTTGATTCTTTGGTATTTTTTAATGAATTTCACGTGATATCTGTTGTTTCATAGACAACTTTTGATGTTCATAAGTTCTTCTTCATATTTATCATTCTGTAAAATAATACTGATGGTTGACTGAATTATGAAATCTACAACGTCTCAAGGAAAGCACGCAGTACAGTGGGCAACGTAAATGTAACTAAACAATTTCGACAGTGCAAATGACCTGGCTTTCCTGTCGCACACAGAGCGAACATGTGTGTGAAGACGGATAGTATAGCGACAACCTCTCAGTCAGTATTAGGCTCCAACATACACACAGGGTAATGCAAGATTCCTAGATACGAAACAACGAGAACCAACCAATTACTCTTGACGGAGAAGATCTGAAAGATGTGGAAACTTCTACATACCTGAGAATCAGCATCATTGATAAACAAGGAAAATCTGATCTGATCTGGATGTGGAGACACGGATTGACAAGGCAAGAATAGCATTTCTACAATTCACGAATAACCTCTCCAACTCTAACCACCTATCACACAACATCGAATTCACAATTTTCAGTGCAAATATCATGACAGTTAGTCATATTGTATGCAGATGAAACTTGTATTGAGAATTACGTAAAGCATCATTCAAAATATGCAAGTATTTATTAACAGGTGACTGCGCAAGATATTTCTGATCCGTTGATCACACACCATCATCAACAGTCTACTGTGGTGTAGAACTGATCAACCAATATCCAACTGATGAAGAGATTTGAAGAGAATGTTGATTGGGGTGGATAGTCTACACATTATCAAACTATGTCACAATACAAACACTAACCTGGAATCGTCAATGTGAGAGGAGAATAGCAAGACAAAATAACATATTGTTTTGGGGGTTCGGAGGTGTAAGTGAATAGTAGAATGAATAGCACTTGGTAATAAGTTGAAATGAAAGTGTATGATGTGGTTGATTGGAGAATGCTGGTTGACAACCTATGCATCACTTGAGATAATAGACATTGATTGATTAAATTATGTAGTGTACTATACAGAAGCTACTAATGTTTAGGTATAGTTCACTTCATTTACTCTTTTAACAAATAGAGCGATTAGTGGAACCGTCTTCTGTTCGTTACAATTCCAAAAAAATTAAACTTATTAACTTCGCCAGATTCGGCGTAACTAAAATTTTTTCTATGTGGATTACTGATCGGTTCTAATTAGTAGCAGTCATGTTATTCATTAAACGTATCTGGAACTTTGTCATTTGATTCACAAGACTTTTTAAGCATCAAGTTTTCAAGATTATGCATACAGTGTCTGCATAAATTGAACTTAGTGGACTGCTCATTCCAACACCACCAACTTCGCAAAGTATTATGTTGTCATTTTGAAACTAGATGTCTATGGTTCACAGAAGTACCAGTCTTTCGAAATCTGTTACTGGTAAAAGTAGATCACAATATTGGAAGATAATATTTATGGCTTCAAGGTAGGGTATTTTGGTATATAGGGATGTTGCACCAAAAGTGGTATAAGTCTGCGATATCGACTAATTTTGGTTGAAAACAACCTAAAAATCGATCATGTTTTAAATATTCTTCGTTTAAAGTGTATGCAAAATTTTATTATCACCATCTCCAGGCACCTTAATGATACTGGATGAGATAAATATACTGAAGCCTTTCAAGGTATTCAACAGACAAATAACTTCGAGTCTTTTAAAATTTGTCGAAATTGTTGCTATCGACCGCTTCAAACCAGATTTATTTACCCAAAGCAAATAGCTGTCACTAATACTTTACCTTGGTAACTTATCTTTGGTTGATTTCTTTGCAATGTTTGTTTCGTTTTTGAAATTACATTCTTCTTAGTGTTTTCCTCCCTCCATCCCTCCCAATATCATAGATAGTCTAAAAGACGAAATAGTCACAAAATATGATCATCACAAAGGAATTCAGTAGACTTTTGCATCACTGCACAGTCAGTTTAAAAATTCTATCTTGAAATAACTATTCTCATTTATACAACAGGACAAAGAATTTGAAATGACAACCATTCGGAGCTTATTTTCCTTGGTAACTAGACACATTGTCGCTAAGCTGCTCCTGTTAAACATTTAGAAGCTGTGATGTTTGCACTGACAATATCCTAAGCTTATGAATATCATATTTATTTTCCTTCTCGAGTTACTGTAACTTTACAGTAGACTAGTTATCCAAAGTTTTATACCCAACTTTCTTATTTTAGTATTTAATGTATCTTGTATTTACTATTACCGATCGGTTCATTATGTGATATATAAAAGTGATTGTTCTTAATCAATAAATGATTTGGTACCGTCTCTTATTTTCTGATGTTATTCTCTCATTTTCTACTTTTGAGAATCTCTTTGGTCACTCTGGCACCGTGGAATGAGTCAGCATTCACGGAGTCAGGTCGTACAAGTTCCATTGGTTCTCCTACATACAAGGTCAGAATTCACCAACTTCTGTCATCCTGTATCTTACCTACACACCACCACACCGGAATCAACTTCGTTTACCATGAAATTACTGACAGATTATGATTTATTTTCGTCGAGCTTAATACCAACATCAATAAAACCCAACTTAATTCAAATGTTTAGAAGCTTTGGCGTATAATTGTGTAACTGATCAGTAGAACAGCTTTGGTTTAGGATGTCACCAATTATTACAATGATTTTTAGTCAGTTTAGGACTATAAATAAGCATAAGTTATTGATTATACATGAAAGAAACAGAAACAGTTTTCTTTGATTGTTATTCTCACAACTCAGATGGATTAACAACAAGTCGTCAGAAAACGATTAATTACTTCAACTTGTCGTAAGAATACATAAATATAGTTTCTGAATAGTATTGACTCCAACAGCAACACAAAATTGACAGTTAACTATCTTCACAACCCCTAATTATAACTAATATCAGCTCACTAATGACCAACTTCTCGAGGTGATTCCTGAAGTTTCAGTGAGAAGACGTGATCGGTGGAGTTTGACTGTGTCGGGTGTGAGTCAGTTACCCAATGATAGCATGGATGAGGTCGTGAAAGCGTATCACGAATTGACTAGATTAGAAATATCAATCATTGGCAGCTGACTTAATGGTTCAATGCTAAAGCTTTCGCCACGGAGACAGAGGGTCCTGGGTTCGATCCCCGATGGCTTTGTGAATGCGCACTCCTGAAGAGTCCAACACTGGGAAAAAACAGCTGCCCAGTGCCTTCAGGTGATAAATGGTTGTCTAAATCCTATCAAATCTTGATATCAAAATTGATAGCAACACAAACATTCGTTCAATTGTCCCAGAACTAATAACTCCTAACAGTGAACTCGATCGAACTAAACACTATCTACCGGTATCAATGTTCAACTCCTTTTACATCCTGTATCTAACTTCGTTATCATTAACTTTGTGTTTTTCTCATATTCAACTAATGATTCGAACATACATAATGACATAATACCTATTTATTGCTTACTTCACTTATCTATATTACATGGTATAGAAAGTATCTGTTGTATTGTTTACTTACTTTTGCATTAGTCTACAAGTCACTTGTTTACTTCATAGAGAGCGCAAATTCATAAAAGTCAGGTGATATTCACATGATAAAGGTATCATGATTATTATCAAAGATAACATGATAATATCAATAGACTTTATTTTAATAAACAGGTAGAATTGGCATACAATTCCAATGATTATCTAAACATAATTAAGTGAATCAATAAACGGATTCTTTAATTTCATTCTATAAATAATAGATGGCAACTAAAGTAACAGTCCGATGAATATGATACATTTCTTCTATATTATAAACAATAATATCAATGAAAGATATTCTGTATAGTATACAGTCAATTGTTTACTTCGAATTAATACGTCAATCAATTGTGTTTACTTTATGTTGTGTATAAACAATAGAGATGGATATAGAATAGAACAACAGCTCAACTAGTTGAAGTACGTCACTATCATAGAGTATGTTATTTGTTAAAGTTTGATTACTTACTTACTTACGCCTGTTACCCCTTTCGGAGGAACATAGGCCACTCACCAGTACTCTCCATTCAACTCTGTTTTGAGCAATCCTTTCCAGCTGTCTCCAGTCACTGTTCATTTTTTTAATGTTTGCTTCCAGCTCTCGACGCAGTATGTTCTTTGGTCTTCCTCTTTTCCGTTTCCCGACAGAATTCCATGTTAGTGCTTGTCTCGTGATACAGTCTGATGATTTCCACAATGTATGTCCTATCCATTTCCAACGTCGTTTCTTGATTTCCTCTTCAGCTGGAAGTTTGATTGCATTACTTTAATTAATATGATTAAGTAGTAGTAGTTTTTATTTTAATAGTTTTCTTTCACAACAGAATATTAGAAAATGAATTTTTAAGAAAAGGACAAGAAAATTGTGTTGATGAAATCATGTTCAGTTAGTGTAATGTCATTTTTGTGAGAGAAACATCTAGACAATTGAATGTTAAGGTGAAGAAACATAAACTATGTTTGAAGTATATTACATGATATTCGGAAAATCTCGAAAGGCATGAAAATAGATCAATGATAGTACTACATACCTTAGGAACAAGGTATGTGACTCAATTTGATGAAGCTAAAAATACTTCAATAAGGTTTAACCTCATGAAGAACAATCTACAGTTGAATCAATGAATGTATAAGAAAACTCTAATGGCTTCAATAGAAGAGGTGGAATACAGTTGACTTTCCCATTTTAACTATTGGTTAAGCTTGATTATGCTCAATAGTTTACATCTACCTCATAGATATTACTGAGTAGACCAGTATCAGGGATATTAACAATAATTAAGTAATCGATTATTGTATTAAACTTATCTCTGTTTATTTGATTGAACAATGTTGCACACTGTTTGACTACTGTCAATTATCATAATCGTCCGTAAGTTCAGTTATACAAATGTTCTAATTATACGTCGAAATGTTCAGTTATCCCTACTCATCACCTATGGCTTAACTTGTCGTTGCACTCATAGTAACAGTAGAAAGTAAACACATGCAGTAACAAACACATACATGTTACTGTTTGATTACATTTCTACATGCATATTTCTTAATCAGATCAGTCTCGTATATATTGCATTATACAAGTGAATTGATTAATCTACTTCTTAAATATAACTGACAATTTTTATTTTGAAGGGTGGTGATTTATGGGGATTGGTATTAAGTTTGATTGATTGGATTTGTCACAAAATGAAGTTGGTAGGAGACAGTCGTAAACCAAAAAGTATTAGACAGCTGCTTTGTCTTAGTGTGGGATTCTGAAACAGTTCACACCCTCGTTTTCGTCATAGAAATCAAATCCATGGTCATCAGGTTGGTGGATGCCTAATCCTTTACATGATTGGTAGAATTTTACTTGCATCAATTTATGACATACCCCGTCGATTATCCATTGTCACTAGTGTTAATTATATCACTTTACCAGTCACGATTCTTTACTAGGACAAAACAAGTTGTCCAGTGCCCCTTGGTTTTCAACGGTGCCCTTAACACCATCAATCTATGACGAATCATATTTAATTTAATTTTGATTTATTTCCCTAATAGAGCTCGGATTAGATTGTCAGGCTGAATATCATTGTTCCAAATATATTTAGTCACAATGTGTTGAGAATTGAACAACCAATGACAGGTAACGAATGTGAGGGTCAGCTTAACATACTTCACTAAACAATGTAACAAAAGAAAAGAGTAGACAGACACACAGGAGAGGATTACACGAATTACAAAACATTGTAACACGTTTATAAAAGCACCAGGAATAACAATATACGTAAGTCATATTATTGTCTAGGTTCACATTGAACGAAAGTATTGGAGATTACCACAGTTATAATCAAGTAGTAGTCACATGAACAATTATCTCAAATAGAAGTAAGCAATTCAATTATTGAATCCTATTGGCTATTTTCTTCATAATAGATCAAATCTATATCAATATACCTGTTACATTGGAGATCAACTTGAATCTCATACTTCTAGGAATTCTCAACTATATTCCTCAGAATTTCTTCAATTCAACCTGTTGACATTATGTTAATTAAGTATATTTCTATTGTTGTTTAAATAGATCAGTATATATGCAATAGTGTAGTATACCTTTGTACTACCAGTGTGTACTCGTAAGCCACGGTAGAATTCAAGACAGTTCAAATATACTTTTTATCATTTTTGCATGTATGAAAATGTTAGTTTCTGTTTATTTGTTGCTTACCGACTAATTATCTTTAAAATAGAACAAACTACTGAAATGAAAATTTACAAAGTAAATAATCGACAAACAAAAAACCCAACACGATCTAAATAGTAGTACATGGTTATTTAGTTAAAAAATGATTAAAAGAAGTTGGTAGAAAGTATCCAGGACTACTAGTACATATGAATAGAATATATTTGTTAATCATCTCAGTGGATGAAATTAATGAAAAATTCTAACGTTTCGCTCGGCAAACTGGTCCCAGCTTCTTCAGGTAAATAACCAAAATCAAAAATTATCGAATATAAATGTAAATAAGAGGTCAAATTGATTACGAATATCCAATTGCATACAGGGTGTGAAATTGTCATATGAGTCATTGTGAGTGAACTAATATCGGAATTGTGTGGATGAAGGAAGGTGTGCATTTTTGTGTGCAGTTCATGTTACAATCATGTATGCACCTGTACTGTTCTGAGTTACGTGCACGGAGAGGGATAGACAATCTGAAGATAGGCTTGTTATCAAATCATAGTTGGAGGAAATCAATGTAATGATGATTATAGGTCAAAGAGAGGGAGAATATTCGTATATGGCTACACGTTGAATGTGAATCGGAATAGAGAATTCTAAACAGAATTAATCAATCAATCAATCAATAAATGGAATGCATTGGAAATTATAGTAGAAGTTGTTAATTCATTTTTTAACCATTAGTTGCCATGGTGCAGCTAACAGTACTCCATCTCGTCGGTTTATATTATTCGGATTAGCCCATATGTGTAGGGCTTCAGATGTTAGTCTTTCTTTGTAGGAGTTACAACCTTTTTGAAGGATTTTAATTCCATCAAAATTGATACTGTGCCCTACTAGTACATATTTAATAAATTCTATGATACATTTGTTCGAATGTGTTGAATACATTCATTGAAGTCTAGAACCAGAAATTACTATTCCTTATATTATAAAATAAAATGTAAAGTTATAATTCGTAACATGAGTTTCAACTTATTTCGATTTCATCAGTTGAATGAATGTCTGCTTGTCAGTCAAATTTTAGTTTTCATCATAGTTTCAAATTATTGTTGTATTAATCCAAGTTAATCATGAAGTACATATATAGCGAACCGAGATTGATTCAATTTCAGTCCTATAACAACATCAATGAAATGATATAAATGCATTCAAATTGGAAATAATGAAAAGATTTCACTGACAATACTCTATAAAGTTAAATGATGATATTTAAGTTGGATTGTGACTGGCAAGCGGAATCCAGGATACTGCCGTTTCATCCTATTTGGGATTCATTTTAAATGATGATGTCATACCTAAGATTTCAGCACTTTTATTTATTCATGACAACACCATCATCACTATCATTATAACTGCCTAGTACAAGTTGACTTCTATTTAAAGTATGTGTAGATTATTACATGAATACTACTGTCTATTAAGTTCTGTTTAATGAAGATGATTTCAGTCTGACTTTTATAAAAGTAACAATCTAATCAGCCAACCATTAATACATAAACCTTTCAAATATTGAAGTACTTTGGAAAAATGTTTAACATAGCTTTACTTATATTTTAAGGATGATTTACATGACAGTTTTCGAAGATCAAAGGTTACCTAAGAATTAGTTGGTATAAGTAGTTGATTGTTATGCAGTGTATATCTGAGTCCCATTTCACGATAGTGAATATAAGATTATCAGAATTTGTGTATAGCAATTCATATCCTCTGGATTTTCAAGCTTGACTATCTAGTGGCTAACACTTCATACTTTGGTCAATCGGTAATATTCTACATACCAACTCATAAATCACTATCACTAAAGCCTGTTTTATACCAAACATGGCTGATCTCATCATGATGTAACCGATCATTTATAATTCACTTCATTTATAAGATTTACTCTACCTTAAATAATATACGCTAGATTTGTCCTGAAAAGTCAAGTTTCAAAGTAGTGTTTATTGTTTGGAGGTAGATGATAGCGACCACTTTTCAACAAGTCTAACTATAATCGACAGTCGTCAGGAAAGTACATCAGCAATCTTAGTGAAAACTGATGTTTCTCAATAGATTCAAACCTACATCAAAACGATATAAATCAATAATGAATGATCATTTAATTAATAACTTGCATTTTGACATGCAATTAATCAATACCGTGAAAATTAGTGTTGCGTTAACGGTGACAAACTGTAAAGCTGAATGTGCCTAGTTTGAATCTATCGCCAAACATTAGCACTCTCATGAGTTTTTGATATGTTTTCACTGGTATATGATTTAGACCAAAGAGTCTTTTCTGTCTACTACTTCGAATGTAGTGCTTGTTAATTATGCTATTACTTTCCCGTTGCAAA
The DNA here is from genome assembly GCA_025215515.1 of Schistosoma japonicum. Lineage (NCBI taxonomy): Eukaryota > Metazoa > Platyhelminthes > Trematoda > Strigeidida > Schistosomatidae > Schistosoma > Schistosoma japonicum. Next base: position 6,062,123 of record CM046062.1, on the reverse strand, counting down.
ACGGGTAATCAGTATTTCTTGGCTACTTAGTCATTTCGTTATTTCAGTTTGAAATTACAGATGCTGATTTTGTGAATTTGTGTACCAAGACACCCTGAACTTCAAAATAATCAAACGTTTTCCCGTAAGTTATTTGTACGACCCCTTATATCTAGATTTTATACAGATCATTGTAAATCCATTAAGTTTTACTTAGTAGAATGTTTTTCCTAGTAGTACTCACAAAACCAGACTGTAATGTTCATCAATCGAGATTAAAGTTTACTTGAAGCGGTTTTATGGTTATTAGTATCTAATGTGTTACATAAATTCGTTACAGATAAATCTATGTTAAGTTTCATAGATAAACCATCTGAAAGCACCAAACAGCTGTTTCATCCTAGTATAGGACAATTTAACTGTGCATACCAGCTGTCATACCACAGAATCAGACTCAGGACTTTCAAGTCTAACGACGAGAGCTTAACCAGCTGACGGCGATATACTTGCAATATAATCCGACTATCAGGAGTCTACAATACTTGTAAGTCTCATACTAGAACAAAATAACATCTCAGTATTCTTCGGTCGCAATCGAAGTCAGTTTGTAAGGAATAGTAACTAATACTATGAGAGATCAACAATCAACTATAGATAAAACATAATATTAGGCAACAGTATTCATATTCTAAAATTATTAACAACCATGACGATTGACTGATAAGTGCGACTCATATTTACTGTTTTATTCAATCAATGAAGCTATTCATGAAGTTGAGTGAATTGCAGTCAGCATTGACATTCACTTTTCTGTTCATTTATTGGATAAAGAGATGTAAATATCAGTAATGATTTAATTTCAGGCATCTGCATTTTATCCTGCCCTATTGATTATAAGCATGTCCAGTGTGGCGCAGCCCGAAGGACCAGATATAAAATGCAAACATGAAGTTATTTCTGTCGATTACACTGTTATGTAACTCATTCATACAAGAAATCGACGGAAAAATAACCATGAGGATTAGTCAAACACTATCAACTATGTCAAGTGTGTGTTATATTGGGTCACTTCAAATCAGAAAGCCATTTCGATTAACCTAGTTAAATTGTCTACTGAGCACAAAAAAAAGCTGAATCATTTAGCAAAATTGAACATGAAACCCGGTAAAGTTGTAGCAACTACCACAGGTAGGTTCAGACTTGATTATATCATTGACTTCCTAAGTTAAGGATACAGTCGTTTGAGAAGTTGTAACAGTACCGCCTTGAAGATCACGAGTGTCCAGTATAACGAAGTGTTGATCCGGTTACCACACAAGGATTCTACTACATTTTGTGGGTGGGAGAGGGGCAGATCAGTGGTAGATTCTGATTGCCGAGATAATTTGCAACTAATCAATTCGCGATATCGAAATTGACAGTTAACTAACTCCACAACAACCCCCCCCCCGCCGCACATTGAAGATAACCTTAAATTTCAGTAACTCTAAAATTCAGTGTCTTCATCTTCATGGAATCAAAATCTTTCATAAAACAATAAGGATAGTATGGAAATTGATTCCGACGTAGGTTTCGTGCTATTTGTCATTTATTAGTAAAGTATGCTTGCTATTTTCTGGAATTTTATGCTTCCTGATGGATTCAACAACACATACTCTTAGTCTATGGTTTCTCGCTGACCACCTTTAAACAACATTTCATTACAACAAAGTCACTAACGTTACTAGCCATATTGTAACTTGATCAAGTGAATTCTATCAACACGTATAAATGATTAGACAAACAACATCATTGTTCACTACTTTGTGATTAATCAATGTAGACAGTACAGTGACATAGTACAATTTGTATCTATAAATAAACAAAATATCACTTCCAATACCCTCCTACTCTTGTTCTTCCATCACTTCCCTTCCCCTAAAACAACCTCGTCTCCACTTCATTTGTTTCCTATTTCAACCTACCTGTTTGACAAGAATACAAAAAAAAAAGAAAAATTGTTTTCACTAGTTATTTTTTTCTTTTTAAAGAGTAACTTATATATCTAATTGTTTTCTTTTCGAAAGAGAATAAGTTTTCATTTTACAAAGTATGAAGTATTGAATGTATGAAATTTGAATTATAGAATAATTTCATAGACAATGAAGTATGATGCTTATTTTATAATGTAAACAGTAGTATGATTTATATGATAGTTAAATATTTACACACATAGATACAAAATGTATTCAGTGTAGACAATTAAAAATAGAAATTAATGGAACATTAATAGTGAAATAGAAAACTAGAAGACAGAACAATAGTGTTTTTGTGTATTTTTTGATTAAGAATCAAGTGACTAGTCTTAGCAAAGTTGTTTCTTACACGAGATGGACGTTACTAACCACATACACAACTCTCCTACTTTATCCTGGCTTGGAACCGGCAGTAACTCTAGGAAGGATTCCAGACAGAGTTAAAAACTTTGATATCTCCTCATTTGTGGATAGACTTTTTGTCGTTTACTGAAGATTTCCATAGGGGCAGTATAATAGAAAAATTAAATGACTGTCAATTAAAACACATCACTCCTACTGGTCAGATCGGTATTCATTAGTACTAGAATTCCTACTTTAAACACTTTTCATCATACATGTATAACGACAATAATATGATGATGTTGATGAAAACTGTCTCACTTTCCGACTTGTCTAAATTTCACCACCAGTTCCACTGCCAATCACTGAAAGTAATGAAGCACTGAATATCTGTTTAGTTCTAGTATGGAACAGTTTACTCATTCACTTACACAAACGCATCGAGTAATCGAAACCATGATATTCAAGTTTCGTAATGAATTTTCCACATTCAGCTCCATTAGACTGGTCAGTTCTCGGTGATGGTAGGGTTCTCACCCTAACCAATTTGAGACATAACGCGACAATCACTTAATATCACACGTGAAACCTATCCCAGTTTATATTTGTTCGAACACCGTCAGTTACAAATAACCAGTAGATCTTCGAGAAATCCTTTAAGTAGGTGAATAATGAGCTGATTTTTATATTTGTGGTAGTTTCATGAAGGATGGTTTCTTTAATTCATAGTTTAATAACCAGCTGATTAGATGCATACTTTTAAGATCACTTGAAGTTCTGGTGTTTAAAACAATTGAAAGCTATCACGAATGATATTGGATAATTATCATCCTATGTCACAAATTGATTGAGCAGGAAACCTTACCATCACTGAACACTGACCAATCTAATGGTTCTGAATGTAGGAAATTTATTACGAGATTTGAATATCTTCATTTTGATTACTTCGTTGCGTTTGTGTAAGTGAATAACTAGACCATTCCATACTAGAAGTAAACGGATATTCAGTACTTTATGGAATTTCGGTGGAAACTAGTTGACATCAATCTGTAATGAATACAAACAACGTATTTAAGCAAAAGACTAGTCATCTTAAATTATTTCATAGACATTCCTTTTCATTGTGACATATTGTCCAAATGGGATTTACAATACATTGAGGTTTTATGAAACTTTTAGCTATAGACATGTTTATTTGAGCTCAGCACAACATAAAGAATAAGAAATACAAATATTCGATAGTTAGGATTCGAGATGGAATTCTTCTACGTAAAGTACAGTGAATATAAGATAGTTTATCTGAGAATGCTGGTTGGCACTAACAAAACGAATATAAAAACTCAGAATAGAACTATAGGCTAATGTTAGTCAATTATGGTTTATTAATAATTCTCGGAATCTGATTTATGTTTAATGTTGTAGAAAGTAATTCATGAACTTCTGATAAGAAACTGTAATCCCTGGTATTCAACCCCATATGATGTGACTTAAATATCATCAGTGAAAATGAGTAGTAGTCGAGTAGTATTATAAGTTTAACGAAGTTAAAATATTGAATCAATCATTGTTTGTTACCCCTCGTTGAGACTATCTAGCCGACTAGCACTCTTCAACCAACTCTGTTTTTGGATTCTCTATTTTAGTTCTATCCAAGTGTTAACCACTCAGCCTGGAATTCCTTGTAAAATTACTTCTGGTTCCAAGCCCAGACAAATGAGGAGGATTGAATATGGAGTCACAAATTCTATCCCGTAAAACATGCCAATCAGCAATATCCAAGTTAAAATAAGTAAACTAATAATATCCAACAAGTTGTATAAAGTTTAGGCAATTGGCACAATTTCTATAGGTTCTGAGTTCGAACTCCGTGAAATAAAATAACTTCTTAGTTTTCAACAGTATACAAATAATGTCGATTTGCAATATGAAAATCTGATAAGTACTAGTAGCATAACGTATATACGAGAAACATAATTCTATGATGTTAATTATGTTAATTTGTCCAGTTCATTAAGAGTGAAAAATCACCTAGAATAAATGAAATTGAATTAGAAACAATGGTCTTTACACAAATATTGTGGCAGGAGATCAACACTAGTTCTGCTGATCCAACTAATTTGTCACATTTTCCAGAATTCAACTATTTAAGTTGGATTGTGACTAGCAAGTGGAATCCAGGACGCGCGTTTCGTCCTATTTGGGACTCATCGGCTGGATGTACCTGCATCCCAATGTTGATGTTCACACTGGGATTCGAACTCAGTCCGCTTCGTGTCAAACGCCACCACGTTAACCATTAGGCTACTGTGTCCAGACAGTCACACGTGCGCAACGGGTACATACAGTCCATTACAAATCAACAGGAAGATACAAGCCCATTCTGCAGAATTCAACTATGTTCAAAAGGTAAGAATTCAGTGTGACTGCTACTACCTAAGTGGGATTATGAAACACTCCGAATAACTAATTTTTGATTGATTGTATCACGCACCCAGTTGATGATTACAAGTTAGTTGTAAGGAAACTCTTCAACTAGATTTCACGGTATTTAGGACTCATTGGCAAGGCCCACTTGTAATATATCGATAACGTTATGATTTGACAGGCATAATATTGGTCACTACTTAATGATAAATCCAATGTATGCAACTCGGTTATATAGAAGGTCACATTCACCTTGAATAGCACAGTGGTAACAGCCTCAATTCATAAAACTATATGCCTAAAATCGAAGCCATTAGAAAGCATCAGCATTATAAGAACTGTATCTAAGCTTTTTTGACAAGTGCTAAATAACGCGAAAACTTCTAAACAACCTAGCTTGCATGTTTGCATGCATGTAAACCACATTATGTAAAGTATATAATTATTTTGTATCACTTTAATAAAAGAGCTGACAACTTTGAGGCTCTAGACACAACCTGTAGACTATAGTAAAATCATATATAAATCTGTGATACATTAGAACAAAGTAATTGAAATTCAACTGACAAGTTGTCAATTCGAATCCTGTTTCATCGACATCGGTTCAAACAATCAGGTTAGTATATTTAACCTTATCATTGTGAAAGTGTTTCTCAAATGGCAATTACATAAGACTGGATTTCATAGATAGTTGAATCAGTTAATCATCAGTTCAGTTCTAATAACCACTAACTATGCAATCTGATTAACAATACCAGTATTTAGTCAGATGATATTCTAATCGGTCTAATCTAATGTGTGTTATAGTAGTCTGTAAATAGATTTAAACACATTGAAAGTATGAACAACTGTTTCTATATTGGCATATGTTTTGATACATTAATGAAATAGTTTAGAATTATGTTAAGATCAGTTAGGCCAGTATTTAAAGTTACTACTGAAATCACAATGAAAGTAATTAACAGTGAACAATATGAATAAGTTCCAACACTATTTTTTTTTTAAAAAAACCACATGTTTATTAATTGTTTTTTATGTAAATGGTTATTTCTTTTGTATTACATAACAGGTCTATACAGAAAGTAATGATTTATAAACTTTAAGGATAATATCCATGTTTTAAGTAAATTAATGTTTAAAATAGAAAAAAAGTTGAATACTGAACATTCATGCTGAGCGTAGATCCTAGAAGTTATAGAGATCGAACTAATTAGACGACATCAAATCATTACAGTATGATGAAAGTCAATGTTGTAAAAGTCGTATTAACATCAATAGTTATAAAGAAATAGTTGAACAACTGGTTATGAAAATCTTGTGAATTCCAATTGGCCAGACGAAAAGATATCGACTTCATATAATGATGGTATGTTTCGGTTTGATTTATCAATGGTATATTCTATCCTACTCTTACACCATCATAATTGAGGTGATTAGGTATAAGCAGTACATGTCCATAACTTGATTAACTGATGTGTCAACTTTTAAAAGTATCCTGGGTCTAGTTGTACGAGATCTGCACAACAAACTTAAGTAACCTTTTAAAGGCACCTATAATCGAACACTAGTAAACTGGGAATATCATCTACTCATAAAGACTGTTTTACATTTATAAAGTAAAACATAAAGATCTACTGAGAGGTTTAATTACCTTTGCAGTGAGAAGCTGATATCTTTCCTGTTTTATTAGTGATGTAAGTTGACAAAAGCTAAATGAGCTTTCTGATTTCATGATGAGACTTCATCAGATACCAGACCTCCATGACTTATACACCTTTTATTTTACGCCGTACCATTAAGTTTGATGTTAAGTAGACCATTTTGCATTTTGAGAAGGATAAGTACATACTAAACTTGTCTGCACTGTTTTTCAATGCGACGTGTACTATCGGCGTCTTCAGCAAGTGGGAATATATTATCTATGTATCCTAAGTCAATAAACGAACTTCTTGTAAAGGTATAGTCCCTAAAATTTTAGTCAGGCAAAGCGTTGTTTCTAGTAGCAAGTTCATGGTGAGATTAAACTGGAGCGGAATGAAGTAGAATAGATAGTCCTGACGAACATTTCTTGAAGTCATCCATTTTTATATCTTCCATATGCTTTGACTTGACGAACTATGTTAAAATAGTCTTCGAAAAGACATTCAATGACAGACACGGCCTGGATCAACGAAGTAGGAGTTCACTAAGTATCCCTTTGTTCATAAAGCATGATAAAGGGTGAATATTTAATCAACACAGAAACATACACGTTTGAAATCAGTTTAGTTTTCCCAGATTCGCAGTTGATAACCATTAGTAAAGTATCTAATGCTTATTAAAGCGATTGTTCTAAAATCATTAATCAATGATCTAAGGCATATATTACCCAATGAATTCATGACGAAACTGTTGATAATCATATTAAGTGGCGATATCAAAGTTTGTCAAATTATATCACATTATATCACAGTAACAGGATACCACATAGGAATGGTAGTAGACATTCAAGTGATCTTATTAATATCTATTTAGTCTTTGTTAGGGATAAATATTATCTAAATTTACGATGATAGAGATTTATGACTTAATCAGTCACCACCAAATATATGTACACCATGAATTCTTCTAGAGACTCGAACTCAAGCCTTTCAGGTCTCACAGCTAACTGTCTGTACTAGTGAACTGGCCAACATCCAAAAATGAGGTTCCCTATTTTCATTAATTTGTGATATAGTGCAATAACTATCCATTATCATTTATGATAACAGTCTCATTTCAGACATTTCTAATCTCCACCAGTAACAATTTCATACTTAAACTTCAAAAACACTCTAAAGTTGATGAGTAGTGAGTTAATTATTATTTTACTTGTATCCAACAGACATCAATCTTTAATCAATACAAACAACTACACTTACTACTTATATTCATAAAACAACTACAATCGGTTGAATATGCGACGAATTGATGTCGGTAGGACATCAACGGGAACCAGGGAACACTAGACAATTGCTTAGCCTTAGTATGAAACTCATCAGCAGTACGCACCCCAGATTCCACCTGAGGGGTTTCAGGTTGACGAACACCTAACCTTCTGAACTAAAGGGCGACTGGCATTAAATGCTAGGATTTTCACTTCCATCAGTTTGTGAGGAGTTCCACACTAGAACGAAACAGCTTTCTAGTGCTCCTTGGTTCTTAATGGTACCCTATCAACATCAATCTATGATATATCCAATCAATTAAAATACCAATCTCTACAAAAATAACCATCTCAGTTGAGCTATTAATCACGATTGTTACATTAGAATTATTGGTGTCAAGCAGTGAAAATATTATTGATTTTGTGTCAAATACAAAAAAAAATAAAGTGATAGATTAAAAAAGTACTCAACTCACAGGTATCACTTCTAAATTGTATTCACTAAGTGCTATCCATAACTTTGAAACTACAAGACACCTACTGTTTACTTGTATATGACATGTATTCATTCTAGGTGTAAATCTTTTTCAATAATTGTTGAAATTTTAATTCATGCATATGATTTCTTTTGCCATAGCAACAAACAATTACAACTTTTCAATATACTACTTATTTAATTCATCAGGTTTACATTGTGTAAAAACAGTCTTATTAAAATGATAGTTTGGTTATGTTATGTTAGTTTAAATGAATTACACGCAATGATTAATCATAAGTTGGATGATAGTAAGTTAACTAAGGAAATTGAATCTATTAATGCTGATATCAAGAATTGATCTGAACCAGACAACCATTGATCACCTGGAAGCACTGGACAGCTGTTTCGTCCTAGTATGGGACTCCCCCTCTACCCCTTAAATGTAACTAATTATCAGCTCACTAGTGACTAGCTCCTTGAGGTAATTCCTGGAGTTCTAGCCTGAAGGCGTGACCGGTGGAGTTCAATCGTGTCGGGTGCGAGACAGTAACTCACCGATGACAATTGATGAGGTCGCGCAAAACGTAACACGAATTGACTGAATTAGAAATATCAACCATTAGGAGCCGGCTCAGTGGTCCAATGGTAAGGCGCTCGTCGCGGGACCAAAGAGGGTCCTGGGTTCGATCCCCAACAGGGTCGTAGATGCGCACTGCTGAGGAGCCCCATACTAGGAGGAAACAGCTGTCCAGTGCTTCCAGGTGATCAATGGTTGTCTGGTTCAGATCAATTCGTGATATCAGCATTAACAAATAAACTATCTCCATAACAACCTCTTGAAATTGAATCTAATGATTATAAGCCAAGTTGGTTGATTGTTTGTTTCGTTCTGGTGTGGAACTCCATAGTAACAAGTTCTCTTGATTTAGTCTCAGAGGCTTCACGTTGTCAGACACCTAACATTCCGTCATTTCTAATTGTAGAATTCCCACTTCCATGAATTTGTTTTATATAGTCTTGATAACACCAAGGGTAATTAATATCAAGGCAATTAGGTAGTCATTATTGTCAATGAAATGGATGGTTTATATAACTAAATTAATAAGAAGCAGATTAAAAGTTGAAAAAATGAGCTTATTAAAATAGCTGCCGTTTCAATTACGTAAGAGAAAGTGTGTGAATAAGCAGTCTAGAATATATACGCAGTAAAAATAATATCCGATAGGGAGGGGTGAAAAAAAAAACACAGAACAACAGATTTGTAGAGTTTATAAAACCATGCAGTTAGTCATATTTGACCTCGGAACTTATAGACTAGTGTTGTTGCTTTGAATTTCTATGCTTTATGCTTTATGTATAAGAGATGAATCCCAACATTACAAGGAAACATTAGTAGTACATGGTGCTTCACTCCAGTTTTTCCTCTACTTACCCTCTAAATAACATAATAAATAAAATTCCATATATACTTTGTTTGACCATGTTGGAAGGTGTTTACTCATTCATTGACTAAGTTGTCGGATATTTCACCCAATATGGCTTCCTCCACAGTGTTAGCTGAATTAATATATATATTTTTTTCTTACTTACGCCTGTACCCCTCTTGAAGGAGCATAGGCCGCTTGCCAGTACTCTCCATTCAACTCTATCCTGAGCAATCCTTCCCAGCTGTTTCCAGTTACTGTTCATCCTTTTAATGTCTGCTTCCAGCTCTCGATGCAGTGTGTTGTTTGGCCTTTCTCTTCTCCGTTTACCAACAGGATTCCAAGTAAGTGCTTGTCTCGTGATATAGTCTGATGATTTTCATAATCTATGTCCTATCAATTTCCAACGTCGTTTCTTGATTTCCTCTTCGGCTGAAAGTTGATTTGTTCTCTCCCATAGTAGGCTGTTGCTGATGGTTTCCGGCCAATGAACATTCAGTATTTTGCGTAGACAGTTGTTTATAAATACTTGTACCCCTCTGAGGATGTTTGAAGTAGTTCTCCACGTTCCAGCCACATAGAGAAGATATATATATATATGAATGTAGCAGATTTTGGTAACTTATCGTTTGTATGAGTAAACACTGCTAGCATACTAGAAAGTAATTGATAATAACTTTCAGCCGAAATGATCCATTTAACCGTTGTAACTACTCCAGCATATACTACATCATCAGTAAAATTTTCGTTGAATTGTAGTTTCAGGAAGTCAGGTTTCTTACAATAAATCTATGATTTTGAAGTTTTGTCCATTGTATTCACATACTTCTTCAAACAACTTTTCAGGTAACGTAGTTTACGGAGCACATTATTGATGCTCTATAATTTCTGAACAGATTTATGCTAGCAGGAATAATTTCGTAGCTAATGTGTGTAGTGATTTATACTAGGATTCCTTCAGTAAACATATCAGATTATCAATCCATTTTCTTATCTGTCTGATGAGATACCTAGGGAATGCAATTTATTATCAGATTCGTTCTAGTAAGATGACTTGATTGCATGGATGCACAATGTTTCGCTGTATTAGTAGTTCTTTCTTCATGCATTTTGATAGACAATAATGAAAGTGTAATTAGTGTTGTAGAAGTAAAAGCGTAGTTTATCAGTAGCCTGTCTGTTATATTTCAGTGTGGCTTGGCGGATTTTATTGATACTGGCTTGTATGTAACACGATATCTTACAGCTAACCTCCAGTCTTGCCTTAATCTCTTAGGTATGATGATCCGACTGATTTATAACGAAGCCAATTAATCATTCATACGTATAATTTATTATAATATAAACAAATAATGTACTAGATAAATACATCAGATTTAGTACTTTATCTCGATTGTCTGTTACATGATATTGACCAATCATATTTCTTCTCCCAGGAATGTTAGTTTCCAGGGCAAGAATCTATGAAGATCGGAAGTAAATATGAATCTTCATGTTTATTCCATCAAGTTATTAATAAGATGTGCAATCGAAGACAAAATGACAGTTTAGTATATATTATAACAGTAATTCACGAAAATTAAGAAGAGGGACTTCAAAATGTTTTGTCTATCTAGTGGCTCCGTACAGATTCCTTTTTCAGTGTTCTTATTTCTATTCCTGTACAGTCTCATTTAAGACATATGATGATAACATATTACAGCAATCGATCAAACAGGACTAAAAAAGGAAGAAAGTGGGTAGTAAAATAATAACCCTTCCCCTCGGGTAATTGTGTTTAGTAACAAAATTAACCAATAGTATTGTTATTTAAATTGTTCTAGTGAAGAGAGAAATCTTCGACATCATGTCAAATAAAGAAGAATCTAGAAGTTTTATAATGGATAATCAAATCGAAAGTGAAAATTTTAGAGTCAGCTTACATAACAAGATCAATTAAAAATTATCATATAATCAATCAATGCCTGCTAATCCTAGTGGAGCATAGGCCATCGATCAGCATTCTCCAACCAACTACCTCCTCAAATTTCCTTTCCACTTCATTTCTATCTTCAGTTCCCAAAATAATGTGTTCTTTCGTCTTCTTCGTTTCATTTCGCCCTGAGGATTCCAAGTTAGTTATTGTCATGTGACACAGTTTGGTGATTTTCTCAATTTGTATTCTATCCACACCACCAGTGTTATTTCCTCATTTCTTCATCAGCTGGATACTGGTTAGTTTGTTCTCAGTCACAGTAGGTTGCTGATGATGGTGTGTGGTCAACGCATATGAAGTATCTTGCACAGTCGCCTGTTTATAAATACTTGCATATGTTAAATGATGCTTTACGTAATTCTCAATACATGCTTCAGCTGCATAAAATATGACTAACTGTCATGATATTAGTATTATAAATTGTGAATTCGATGTTGTTTGATAGGTGTTTTGAGTTGGAGATGTTCTTCTTTAATTGTAGAAATGCTGTTCTTGCCTTATCAATCCATGTTTTCACATCTGTATCAGATGAGATTTTCTTTGTTTATCGATGATGCTGGTTCTCAGGTATGTGGAAGTTTTTACATATTTCACAGTTTCTCACCCAAGTGTAATTGTGTTGACACCCATCGTGTTGTTATATATGTGGATTTTGCTTTTTCCCTTGTGTATGTTGAAGCCTACTGCTGCACTCTTCGTCATCACCTACATTTGTTGCTGTATGTAGAATAAAAGAGCTAGGTTATCTGCAAAGTGCGAATTGTCTAGTAGCATCTATGTTGTCCATTTTATTCCGTGCTTGCCTTGATATGTTGTAGTTTTCGTAATTTAGTCAACCATCAGCAGAAAGACGAAGGGCAAGAGTAAATAGCTCTGTCTAATCAGATACCTTTATAAATTTGAACAATACAAAAAGAACAATATTTGTCGAACAAAGTGAATTAATCAGTTTATTTCGTGGCTTCTTATCAACCACAAGCAGCCTAAAATTGCAATCCAAGTTATATAAGATTAAATGTTAAACATACTTTACCTATTGTGGGTTGAAATGAATGTTTTGCAAATATAAAGCAAAATAACTGGCACATAAGATATGCCAATTATTGTAGTTCAATTTTAAAGAGTATTTATATTATAATGAGGTGACGTGGAGTTTGTTAAATATTAATTTGATACTGTGAATTGGTCCGAATTCGACAACTATTGATCACCAGGAATCCCATACAGCCGTTTTGTCCTGGTATGGGACTCATCAGCAATGTACGACCACGACCCTATCAGGGATCTAACTTAAGACCTCCTAACTCCACAAACTGACTGAATTTAAAATATCAATCGTTGGGAGCTGATGCAGTGATCTGATGGTAAAGCGTTCTGCGCGTAACCAGAGGGTTTTGGGTTCGATCCCAGATGGGGTCGTGGATGCGCGATGCTGATAAATCACATACTAGGACGAGACAGATGTCCAATGCTTCCTGGTTGTCAGTGATTATTTAAGTCAGACCAATTCTTGATGTCACATCGAGTATTTATAAGCTGCGAATTAAAAGTAGAAAGAGGATGAATAACATAATCGTTGGAGGCGTTAATGAAGAAAAGTACAGTATACTCGTAAGAAAATTGAAATAAATGATAACATAGTTACTTGGTGGATTTTGGACTAGAGCCATTTTCGTTTTTTCAACGTCTAAGTAACTGTGTAAGAGAAAATTGATATACCCATTACTGTAGTGAAAGGCTTACGACACTATCCTTCTGTATACAAAGATCAAGTTTAAAATGTCTGAAATCGATTCCCTCTGCAAAACATAATAATATTGATATTGCTTGTCTATTGAAGGTTCTAAATGCTTCTATAACATTTATATAATGTTCACTTAATAAAAAGACATTTACTGGTTACATTTGTGAAAACTTTATTGTTTTTCAAGCAAAGGTTGTTAATAACATTCTCAGAAGACCTAGTAGAAGCTTTTCGTTTAGTTCTGCTTATGTACTTGCGACCACAAATACATGTGAATTCATAGATAAAGTTGCAGATTACAAAATAGTTTAGTTTTTAGTTGTTATGTTCCAGTATTAGAAGTTATAATGTTAACTTGTACTTCTCTCCTTGTGTTACTATGTTTAACCAATTGATATTATATTTTACTATCATAGATATACATATGTGATAGTAAAGAAATTAATATGAAACAGCTGAAAACAGATGTCACCACTGAATGACATTCTAGTTTATTATGACTCAATAGATGTTTTCTATTTAATTTCTAATATTAACTTGATAACACGAAGTGGTAGCAATTAGACAATCATCGGAAACCAGGAATCGGCACTGGATACCTGCTTTCATTTTAGAGTGGGACTTTATAGCAGTGGGCACTCACAACCCTACTAGGGGTCGAACCCAGGACCCTTTGGCTCCGTGGAGAAAGCTTTACAATTAGACCACCATTAATTAGGCCCACCCATATATGTCAATAGATGGAGGGGCGGGGCAAACGTATAGCGAATCGACTGACTTAAAGATATCATACATTGGGAGCCGGTCAGCTTGTGTGGTGTGATGGCCCATGAGGTTGCCGAGAGTCACTGAAGAGTCCCATACTAGGGTGGAACGGCTGTCCATCGTCAGTTCCTAGTTATCAATGGCTGTCTATTTTAAACCAATTCATCATAGTAAACTAACATTCAACAATCTCCACAACACCTAATTATAATTTTTAATATTTTTTTGATATACGTAGTTAACTGTCTCAATTCGGAAGACATTCGTGAATAAAGAAGTGATATTTAAAGGTGTCGCATGTTTGCTATTATCTGAACTCTAGAAATGAAATCAAAATGTCTTTGATACTTGTGTTAACGAGCAATGTGCATGTTGGTTCCAAGATTTAAGTGAAGAACTTTCGAGTTTTCTAGAATTTGGGTGTGCGGGGGGCAAGCTTTACCTATCTAAGACTATCTTTGACTGATTTATTCCATTCATCAGTTTAATGTTTTTCAGATTTATATATAAATATTACTGGATGTATTATAATAAAGCCGGATACAGATTTCAATCAAGACAATATTGTCCACTTATACACGCTGCATTCCTGACCGGTGGTCTGAAAAGTAATAGGGATTGCTGCTGCTGCTGCTGCTGCTGCTGATGATGATGATGATGATAATGATGATGATGATGATGATGATGATGATGATGATAATGATGATGATGATAAAACATGTTACTGTATTCTCTAGTTGTATGGCATCCAGAGCTATAGGTTGTTTTTGTTGTTCAGTTGGTTGTTAGGCGCAGCATACAAACGATGTAATTTTCATTAGAAATTACATTACAATGACTAATCTTCATTACTTTTGTATGCATCTTTCTTATTCGATAGAATGTCTCGTTGTGATACACTAATAAATTAATTGAAGTCAATTCCAGTTTTCTTGAAATACTTGAAATGATATCTCTAACATACATTACACTTTAATGTACCATATTCATTCATTCATGAAGGTAGAAAATGTAATCGAATATGTCAGATCACTAAAGTTGGATAACTATAACTACTATCACAATTAATAAAGTCCCATAGCAACTTTTTCTAAGATGAATATCAATCAATAAACAGAAAGTGATGTATAATAAAATTCATTTTCTGTTACTATTGTTCTTTTTTTTTTTCTATTTAAAGTTTATAGTTGTATCTGTATACTTGTATACCTTTAATATGTGCATACAATTCGGTTTCATCTAATGGAACATGTTTTAACATACTGTGATGAATATTAATTGAATAAATTAATATACTACTAATTCATTTTCAGTAGATATTGATTGATAAACAATAAAGAAGAAGAAAAAAAAGAAAGAATTATGCAACAATAACAAACAATGAATACATTGAATGAAATAGAATGTTGTTGATAGATATTGATTATGTAATGGCTTCATTTTTCTTTTGTTTGTTTGTGTATTTATTTGTTTAGTAAAAAAATTGTATGGTAATTACAAATGATGAATATGGTGCTAGTTAACATATTTCAGTGGACATATTGTGTTCTACACCTTCAATGATCAATTTGAATTTTAATTGATTATTGTGATGATTGTTTATAGTTAAATTGTTGATATCACTCAGTGATTTGATTTTGTTAATTGATTAAAACTAAAAGATACTAAACAGATGTTACATTATAGTATGAAACTCCTTAGTATAACGTATACTATAGATAGTTGTCAGGTGTGAAGCAGTTGCTCTTCTATAGCTATAGATAACATATATGGCGAAATGTAATTGAATGTTGTAGAGATCACTAAAAATGTTACTTTGATATCATAAAGTCTGGTCTGAGTTGGATAACTATAAAATATCGGGAACGATTGAAGAGGTGGTTTGTCCCATGAAGTACGCATCTGCTACTATATCAGAGAATGAAGTATACGACCATCAGGATTCATGTTGAAAGCTTAACTGTCAGGTCATTGAGTCAGCTGACACCCAATAATCGATATTCATAACACCAATCAATTTAATGTAAAGTTAAGACAGTACGACGACAACTACATATGAACAATACAAAACGAAACCGTGCACGTCAGAGCAGACTATGATCGAATCTCACAGTCATTCAGGTAATCATTAAGAAATGAATGACTTACAATTTGTCAGTTAATCAGGAAAGTATCATTATATAAATCTTGGTAACTGAGTTAGTAGGCTGAACCGAATGAATACTTCCATTGAAGCTAGTATATTTATCAATGGAAAGTGTGGTTAACTTGTTTTTGTCATGTTTAATTCTGCACTTTCTTAATGTTTATAGTTAATGAGAAACCTTAGAGTGATGAGCAAACTTTATTGTATAAGTTTTGTTCTCTTATTGTTTGAAATAAAGTGTGATACTTAGTATGCACAGCCAGTTCCCTTATGTACTACTAATCCGTGAAAGCCAATAGAATGTTTAACAAGCTGATTTCTTTTAATTAGTGTTGTCACGAGTTGTCACGGAAGGTCAATCAATGCCTGTTACCCCATGTTGGGCATAGGTCCGCCATTCAGTATTCTCCAACTAACTCTGTCCTGAGCTCTCCTTTTCAGCTCTTCCCAAGTGTTCTTCATTCTTTTCACATCTATCTTCAATTCCCAACGCAATGTGTTCATTGTCATAGATGGTGATGTTCTGTATTTCATTTAACACTAACTAAATTTTAAATGTTGCCTGTTCTGATTCTTAAATATTATCATGAATATAACTAAGTGTCTATCATCATTAGCAGTTTAATAAAACTTATCGATTGCAGTGGAATTCAGTTACATTGGACTTAAGAAAATATTTGTTGCCAATTGACTGGTTTTAAGGTTATTCTTTTAGTCCTAGGTTCGATTCTTGGTGCAGATGTGAATCTCCACTTCTGAGGTGTACTATGTTACAACCATGAATGCTTCCTGATTTTCACTAGTTGTCGCATTGATACCAATGTATGAAATCTCAAATGTTAATTTTAATCAATGTATTGAAATCAGATCACCTATTCAGACTAAACTTTGATTAATCCTCATTTAAAACTCATCGAAATGCCTAATACTATCAGTACCTGGACTGTTGACACAAATCATTGATGCAGCTTATAATTCAACGGATGCAGTTCTTTCAAACATAAAGAATGAGTGCTTGGTATAAGAATATAAAATCTGACTTTTCAATGCAGTGTTTTCAAACAATGATTCAGCGGACAAAACAAGACTGCGAAATAAAAACCTCTCCTATGACAGTACCAGACAGACAGACAGACAGGATAAATCAGGTTAATGACTTTACTAGGATCCTGTATGCGCGTTTCCGAGACGCAGCATACATCGATTGAGCGAGATTCTAAAGTCTTAGCTAAGGAAGCCTGTTGCCCTATTTGACTTAATGTCCGTACATTAAAAGCTCCAACATGTAGTCTAGAACGGGGTTTCAAGAGACCAGGAATGACTTTTCGTGAGCTCGCATCGTTTGCATTAGCGGTGCAGTGAGATGAAGGAATGTGAGTAGAGTTAGTCGTAGAGATAAGAGAGATATTATGAGGTGTAGAAAGGATTTGATTTTGACCAATTTGGACTCTCGTGCTTTTGCGGGTATGAGGGCGGTTGTCACTTTCCCGGCTGCCCACACCGTGGAAGCCATGACAGTACCATAGTAGAATAGACTAGTGGAACCTCAAACAACTACAGTTGGGTATCAATAAGTATACACCAACTACTTGAATACATATTCACTTGAAACACTGAAATGTTATCAAAGTTATACACTATGAGTAGATGAGTTATCGCATTGTTTGATGAAGTAGAATCTCATTCTACAATCTAGCAGTCCTTCTATTCATTCACATTTTACTTCAGATATACTACTATTAAAACAAACAAAACCATTATTTGAGTTTGGCTGTAAATAACAAGTGGAATCCAGGACACACGTTTCTTTCCATTAAAGACTCGTCAGCTGGACGTACCTGTATCTCAATGTTGATGTTCACACTGAGACTCAAACTCATTTCATTTCGTACCAAATGCCATTATGTTCACCACTAGACTACTGAATCCAGACAGTGACACTTGTACAACGAGTCTCTATGTAATAAGAATGAATTTTTATTTTCCCATTGATTTGTCATAGACTAATCAACCTCAGTTCATAATGAATCAACAAGAGGATCCATATATATTCTAATAGTAAACAAATCATTCTTCGAAAATGCATCTGATTAAGTAAAATAAGTTTAATTCTATAACATACTTATAGTTAAATGTACATTTTTTAGCTACATGTAGATGTGTACAAACGTTTATAATTAGGTTTCTGATGTCAATGCCAATAAAACACTAACTTTCTGCTATTTCTTCTCACATAGATCTAATTATATAATGATTATGAATCTCTGGTATAGTTTATTAGAATCTAATTTATACATGAAGAGTGTTCAGGGAAGAGATAGGAGTGGAATGTGGAACTGGAAGGATTATCACAACATTCTTTAAATAATCTATACTGAATACACTGCAATAGTTATAAATGTCACTTGAAAAAAAAACTGTTGAATCGAAATTCCAATCATAATCTTGAAAGAATGAATTACATGAATAGTAAATTTGAATAGGAACTAGATTAATTATACGTTGCATACTGTTTTTTTAGGGTTATAAAGTAGTCAGTATCTTGAAACAACAAGTTGAAACATTCGATGAAAACAGGGGAAGAAAAATCATCAATTATTTTGGTATTTAACAAGATAGAACTATTGTTATGCTGTACAGTTCAGTAGTATCTGTTTAGTTATTGTTATGTCGTAAGAAATTGGGGTTGGTTGGATGGCCGAGTGCCAATCGCTAGTGCCTAGTTGGTTATTGCGCGTCTGCCCTGTGCCCACTTAGTCCCAAGCCGGAATAAGAAGACTGCGAGCCAATAGGTCAGCCAGACAGAATCATATTATATTTCAAGCATTCTTTTATATATACTTAAAATCAAACCACACAGCAAACCAATTAGTCCATAACAAGAGACAATATAATAACAGCAATTATGCTAAACGGGAGGATAGGGCAAGTGGAGCGTAACAATAATAGAAACAAAATGTTTACATTACAGACAGTTCGAATAAATGAAATAGTGTTCTCAAACACAGTTCTGGAAGTTGTTACACATCTTTGTGGTCCGACCTAACAGTTATTTTTGTTCATTGTTAATGATTACATTCTAATTGAAGAATTACTTCATACTATCCCATGGACTATATATATATACAGTATTTATAGGGTGTAACCAACTGAAGACCATATATATCAGGTAACATTGAGCTGCATAGAAATCACTTATTACCTATCTTTACAAAATTACCTGAATTGAATTAAAATAATCAACTCACTAGTGACTGACTTTAGGTTGTTACTAAAGTTTTAGTGCGAAATCGTGACTGACAGTGGGGTTCAGATATTTCTGAAGTATGAAAGTTACTATCGATGGCACTGACTGATTGTCAGTCTGTATCCATGAATTAATTGAAGTTGGAATTCTATCAATGGGAGCTGGCCCAAATATCAAGTGCTCATCTTGTGACCAAAAAACCTGTTGTTTCGATTCCTATGTGAGATCGTGGGTGCTCACTGACAAGGAGTTATATACTCGAACAGAACAGATTGCCCAGTACTTCTTTGTTTTCAGTAGCATTCAACTAACATAAATCTGTGACAAATATAAACAACCTACATTTAATACCTATCTCCAATGTAACCACTTCAGTTCATTTATGTGCTGAACTGTTGGAGAAAATGTCTTGTAAGTAATGCTACTAGTAAATATCCTAGATTTAAAATCAAGTATTTGTTTCAGGAATCTAATTACATAGGTGAGACAACATTCATTCATTCATTAAACTTAGATCTAGACTGCCTAAGTAAATAAGAACTTCTCAGACTTCATGACTTGAAATTTAAATCCTTTTCTTCAAGCAATAGATAACTAAATCATAAAAGTATGAGTTTAAGTAATTCAAAAGAACGAACCAAGTATTAAACAGAAGTGGTTATATAAGAAATTTGTTTTAATTTACAGTTTGTAATCATCACAGATTGATCTCAGTTGAGTATCAATGAAAACGGAGGTGCACTGAATAACTATCACTGCCTAATATGAATTTCTGCAGTAATGAGCTCAAATTGATTTAAGTAGATGGCCTATTACTGAAAACCGATAAGACAATTGATGCTTAAGGTAAGAAGATAACAGTGAAACTTAACGTTAATGGGTTTGATCCGTAATGGTACGGTGGGTTGGCATAGACAAGTCTTGTACTGGGATGAAACAGTTTTCATGTGCTCCTTGTTTTAAGTGTTCCCAAATCGAGGTCAGTTAATGACGAACACAAACAAAAAATCATTGATTAGCATAGTAAAAGTGAAGAATGGTTTGATTGTGCTTGTTGATCGATGAAAAAATCAAGAAACGATCTGGTTGGTCGTTACGACGTAAAAATATATGCTATAATGGACGTATAGGATCAATTAACGGAATATGGTGTTGTATGCACGCGGTCACAATAACAACGCAGGTGATTACTTAGCCTGTTCCTGTATGTTTTCCCTGATACCCACTCGATCCTAAGTCCGGAAGTAGGAAGAAAACAAGCCGATGAATCAACCATGACAAAATTGCATTATATTTCAGATATTTCCTTTATATATAGGCAAAATCGGAATACACAGTCAACCGATTAGGAATTTAACATTAATCCGAAACAAAGGAGATAGTAGGCAGTAAATAGAGGTAACTTACACGCAACTAATTAACTGTAGTTCATAATAAGAGACAATACACTAACAGTAAATATGTTGAACAGAAGAAGAGGGTACAAAGAATGTAACAATGATAGGTATATAGTGTTTACATTACCCACAAATAAAATAAGTGGAATAGTCTTCTAAAACACAGTTCTGAACGTTCGTTGCTCTTCTTTAGTCTTCCAACATAACACTGGGTAAGTGAGCAGAAAGTAGGGTTGGAGGGGTGTTTGAATAATTTTATTTTGTGAATGTTTGGAAAAACTTAGCTCAGTTAGATTAGGCATTACGTAAAAAAGTTCCCTTTTTGTGACTGAAGTAGCCCCTCTGATTTCATTTTAACATTTTAATAATAAATTAATTATTGTTGAAAATCGACTAAACTGATATTGTGGATTGTTATCTGTTTAACTAAAGTGTTTTTCGGGCATGTAATATGCTTAGTTTATAGCACAGTCTAAACGGAATACTTCAGTTAGAACTCCGTTTACACTCACTGTATAGATTTATGCAGGTAGTTGATATTCGATGTTTCCTTAAGATATTTGGATCTATTATGTTGTATCTGAATTCTAATTCAACTGAATAGGAATTATATATTGATAAATTGACATGTTTAATCGCCGAATGAGTTAACCTGTGTATATATACTTACTCCGAAATTGATTGAAAATAAACCTTCCCTCAAAGAATAAACACTCACTAACACATGATGACAACTGACTAAATTAAATAATAATTAAGGATCCTCGTAAAAGTAGTTTCGGTCAGAATGCACTTTTTGAACCGTCTAAACAAGCTTACGTAACTACATATTTTGATCAAAAATACGATTATGTCTTCAGATTGATCTACCTCTTATCTAAACTGTTACTAACTTGAGCATAAACCTTTTTTGATTATCCATCTTATCTCCGTTTTCATAATTCGTATAGTTAGAGAAGCACATATTAGTCTTAAAGCTTTTCATTTCCATAAATTTTATCAATTTATTTTAGATCAACTTAGCTAGTGGTTGATTAGATCATGAAAACCACCACATCTCAGGGAAAGCACAGAATTCAATGGACAAGTAAGATCCAACTCGATAATCTGGATTTCGCATATGATCTAGCTCTTCCAACCCATACACACCAACAAATGCAAGTAAAGACACCCAACGTAGCAGCAATCTCAGCATCAATAGGCCTGAACATACATAAGGGAAAGAGCAAGATCCTCAAATTCAACACAGAGAGCACTGACCCAATTGAACTTGATGGTGAAACTCTGGAAGAAGTAGATACCTTTACATACCTGGGGAGCATCATCGATGAACAAGGAGGATCCGATGCAGATGTAAGGGCAAGGATTGACAAAGCAAGGGCAGCTAAAAATATATACAGCTGAAAAATATATGGGAGTCCAAACAACTGTCTACCAATCTCAAAGTTAGACTCTTCAATTCGAACGTCAAGTCAGTTCTTCTGTATGGAGTTGAAACGTGGAGAGCTACTTCAAACATCCTCAGGAGAGTACAAGTATTTATCAACAACTGTCTACGTAGAATATTGAATGTCTGTTGGCCGGAAACCATCGGCAACAGCCTACTTTGGAAGAAAACAAACCAACAACCAGCTGAAGAGGAAATCAGGAAACGACATTGGAAATGGATGGGGCATACGTTGCGAAAATCATCAAACTGCATCCCATGACAAGCAATAACTTGGGAGCTGTTGGGAAATGGCAGAGATGAAGGCCAAAGAACACACTGCGTCGAGAGTTGAAAGCAGATATCAAAAGGATGAACAGTAACTGGAAACAGCTGGAAAGGATTGGTGAGGACAGAGTTGAATGGAGAATACTGGTTAGGGGCCTATGCTCCTCCGAAAGGGGTAACAGGCGTAAGTAAGTAAGCAAGTAGTTAGATATACCTGTGCACTGGTGTGTATTGTGTATGTAATTTCATAACCTACTGTTATTGCGGTCATTGCTATTAGCACTTCGAATGTTGTTTTGAATGATATTACTTCCTGAATCTAAATAGAATAAAAAGAAATACCCTTAAAATATTGTTGCGATCAACAGAAAGTCACTTCTCCCTTTGATAGTAGGATATCCTAGAAGGACTTCTTGACACCTGCCTCTGGCGCTTAGCAACTTAGACAATTGACAACATAAGAATTTGATAAGTACTATCAAGATAAAACAAAATTAATCAGTCACTTTAGTGTTGACATGTATTCATACAATGTAGATTTCATTATGAACTAATTGCCCTCCTAAGTAAACTGAGTTCTGAACTCTTAAAACAGAGTTTTGTTCTACAATATTTGGTTTTGATATTAACATAAGTTAGCTCTAAATGACCAAAATCATTGGGACTTTGTTGAGGCAACGATCCAGTGGCATCGCCTAATACTGAGGGTGACTAAGCACTTAAAGTTCAATTCAGGAATGGAATCATTGGTGCGTCATTGCAATAACTTGCAAATTCTATTGGAGGTGGTTACCTCAAATCATTTTTAA
Source organism: Schistosoma japonicum (assembly GCA_025215515.1). Lineage (NCBI taxonomy): Eukaryota > Metazoa > Platyhelminthes > Trematoda > Strigeidida > Schistosomatidae > Schistosoma > Schistosoma japonicum. The sequence continues at coordinate 6,038,759 of CM046062.1, read as the reverse complement.
ATTCCCAAGCTATCGGTTTAGTCAAGCTATGTCTGCTAACTTTGGCTCTTCAAGCAGCTATAGTGTTGTCACAAATATAACGCATGATACTGGTCAAATATTTAGCAACATTATGCTCTCTAGACGATTTTAAGCTGGAAAGATTTTGAGACTTGTTTGAAAGAGGTTTATAAAGTAATAATATTTGAGCATTTACTAATATTTTGTAATAGTGTACACATACTAGATACGTCATATTACCATACAAGAAGAGCGATATAATTTCATGTTATGGACATAAACGCAAGCCATCCGGACAAGATTTTGATGATAGCAGTGATGACTATGTATTATAAGACCAAACACCAGACACACCCCTACAACCTAGACGAAGAAGACGTCGCTGGTCATCGACGTATGCATAACTTTCAGTGTCCTTATGTTGTGAGTCAAAATATTACGAACGTCAGTCCTAATTCTGGGTTCGTGCAGTAGGTGATGAACTGAAAATCACCTAAATTAAAACCGTACATAACCATCCATCTGCTGAAAGATACATTCCCATCAATCCTTCATGACGACAGCTAACGCCTTATAATTGCCTCTATTTAAGACTATTTTGATGGGCAGTATGCCAACTAGTAACATCCGACACTTGGCTTTTTTTTAAAATTCGGAAATCAGCTTACGAAAAATGACTATGGTTAAAATGCCGTCACTACAGTATCCAGGCTTAATCGATTTTAAACACAAGTGATTTGGACGCAATTTCGTTGTGTGCTCAATTTAACACTGAAGTTAATGTATCCTATGATAATGGAAACATTTGATTGATATGCATTAGTTGGCGTGAATATATTGCAATATACCATACGTTTCTAGCATTGGTATTCACTGATTCTAAATATCAGATAAATAATGTTGGGTAGGTATTAAATAATAATCATTTTATTTGAAAGATTTCCGTTGTTTCAATTAGTTGTAACTAATAGTTTGGGACATAACCATGCAATAATGAATGCATTATGTAAGCATGAAAGACTGAGAAGATATAGTGCAACTCCTGAATGCTTTCAAATTTATCATGTCTTGTACGCAAGTGACGAAAACTTTTGTCATGGACTCAGTCCTAACTGAGATTCCTATTGCACGATACACACACAGCATAAGCAACGAGTGTATATATATATATATATATATATATATATATATCCTCGCAGATAACCTATAGAAGTACATATTACGATGACATGTTTCACTTGTAAGATAGAATGTCTTATTTAGTAATCAGTTACCCATTGAAAAGCATTTAAAAAATTGGTAAAAACAACCTTTGGTATTATAATAAACATTAATCAATCAATGCCTGTTACCTCATGTGTAGCATAAGCCGCTGACCAGCCTTCTTCAATAAACTATTGTATTTAACATGATTAGACATAATCTTATCATGGCATCCATCGTCAATTGTTGCACAGTTCTATCAATCTTCAGAAATGGAATTAAAATGATCGATTATTGATTAAAACGTTATTAAACTACCTTCTATATAGTTTATGATTGATTTATTAGTTACGCAATGACGTTATCACTTAAAAAGTGTTCTAAGCAGTAACTGATTAGAGAAATTTTCAAGAACTTGGATATGTCAAGTATCATAAACTAAAATTGCCTATTTTACTACTTAATTTAAAACACAAAATGTATACTTTTCAAGTAAAATTAGAATCAATTTAAACTTTCCACTGGATAAAATGTAGAAAACAGAGAGTAACGCAAAAAAAAAAAGAAAAAGTGTCATGATCCCACTGTATCTATGTCCTTTGTTGATATAGTACACTAAAGTGTAGGATAAATAGCTATAGAAGGATTTCTTATTTTTTTTACTCATCCATCATTTAACCAGTACTATTTACTATATTGTTTAGTCTAATTTCTTAGTTATATGATAAGTAACAATTAAGTGTAACAATTATGTCCTAGTGAATGTAGTACCAAAATCAATATTTAATAACTATTAATGATTTAATTGATTATTGATTATTGTAATTTATCTACAAAGATACATTCTTATGGAAACAAAATTACTGTTTGATAGATAACTCAATGTTATTTGATATTAATAGGTCATAATTGATCAATCAGTGTTCCTGTATAAGTACTCTATACAGATTGCTTCAATATATTAAAGTTAGGTTGTATCTGACAAGCAAAATACATAATGTGAGCTTGGATCTATATGAAATTCATTAGGTGAATCAACTGTCTCCAGTGTTTATGTTCACATTGAGATTCGAACTCAGTCTGTTGATATCAAAGTTCACTAGCTTATTTAAGTGTGAATATCAATACAACAATGTTTCATGGATTATTCATCTGATTGTCTGAAATTGAACTAAAACTAAAGTTTAGATTTCAATCTTCAACTTGAATCTATCTTTAGTATGAAACTTCATGTTCTTTTTTTTTGTTTTAATTTGTTGTCATGAAGTGTTGTGGTGATCATTGAATGTTAATTTAATTACCAAAAATGGATCTGTATTAGACAACCATTGATAATCGAGAAATATTAAACGATTGTTTCATTCTAGTATGAAACTCTTCATAGATGTACATCTACAATAGTTGTCAATGATTAACTAATTCAAACTAATTCGTCAGATTCTACTAACCATTACTGTTACTCCTTTTTAATGTAAATAGTTTAACCAAAAAAAAAAAAAAAAACAGTCTGTTCATTCACTTTTATTACTTAGTTTCATATTATCTTTGACAATCTTGTCATTGTTATCAAAACTTCAGTTGATTAGTTTAATAGAAAAAGTTTTTTTTGATTAAGAATGTCATTGTATCTATGGAAAACAATGATTTGAATAATGTAACGGTTAAATAGGTGAATCGAACAATTACTGACAGTTGATATTTCATTTAGTGTTTGTATTCACTTACAAATTGTTCACTAGTCAAGATTATTAAAAAATTAAAAAAAGAAATAACAATTAGAAAGTAGTTTCATACTGAATTATGATTATTTGTCAAGATTATTATTTAACTCCAACCTTAGAACACATCGAGGAGATGACTATGAAGTCATCAAATGAAGGATTAACCATCAAAGTAAATAGATTAGGCTGTGATTAATGATGGTGATTACACAATCAAACAAACAATATCTGTTACCTCGAGTAGTCCATAGGTCGCCTAACGGTATGTTTTAATCAACTCTATCCTGTGCTTTTATTTCCAGTTCTCCCAAGTGCTGTTCATTCTACGATTCATGTCTAACTTCAGTTCTTAAAACAATGTGTCCTTTCACCTTCCTCATTTTCTTCTGCTCTGAGGATTCGAAGTTAGTTATTATCATGTTACACAGTTTGGTGATTTCCTCAATGTGTATACTATCCAACCCAACAGTGTTATTTCCTCATTTCTTCATCGGCTGGATACTGGTTAGTTTGTTCTCAGTCACAGCAGGTTGTTGATGATGATTTGTGATTGACAGATACGAAGTACCTTGAGCGGACAGATGTTTATGAATGCTTAAATTTTTTTGAATGGTGTTTTTCGCAGTTCTCAATGCATATTTTATCTACATAGAACATAACTAACTGTGTTGATGTTTGAACTGGAAATTGTGACTTTCGTGTTGTCTGATAGCTAGTTTGTTCCGAAATATATTCTTTTTGAATTGTAGAAATTTTATCATTTTCTTACCAATCCATGTCTTTACTTCCGCACCAGATCAGTTCCCCCTTATTCATCGATGATTCCGCTCCCCAAGTATGTAGAAGTCTCTACATCATTCAGAGTTTCTCCGTCAACTGTAATATTCACTTGGATTAATTTATCAGATAACATGATGATTGTTCATAATCACTCTGAAATGATCTACATTCTCTACTAGTCACGATTTCTTTTCAGAAAAATTTGGAAATCATGAAATAATTCAGTGATAAATTGATCGTTAAAGTTCAAGTGGTTGATTCTGTTCAGGATGTAAATTGAACAATCAAAGTAAAGTGAAACTAAGCCCAAGAACATACCAAGATGCATTTGAAATGTAAATAAAAGGCCAGTTTACTATGAAGATTGAAATTTTACACTACTGAAGTCGTTAATGAACTATACTTACTTACTTACTTACGCCTATTACCCCTCTCGGAGGAGCATAGGCCGCTCACCAGTGTTCTGGTTAGCGTTTTTTAGTAAACTTATGTTTTACGGGATAGGGGTGCTAGCCCTATGCCCAACCCTCCTCCTTTACCCGAACTTGGGACCGGCAACAACCCTAGAAGAGCTGCGGGCGGAGTTGTTAATGAACTATACTAACTGAAAATTTAGTACTGATTTTATTAATTCAATATGTAATTTTAGCAATGTGGTACTACTTAGTTTAAGTTTGACTATCTGAGTAAACTTATTTTCTTATAGATTCAGTGACATGAATTCAAGTTAGGATTCATGTATACAATGAACAGTAAAAAATCACTAAAATAACCATGTCTATAGCACAAATGTGGCTATTGAGAGTAGGTGACAATGATCGTAATGGCCTATGTAGCGTTTGTTGGAAATACCTAGTAAGTAATAATAAAGGTTAGACACAGGGTATTAAGAAAGAATGATAAATCAAATCGTGTGGTTGCGAATCTGTATCGAGTGACATGGCTTTGAAGGGTAATACATACCCCAACTACTTCTTGTATTGACAAGTAATTCTGACTGGTGTTGGCTATGAATGGTATCAGTCCATGTAGTCGTGAAATGCTAATTCTAGACATATTATTCAATGCAAGCTACCTTATTAAGGCCTATTTGATAATTGCAATTAGTAGTTGGAGACATTGTTACGTCGTAGTAGACAAGTTACCTAATATCTTCAGGATATTAGATTCTAAAATATACCTTCATACATGCATTTTCATTTGTCCTTTTTAACTATTCTATTATTTCTTAGTCAGTATTATTACTACTACTATTATTTCTATTTCTTTGTTTAATATTTCCTCAATTTCATTAACGTCATGATGATTTCTTATGGTGACTTCTATTAGTACCATTTCTTCATTGAATAAAGAAAAGAACATGATAAATGTTGACATTATTGGCTAGAGTACTGGAAAGAAACAAACAACTGTGTAGCTTAAATGATTATGTCTAATTTCCCAGTTAACGAATGGGGGATATATCATCGACGTCAAAGTTACAGTGAATTTCAGGTAAAAATGTCTAGTATGTCTGGGATAAGATAATTATTTTGTTTAAAGATTAAGAATTCTAGTTAACATTAAGACTTTCATAGTAGAAACTTGATTCGATGTCAGGTTTCTGTGTAAGAGAAAGGCTTTCTAGTAATAAAAACAGTTACGTGGGATTCTCCACTTCAAGTTGCGGTTACAGCTTCATATGTCAACAAATTGAAAAAGCAACTTAGATCAATAGAGTATTAACATAGACAATTAGGCTAACGAAAACGGGAACTAGCCAAGTAAGCCGAGAAGTTGGTGCTAAACTATAAAATGTTGGAGAAAACTGTATCTTAAACATTGAGAAAAATGTATGAAAAACATGACACTTTGGAATACTTTAACCATGATTTTTCGTCCTCTATTTATTTTGTCTAGTTTTACAGCATCGCTGAATTGAAGTTCAGTACGGTAATGTAATTTAATTCAGGAATAAGCATGTATGTTTATGAATTTGTTGTAAGGTTACAACTTAAAGCTACAACTACAGTTGTAACATGATTGATGCATCATGAATGAAATAAAGTTGACAATACTATGCTTTCCCTATAGAAACTTTAGGTAAAGTAAGATTTATGATGGGAGATACATCTATTTGTGGGTTATGATTGGAACTATGGTGATGTGAATTTATCTATGGATGAATCTTTCCTTTTAGTAAAGATTTTCTTAAGTGGGAAAGGGAAGATACATTATGACTAGTCTTCACTTCATATTCTTTGAAAAATGATCTGACAACTTTTTCAGTTATATAGATGAATTCCTTCATTGTATGTAGGCTGTGTGGCTTAATAGAGGCACCGCCACTGCAATATATGTTTCATTTACTTATCATGTAAAACTGTATATCCCTTATGATATAAACAGTTCAATTTCTGATAAACTATTTAGTCATGAATACCATTTTGTGAGTAAATTAAAGTGGTTAATAAATCGAGACGATGACTAGACCTATTCGTGAACCGAACTCTAGCATTTCAAGTGATGCGTTTTCGTTCATTCTATTACTATATTCAATCTACAATACTCAGTAGACTGTAAGCTAAACATACAGAAGCCAGCTTAGTAGTTTATTGGTGAAAACTTTCATCTTTGAGTTAGATAGGTTCTGAATTTGATTCCTGGTAGGTTCATGAATGTTCATCGCTTGAAGCAGTCCCATACTAGGACAAAACATCTGTTCGATGCTGTCTACCTGGTTGTCAATGACTGTCCGATTTAGATGAATTTGTGATACCAGATTATAGTTTATTATGAATTGATTGTTATTAATCATTGTTGTTGTGTTAAACAAGTTTCAACATGATGGCACCATGTATTTCTTATAGTACTTGACAACCTGTCATTTCAATCTATATTGTCAAGTGTAAAATAATAATCAGTTGATTGTTTGATTCAATGCACAAAATACTTCATGATAATATTCTTTATATCTAAGTTAATGTAGTTATATGGAGGTTAGAAAGCCAATAAAGCTACTACCTCAAATTCAATATAGTAATCAGATTTATCGAAGTTTTAGTGAGAAGTTGTGTTTGGTAATCAAGTTTAGATAACCTGGAACTAAGATGTTTACTACCAGTAGAAATGGATGATCAATGCACTATATCATAAATTGATTAAAGTAGGAATCCTACTACTGGTGAGCATATGGTCGTATAGTGTTGATTATTGTATTTGCTATAATATCTAAAAGTAATGTATTTTTATCGCATGAGGGAGTCTTGTGTATGTCAACTGTGTTGAAAGAGTTGTATAGTAACATGAAACACCTTTCCAGTTCTTTCTGGTTCCCTATCAGTACCTGACCGAGACCAAACTGTGATAAATACCATATTCTTTTTAAGCGTACAATAGACATATATATATCAAATAATCTGATCTCTCGAAGAGTATATTATTCTGCAAGTCCTATTCATTATGGATCAAACTCATTTTGGGTACCACCGGAAACAAATGAAGACTGGGAAGTTGTCTAGAACATTCTATAGCCCTCTCCATTGTAACCCAAGATATTAGCTAGTATCATATGGTTTGTTAATACTAACTAAAATAAATTATGAGTCACTTTGAAACTGAAATCGACATCTAGAGATGCATATGAACTTTGATAGACTAATAGATATTTTGATTGAGTTGTTTACTAGTAGCCAAAGATAAGAACAGTCCTGTCTTATTGAAAGTTTGTTATAGTTTCATTTTGCATAAAATCTTTGCGATACAAGAACTTAACAAGGATAATACTATAAAACCAAACTTTTATTAGCTAACCTTAAATGACAATTTACGGTGTATTTATGCTAGAAAACCATAACTTCAATGAAGTAGCTCATCAAAGCACTATAATTCTGAAGTAACAAGTGGCTTATAAGTTAATTAAAGCCACTACACACCAGGTAACGTTATCCCCTGACTTATAATTTCTGTCTTATACATTCTATAAACTTAGAAGCTGTTAATTGATCTCAAAGATACCAGTATAATGGATTTAAATTCATGTATACATGAATGTTCTATTCTATACTCATCAATCAGATGCATCAACATGTCTCCATTAATATTCAAATAAGTATTAAAATCTAATATCTTTCATCATTAATCTCAATATCTTATTCACGAAGCTACTGGGTCTACACAATTAATAACTTATTCAATAGATACAAAGTTTTACACTTGTTTGAATGTTGATATTCAAGTAGTTCCAATAGACACATGATGAAAGTATATCATATCGTATGTTATTTGGCTTATTTTCAATTGATCTAAGTGACAAGTTATGAAGTAATTATCCAAGATACAACATACATACCTATAACTGCAATGCTTCTATTTTTATATGTTTGCCAGAATAGTGATTGTTTACATATAGACATGACCATGTTCTTTGAATTCAGTTGCCACTATTAATAGAACACTGTTTTGCAAGTGATATTAAGCATCGTAAAGTACTGTTAATAAACAGCTGAGTAATGATTGATGCAGTGTTTCATGTTAATCCATAGAGATGTATTCGATCATCAAAGATGCAGTTGAGTATCTCTAGAATCTAGGGAATAGTTGACAGTATGGGACTTGTTCATCCATCTTGGATAAACACAAGCAACACTTTGAAACCAGTCCTCATAAAATAACATTAAATTGACTACAACGATCAACTCACTGGACGCTAACTTAAAGATGCTTTTGAAATTCTTATGAGATGGCATGATTTGTAGAGTTTATATAAATTAGTGAACAACGATCCTCTCAGTGGTGCTAATCGTTAAACTTTCACTGTGATACATGAATTGACGTTGGAATCGATCTCTGAGGAGATCAGAGATATGTATTAATGAGGATTACCATACTTAGACGAAACGGCCGTCTAGTCCATTATTATTTTCAGTAGTACTTAATCTAGAATAATTTATGACAAATGAAAACACTAGATCCAATCTTTATGTAGTCCTTTTTTAGTGATAGTAGAATTCTGTCAATAAGACTGCATTTCAGATGCTAATCTATGTAACACAATATTTCAAGAACTATTTTCAAAAATGGCGTAATTTGGAAGTGATCTATAAAATCCTTGTTTAACCTAGAATTTATTGCAGTTGGCAGAAAAGTGTCGTTTCAACTGTATGGTGATAATGGTTGCTAAGTGTGAAGCTGGGTGATGCAGATTTAGTTCCAATCATTATAAATATTTAATGCAACACCTGATTTAAGCAGAGTTTCCTATCATTTGCGTAAAGAATGATTTTATTTACTGAAGAAAATTGTGACTTAAATTAATGTAGTCACGATATATTTAGTTAACTTATCAATTATTATTTGATTTGTATATTTATCAAATGGATCAAGCTACTAATGATACAACTCATGTGAATCGATGGCAATATACAAACTCATAATTCACAATTGCCTCATTAATTCATTACATCAGAAATAGATAGATAGATAGATAGATAGATAGATAGATAGATAGATAGATAGATAGATAGATCAGGATAGATAGATAGATAGATAGATAGATAGATAGATAGATAGATAGATAGATAGATAGATAGATAGATAGATAGATAGATAGATAGATAGATAGATAGATAGATAGATAGATAGATAGATAGATAGATAGATAGATAGATAGATAGATAGATAGATAGATAGATAGATAGATAGATAGATAGATAGATAGATTAGATAGATAGATAGATAGATAGATAAGATAGATAGATAGATAGATAGATAGATAGATAGATAGATAGATAGATAGATAGATAGATAGATAGATAGATAGATAGATAGATAGATAGATAGATAGATCGATAGCTCGCTCGCCTAGCTCGCTCGCTCGCTAGCTCGCTCGCTCGCTCGCTCGCTCGCTCGCTCGCTCGCTCGCTCGCTCGCTCGCTCGCTCGCTCGCTCGCTCGCTCGCTCGCTCGCTCCTCGTGCTCTAGCTCGCTCCTCGCTCGCTCCTCGCTCGCGCTCCTCGCTCGCTCGCTCGCTCGCTCGCTCGCTGCTCGCTCGCTCGCCGCTCGCTCGCTCGCTCGCTCGCTCGCTCCTCGCTCGCTCGCTCGCTCGCTCGCTCGCTCGCTCGCTCGCTCGCTCGCTCGCTCGCTCGCTCGCTCGCTCGCCTCGCTCTCGCTCGCTCGCTCGCTCGCTCGCTCGCTCTCTCGCTCGCTCGCTCGCGCTCGCTCGCTCGCTCTCTCGCTCGCTCGCTCGCTCGCTCGCTCGCCTCGCTCGCTCGCTCGCTCGCTCGCTCGCTCGCTCGCTCGCTCGCTCTCTCGCTCGCTCGCTCGCTCATCGGCCCTCGCTCGCTCGCTCGCTCGCTCGCTCGCTCTTCATCTCGCTCTGCTCGCTAGCTCGCTCGCTCGCTCCTCTCGCTCGCTCGCTCGCTCTCTCGCTCCTCGCCGCTCCTCGCCAAGCTCAGTGCTCGCTCCGCTCGCTCGCTACGCTCGCTCCTAGGAGCATCTAGATAGATAGATAGAGCCCAACTATAGCTGCTACCTTGACGTGGTGTTCGGGCTGCCTATCGTGATGACCCACCCGAGCTATATTTGTTAGAATGCATGTTCCTCTAGGTCCTACCATGCCAAAAAAAGTCTGTTGGAGTGCGATAAGACTAAAGGCAGTAACCTAAGATCTGAGGGCAAAGTCGTACTGCTAACTGCAGCGAGGTGTGACAGCAGAAAGGTGTTTTCCTCGGATAACCAGCATCTGCAGCGATGCTGCCTTCTTAACGGAAGGAAGGGATTAGGAAAGGTCGACCCTAAACAAGTGACACCTCACCGTACTCCACGGATTTCCGCCTCTGGTAGTAAGGCATTCTAAAGAGCAAAGTTAACACTTCAAAAACTCCCCATTACAAAGTCATGCATGATCGACCTCAAGCAATTGTCCCTTGGGCTCTACGATTGATCTCCCAGGTCACTATGACCATGGTGTAGGCAGCCAGGAAGTTAAAATTGTCCTCATACCTCTAACAGCACACCAGATAGATAGATAGATCATGGATAGAAAGATAGACTGGTTGATTGAGTGATTAATTGATTGATAGAGAGTCATATAGAAAGTCAGATATACTATATTAACACTGTTCTATAAATCACTTCCTGATATTTTTTTCGTATTTACTTAAACGGAAGTAAGTTACAACTACTAATCACATGCAACATTTATTAATGTTTGTTAATAGTCCCCGATGTTGAATATAGGAATAAGTTGATAGAGAAACGATAACTCTTTGTCAGTCTTGTTGAATAAGTTAAATATTACTACTAGTAAATGTAAAACATGACCTACAATATAGGAAACTTATTCTCATTGAACTTTTTTTACCGAAATTCATATATTTATTATTATTGTGTACAAATATAACAGATAACAATGATTTGGCAGTTGCATACTGAGCAATTGATCAATGTTGTACTAAATTTGAAAATATCAACTGTTGAATTCATGTATTGGTGAAATGCTACGAAGGACACAATTCCTGGAGTTAACGAGGTCGCGACTGTATACTGTTGATGAGTGACATCCTAGGACAAAATATACTAAACTTTGTTGTTTTTGTTGTTGTTTTAAATAAAACAGTAAATATAAGAACAAAGAAACATATGGGTAGAACATTTTGAGGAACTCTTGAATAGACCAGCTCCACCGAAACCACCAGACATCGAAGCAGCATCTACAGACCTCCCGATTGATGTCACCCCACCAACGATGAAAGAAATCAAGATAGCTATCAGACAGACCAAAAGTGGGAAAGCAGCAGGACCTGACAATATACCAGCCGAAGCACTCAAGTCAGATATAGATATAACGGCGACGATGCTCCACGTTCTATTTAAGAAAATATGGGTGGAAGAACAGGTGTCAGCAGACTGGAAAGAAGGATACCTTATCAAGATACCAAAGAAAGGAGATTTGAGCAAATGTGAGAACTACAGAGGGATCATATTATTATCAGTACCAGGGAAAGTCTTCAACAGAGTGTTGTTAATATAGAATGAAAGACTCAGAGGAGGCTCAACTTCAAGACCAACAGGTTGGTTTCCGAAAGGATTGGTCATGCACAAACCGAATCGCAACACTACGCATCATCGTTGAACAATGAATTGAATGCAACTCGTCACTGTACATCAACTTCATCGACTATGAAAAGGCGTTTGACAGCGTAGACAGGAAATCATTATGTAAACTTCTTTGACACTACAGTGTACCAGATAAACTCGTCAACATCATCCAGAATTCTTGCGACGGACTACAGTGCATAATCGTGCATGGAGGACAGCTGACAGATGCATTCCCAGTGAGAACCAGAGTCAGACAAGGCTGTCTGCTCTCACCCTTCCTCTTCCTCCTAGTGGTCGATTGGATCATGAAAGCCTCAACATCTGAGGAGAAGCACGGGATCCAATGGACAAGTCGAATGCAGCTTGATGATCTGGACTTCGCGGATGATCTAGCACTTCTATCCCATACACACCAACAAGTGCAAGTAAAGACAAACAACGTAGCGGCAACCTCAGCATCAATAGGCCTGAATATACATAACGGAAAGAGCAAGATCCTCAAATTCAATACAGAGACCACCGACGTAATTGAACTTGATGGTGAAACTCTGGAAGAAGTGGATACCTTTACATACCTGGGGACCATCATCGATGAACAAGGAGGATCCGATGCAGATGTAAGGGCAAGGATCGGCAAAGCCAGGGCAGCATTCCTACAGTTGAAAAATATATGGGACTCCAAACAACTGTCTACCAAACTCAAAGTAAGACTCTTCCATTCAAACGTCAAGTCAATTCTTTTGTATGGAGCTGAAACGTGGAGAACTACTGCAAACATCCTCAGGAGAGTACAGGTATTTATCAACAACTGTCTACGTAGAATATTGAATGTTTGTTGGCCGGAAATCATCAGCGACAGCCTACTTTGGAAGAGAACAAACCAACTTCCAGCCGAATAGGAAATCAGGAAACGACATTGGAAATGGATAGGACATACATTGTGGAAATCATCAGACTGTATCACGAGACAAGCACTAATTTGGAATCCTGTATGGAAACGGAAAAGAGGAAGGCCAAAGAACACACTGCGTCGAGAACTGGAAGCAGACATAAAAAGATGAAGAGTAACTGGAGACAGCTGGAAAGTATTGCTGAGGACAGAGTTGAATGAAGAATACTGGTGAGTGGCCCCTGCTTCTCCGAGAGGGGTAACAGGCGTAAATAAGTAAGTAAAACAGTAAACATAGTGGTACAGTGATATCAACTAGTTCACTGGATTATCAGATAACTTTTAAAACGTTTCATGATAAATCACTTCATTTATGATAATTTACAATAAATTCTATTTGACTTAAGTTCGTCAACAGTTTGTACTCTTCAATGAGGTGTATTTGCAATTCTGAAGAAGATATTGTCCTCCATGTGTGATCTGAATCTTCATCAATCAAATTTGTAGTCTAAAATGTTACATCTGAGCTATGAAAACAACCAATTTAATTTATATAACACTCCATTATCCTACAGGTTGATACGACAAGAAGGCTTAATACAGTAGTACAGATGCATTCGTATGGATAATGTATAAATAAATAACAAGAATATTATCTACTTAAGTTAGTAATGAAATTAACAAAGTAGAACTGAAGTAGTATGATGTAACGACATGAAACAGTTACTAAGTAACAATTTACTATACAAATAATGAAGTCAATGTTGCTGTAGTTGAGAACCTTAAAGGAGTGAAACTTGGTTGTTTACTAGTCACTGAAAGATTTCAATGTTAACTTGTTGTCTTGTATTCTAGATATGTATTGATACTGCAATGTTTAAAGTTCTCCGTTCTCTGTTTGTTTTCATCCTCCTCAAATTAAGCTTTTAACATGAAGCTTCAACTCCCGATATATTCGTGTTTTTATCACACAATTTCAAGTTCCACTTTACTGATATGTGGAAGGAGATTTAACTGTAGTCGGCTAGAAAAGCTTAAATCTAGGTTTCGTGCCGTTTCGCCAGTCGTCAGTAAGAGTTATCTGTAATCTTTAAAAGAACTTATCCTTTTAAAGATTACAGATCCCGCGTCACGCAGATTGACGATTTTTGCAACCGCTACCAGTGAGCGATTAGGGACGACATTGACCACCTGTAGAACTGGGGTGCATAAGTTGGTTGATTACTGTGTAGTAATTAATTTGATATTCATTAAGTCTTCTAAAGTACGGCTCGAATAGCTTAGTGGGAACTTCCACAGACTGTGAAATTAGGTAAATAGGTGTCGAATCTGTAGTAATGCATAACTTCCATCAAAAATTCTAGGTACATCCTGCTTAAAAGTGTCAAACAACATAAAATATAGGTTCAACTCTTCCTGTAGACTACACTCCAAGCCACCTCCCATCTCTACATAGTGCCAGTGATAACAAATTGCCTAGATTTGTCTCCACATTACAACTCCATTGATAGGATTCAGTCAGAACTATGAAGGACTTGATGATCATCACATCGGTCAATAGACAATAATTCATTTCAATGTATACTGATAAATGCATCGTAGACCAATCTTCGATAACATCGATCCTCTTGAAATTGAATATTTTATGAAAATTTTATACTCACTCACTAAATAACCAAAAGAATAACGCAATAAGCTGAGTATGATACGCTCACTTAACATTCAAAAATTCTTATAAGCTGATCTGTAGAACAACATGATAAATAGCTAAATAAGATCATTCCGACGACGAAGTGGCCTAACACAGATATTCGATGAATAAAAGTGAATTTGAGATATACCTCGACAATTATTGATTGTCGTCCAAATTTTATCATTCGATCCTTCTAGCTCAGTGGTGCAAAAGTTTAAACGTTTGCAGACCTGAAGCCACTGGATCGAAATCTAGTGTGTTTAATGATGAAGAGTATTATACTAGGACAAAACAGCTGCTCAGTGATTCCTGGTTTACAATCTGTAAAGAATTTAATCAATTAAAACTTAATCAACTATTAGGATGAATTTGTATATTCCCACTGATTTGTTATAGACTGAAGCTGGTCAGTCTCTGTTGCTGTATGTGCATCCTAAGCGGATTGCCTCGAAATAGAGATTATTCACAAGTATTATTTTTAAGTTAGATTGTGGCTAGCAAGTGGAATCTAAGACACAGGTTTCGTCCTATTTGAGACTCGTCGGCTGGATGTATTTGCCCATGGATATATAGCGATAGAGACTGACCACCTTCAGTCTAAAACAAATCAATAAGAACTATACAAATTCATCCTAATACCGATGCGCCCGTCGCACAAGTGTGACTGAGTTCGAATCCCACTGTGAATATCCACATTGGATTGCATCTAGCCGACGAGTTCCAAAATAGAACAAAACCCATTTCCTGGATCCCACTCGCAAGTCAAAATCCAATTTAAAAATTAACCAACTATGTTGAATAAGTAATTCGGTAAACCAAATAAAAATAAGTTTCGAAACTGACTTTTATTTTAACACCATACAAATGTCGTCATCCTTGTCATAATAAATCATGAAGAAGAATTACTCCAATGTTAAAAGTATTACTAGTTGGCTTCATTAAGTAGACAAACAGTGATAAAACAATGATTCTTATCCTATGAAAAGATATATATATATATATGTATGCAACTGGTTCCAAGAAGTATATGTTACGTAGCAACTTGTAATTCTCTAAATGGCAGAGAAAAATTCCACCCTTTCCCCCCTCCCTCTCTCTCCACTCTCTGATACTAATAATAGAAACAAGATTGAAAGGACACAATTTTGTTGTGGTCGGAATTATTTTTCGTTGACAGAAAGATATTCATATCATACTGTTATTATCTTTAATGAATTATTAACATACACTATCTAGTCATATGACTTTGTAGATAATCTAATTTTCTATTATGTAATAATAATAATAATAATAAGATTGCATAATGACATTTTTTGATAAACAAAACAATGAACCAATATTGTATTTAGATGAGATTAGGTGATTAGAAGTAGTCAATAGGTTTATCTAATATGTTAGACAATGAATGTAGATTTGAACTTTATACTAATGGAATGATTTTAGACAAGATTGTAGAGATGTCATGATATAACTAGTTCATATGATTGATTACAAATACCTTGAATGAATAAGATTGCCATTTTTAGAAAATGTACAAATTCTATGAAGGTTTATTTGCTATCATTCGTTTTATCTTTTCAATTAAAGATAAGAGACAATGGTAACTATTATGCAATACATATGTTATTATGTAATTCAGAATAGGCTTGTATCTTCCCGTTGATTTGTAATGGACTGAAACTGGTCAGCCTCTGTTGCCATATGTGCATCCTGAGCGGATTGCCTCTATATAGCGGTATTACACAAGTTATATTTACGTTAGATTGTGACTGGCAAGTGGAATCCAGTCCATTACCAATCAACGGGAAGATACAAGCCTATTCTAAATTACATATGTACCCGTTGCACAAGTGTGACTGTCTGGACACAATAGCCTAGTGGTGAACGCGGTGGCGTTAGACACGAAGCGGACTGAGTTCGAATCCCAGTGTGAACATCAACATTGGGATGCAGGTACATCCAGCCGATGAGTCCCAAATAGGACGAAACGCGCGTCCTGGATTCCACTTGCCAGTCACAATCCAACTTAAATATATGTTATTATAGTTCTCAAAGGAACATAACTTACCCTAAATATTTACAATTGTATATGAATACCAAATGATCATTGTGTCAGAACGTTGAAATCATTATCTTTTCTTTTAAATCTACTAATTGAATCTTAATTGAAATAACTTAAGTGTACTGGACATAGATTTCATCTATGCTACTTTACTGTGAGTATCTACGACGTTACCTAGTATATAACTACTGACTTTTGTATCTTCTGTTGAAATTCTCTTTTAACCTATAGACTATTGATTTATAATGTAATATTCCACTGTTTCTTTTCAACCTTTATCTACTAACAATATTGAATGATCATCAATTGTTGCCAATGGTCGAATGCATCTAGTCTTTATGTTCTTCCTTAAGTTCTATGATTTTATTTATATAAGTTCCTGGCAATTCAAAAATCTCTATGCATTTGTATGAAACACTATAAATAATGTAACCATGATGGCATCTACTAAACAGAAACATAATAGTATCACAGAAATCCCATATAACGAGTAAGAATATACGTAGTAGATCCATCAAGTCGATTTAAACAACAAAAGAAACCTTTTGAAGCAGTTTGTAGCAGTAGACATTTTCTTTTATAGTTCCATCGTTTTTTCTTCAAGAAACAGAATGTTGTCATAATTTTCTTTTTTTCATTATAAAGACGATTACTTAGTAAACTTTATTGAAGGTTTTTAATGTGTTCTAGTTTCCAACCTTGTCTTTTAAAACTATAATGGTATCATCCATATAGTGACAATAAAATACTAGTTAATTTATCATATTTTCCATAAAATCGAGTTCCGATTTCGCTAAGAAGCAATCCGCTATTAACTGAACTTAATAATGATCCTATAGTAACACTATCATACTGCCTGTAAAAGACATCCGTGGATAAAAAGATGAATGTTTATTGTGCATTTAAAGAAGATATAAGAATAACAACCTCCATTTTTCACTGTCATATTTCATTACATATAAGATCAACTGCCACAATCAGTGACACTTTCGTAATTAGTAATAACACATCGAGTGATAGCATAATGTTGTTGTTCACTTATCTACAAGATCAATGCTATCTGTACTGCTATAGTTGGCGATTACTGTGTGAAATTTTCCTGACAGTTACTCTATGAGTCACTTTTCTGACACGGGATAAGGATAAACTTATCATTTCCAAAACTGATCGGAGTGGTAAACCATTATTATGTAACTTTATTGTAGACCGAAGAGTCTGGGTAACACCGTCCTCTCCGTAGGTGGGAAAGTGATCTTCAAGCATGGAGCCTACTTGTTTCAAACTATTTAATGTATGTGACAGTACACTTTCAAAGGTCAATTTTTAGGAATTATTCTGATAGCTTTGTAATATGTCTACCTTTAAAACACTGGTTGATTTGTCCATAAGACCTATTCATGAACTGTTTGCCAACTTTGTAATTGTTAGATTTTTGTTATTATTTAACCTAAGCGGAAATTATTTGAGTCTTTTAGTCAGAATACTATTCATATTGTATTGACTGTTTATGTTTTTATACCAGGTTCTGTTTGTGTATCTTATTGAACTTAATAGGGTTATCACAAAATTCAGCACTAAGCGACATGATTTCCAAGTCAGTTGTATCAAGTACAATACTCAAAAAACCATGGACATATCTGCTTAAGTCTGATGGAAATGTTCAATTTATTGTTTTCCAGACCTTGTATAAACTAGATTCATTTAATCTTCATCATCAATTAATGAATTTCAGCATTAGTCAATTACCATTTCATTTTTATTTAATGGATGGTGTAGTTTCCATCAAAATTTTACATTTCGTTGAGTTACTATAGAATGATGAATATATTTGTCTAGATGTGTTCTTTACTGGCTCACCACCATTTACTTGATATTGATTTAATATTCAACTGATGAAGAACTAATTAAGATGGAATATTTCTTCGCTTGTTTTTGTACATTCATTTCAACGATAATAGAAAAGTTTCTATTTGTCGAAACTTTTTCTTCTGCTGCCACTGGGATAACTACTACTTCCACTTGTTTAGTGTTGATCATGTTGTGCTGAAACAACTTAGACCTATGCATATGTGCTGGGTTCTATGCTGTGTACGACTGAAATATCAACTACCCATCCGTTAAATGAAAAAATTTACAATCGAGCTAAATATTCAAATATAGAATATCCAACCATTCACCTCTTCTTCGTATAGAAGACAAGTTGAAGTGAGTTGTTTTATTCGTATTGAAACAGAAAACTGACTGAAGCTTATATACTACTTGGAGGTCTATTTTCAATAGTTAAGTCGAATGTCTGAATTTCTACTATGCCAACTTCGGTTTCGACAATCAAGAACTATCTCTAGTATTCTTATACTCGAAGATTACCCTGATCCATATTAAACAGATGAAATCAACAATTAGCATACAGTTATTATTTATCCAAAGAAAAGTTTCGTTACAACTACATGCTGTCAGTTCATTACCCAGTGAATACCGAGAAGAATGTAAATTTTTACTAACCTGGTTTTACGTATCAATAATAAGTATCGATGACGTTGTGAAACCTAAGGCTTTATTTAATCTCAGTGGGAATTACACATTAAGAATCATATAATCTAATTTTATTTAGCATGGATTTCGGAACTCCTAGATCAGTTAACTGATTATTGTTCTATTTTCTATATGTCTAGAAATTTAAAAAAACATTACCATAAGTTATTGTTTGTAGTTTCTTACTGTTTATAATATTCAAGAATACAAATGAACAATGTATGCTACCATCCTAATGCTTTTAATAGCCGTTGAATATCTAGCAGCTGTCTGGACTCGGTAGCTCAGTTAAAAACGTTTAGAGTAAAAGATACTTGTTAGAAACCACTTCAAACTACATAAGTCATGGCTTCGTGTTTTCAATAAAATTGAAACGAATTCGATATACATATGCTTATCAGTAGACTAAATAAGTGAGATGATAGGCTGTCAAACTTAAACAGGGTATTTTAATTTCATTAGTCTGTTTATTTTTGAAAAGAAACTATTTAGTTGAAGTGGTTTTATGGAGATTGGTGTCAATTTGTTGTCTATATTAATTAGAGATTGATTTAGTTTTGGTACCAGTGAAGACCTGATAACACTAATCAGCTGTTTTGTCTAAATATGTCACTTCATAGTACTGAGCACACACATTCCTAGCACATATTGAATATAGAACATTCAGGTCTTGCAAATGACAGGTAAACCTGTCGATACAATTGTATCAGCTGGTAGGATTCCTACTTAAATCTAATAGCGATATAACATAGCGACTATTTAGTTTCACTGTCGAACAACTATCTCGCTCACCACTTATTTGAACTCCATCGGTCACAAATTCTCACTAAAACTTTGATAGGATCTCAAAGTAGGTGAGTTACATACCGATAAATCTAAGGTGGTTATTTTGCAGCAATTTATTTTAATTGGTTGTTTGACGTATGAAATAATGAAGACTATTGGAAAGAACTCCAGTGGATTCGTAGAAGTATAGGCATACGCAGTAACAACCAATCAAGTAAACACCTCGTTGTAGATATAATCAGTTAACCTCTATGAAGAACAACAAATTAAAATCACATTGTCCAAAGTAAACTAAACATTTCAGTTGAGTAGCATTTTTTAAACTCCACAAAATGATATCTGATGATAATAAAAGGCCTAAAGAAAACTATTCAGAATGATTATTAGAATCAGTCTGAGTTAATGACTGTGAAATAATCAGAATGCCTTCATTTCTTGAAGTTAGCATTGATAATGTTCATAGTTGAATTAGAACTGGTAGGTGAAACAGATGGATTCGTTTATCATTGTCTTTCACACTTGTTAGTTGAGTGTACACACCACATCTTAACCGGTGATATTTACACTGTGACCTACATTTTACTTTCCTTGAATCAAACCCAATCATATTACTCACTGTATTATTGAATTCATACAGTTACATTTGTACAGCGGGAATGTATACATATTTTAAAAGTATTTGAGCCTTCCCAGGTCAGAAGTATTACCGAATGCTCATCTTGAACTCTACTTTTCAGTTACAATTTAACTACAACCACACTGTTAAACTACCCCTCATATCATAATAATCTACTCAAGAATGAACACAAATGACAATAAAAATTGATCAATTACAGGAATTGTCAATATCAAGGAACAGAAAGAGTTAGAGAAAGGAAGGAGGAGGAGGAGAAGGAGGCAGGAAAATATAAACATTTTAAAAGTCATATAAGAATTCATGATGTTACCTAAAACTTAAAGAAATAATAATAATAACTTGTTCATTAAACTATCCAGTTCAATGAATTCACCATTATCGAATGATGATAACACATGAAATTTTAATCACAGAAACTAGAAATATTCATTATGTGTATATCTAAATAAAAATAGGCTTATAAAAATTAAAAATAGTCATAATAATAAAAGAGAAACAAAGAAAAAACAAGAACGAGGTAAAAATAGAAAGAAAAAGAAGCGAAGAAAACATTGACAATAGAAATATTCAATTTATGGAATTTTTTCTTTACCTAAAATAGAATTTTTTGTGATAATGAATTTCAGAGTCTTTTCGGTTACTTACTTTTCCCTTCTTCTTATTCTTTTTTGATAGAAAATAAAATCAATGGAACCTAATGACATACAAACTTACTTTACATGATATCATGCATTAAATTACTAATACTACTCATACTACTATTCATAGTAATGGTAGTAGTATTATAGACATTGGATAGTAACAATAGGTATAGAATACTGTAGTGTACAATATTGTTCATTCAAATACAATTGAACACATGTTGACATTTGAAAGAAAAAGCATAATAGATCATTTTTATTTTTGATAAGAAAAATGAAGTTGTTTTATTATTATTTTCTGTTAAGTTAATTTATGAATTGAAAAACTGAATTATTGAACATTAAAATAAAAAGTTAATTATTTACAATTATAATGTATATGCATGGATATGTACTGTACATGCAAGATCACCTTAGAGATTCATTATTCTGACGTGTGTATATAATACGAACTAGTGTCATTATCTTAAGTTATTACTTATTATTCAATTGTATAGAAAAATGTATTCTTACTTGTAGAGTTAGCATCATCCGTATTGTTTACATTAGAGCTAGTAGTGGTGGTGGTGTTGGTGGAGGTGGTGATTTGATCTAATGTTTTATTATTGATAAATTTTTTACGTTTTTCTAATAGTTGTTGTTTACGAGCGTTATCAATTTCTTGTCGAATTTTTGTCTTTTGTTGAATAGATCTAATTGATTTATTGTTAACATCTGACAATTTCTTTGACTAAATATTTAGAAAACAAAAACATCAATATGTTATTTGACAATGTGTAAACAACTAACTATAAATGAAAATAAAAGAATGCGTAACTAAGATCCATTCATGCTGTCAAATTAAGAATCTATAACACTCAGTTACTATAAATATCAGCTCATTGGTAACTAACTTCTGGAGGTAATTCTTGTAGCTCGTGAAGAGCTAACTCGAAAAAAAACCAAGGTGGTTTAAGACCCGGACGTGCTTGTATAGACCAAATATTCACACTCAGGCAGGTTCTGAAACATAGGCACACTTTCAGACGCCCCACAATAGCTGTATTCCTTGACCTTGGTGAGGAATCTGACTCTATCGATCGTAAGGTTATGTGGCAATGTCTATCACTGAAAGGCAAACCAGATTACATTAACCTTATACAAGCTCTCTACTCAAACACCACATGTCGTGTTAGGGCTTATGGGGGATCGTCGTCGAAATCGATCATCTCTAGTGGTGTTTGTCAAGGTTGTCCGCTTTCTCCATTTTTATTTAATGTTATCGTTGACATACTTTGAGAGTTAACATTGTCATCGTCTGATTTCTCAGGGGTTCACCTCCTTCCAGGAGGTAAACTTTCTGACTTAGAATATGCAGATGATATAGTTCTATTGGGTGAAGATGCCGATAAAATGCAGTAAATTTTAACAACCTTAAACATGAATGTAAGCATGTATGGGATGCAATTCTACGCATCCAAATGCAAATGCTGCTTCAGAACTGGCTTAACTCGGCACCAAAGTTAGTGATACGGAGCAAAGCAATTGAATGTGTTGACCGCTTTACTTATCTTGGGAGCCTCATTAATCCTGACGGTCTGGTGTCTGATGAAATCTCGGCCCGTATACATAAGGCCTGATTGGCTCTTGCCAACTTGCGTCACTTGTGGCGTTGGTGAGACATTCGTTTACTGACGAAAGGATGCGTTTACTGCTCAGCAGTTAAATCCGTTTTACTTTATGAATGTGAAACATGGCCATCAAGGATATAGGATATTTATCGGCTTCTAGTATTTGATCCCAGATGTCTTCGATGCATTGCTCGTGTTTGCTGGGAACACCGAGTAAGCAATGCATAAGTTAGGAATAGAGTATTAGGTAAATACGGTAAGTCTATTGATGAAGTAGTGAATCATCACTAGCTGAGGAAGTTAGGATATGTATTACATATGCCTGAACACCGTCTACCTTGACGAGCAGTGTTATCTTGTATGGGAGTAGGCTGTAAGAAAGCTAGAGGTGTCCAAACGAAAACATGGCACCAATCCATGAAGTCATTGACAATTGGGCTGAGCCATGTTAATAGATGCAGACTACCTGGTTGGGGCCCACGCGATGATCGTAACAAATGGTTAGAGACTTTAGGTGATATGGCTCAAAATCGATTGCAATGGCGCAGGTGCATCCACTCCTTGTCTTCCTCCGAATTCTAGTTCTTAAGCTTATCATAATTTCCGCTTTACTGAATCACTTTTTTTGTTTAAAATCTCATCTTTGATCTCTATGCCTTTCCATTAGTATTTACTCTGTTACTACCTCCTCTACTCTGGGATTTGGTCCGACAATTTAATCTCTATCTGCTAACGGGAGCATGGCAACTTGAACTGATGTACGCATGCTTTAAATTCTACGTTGTAACTGACTGATTGACTAAGATGTGGTCAGTAGAGTTCGTCCTCGTTGAGTGTTAGGTAGGTACTCACTGATAACAATCGATGAGATGATGAAAATATATTTAGCGAAATGACTTAGTTAGAAATTACTTATTGGAGGCCGGCTCAGCGATATAATGGTTAAGATTTTTCCCTGAAGCCAGAAAGTATTGAGATCAGTTCCCTAGGAGAATCGTGAATATGAGCTGCTGGAAACACTCATACTGGAACAAAACATCTGTCAAGTGCCATTTCTTGGTTTTTAGTTGTTATCTAACTTAAACCAATTTGTGATATCAATTTCGAAAGAATTATTTCTAAAATGTTAAATACTGATTATGCATCTTTCATTTGAACAGAGTTAATTTGCAAACATTTAAATTTGTATTCATGCCAAACTTATTTCAAGACAACCTGGTCACTAATGTTTACACGAGGCTTTATAAAAAGCTGTAAGGTTAATCTTAAGGTCTGTCATAATGTTTTGTGACAGATGAATAACGCTTTGAAACGACTCCCTCTATCACACTGTTTGCTAGTGATCTGCAATGAGTCGTGATGTAATCATTTGTGAAAATAACGAGGTTTATGTGGTTAATAGGTTGAAAATCTCTGTGATGACAACTGATTTTCACATCCGTTTCAGCATTATGGTGGTGGATTCATTTCCTATATGATTCTACGAAAGAGAATTAACTAGTGGTTTTCCACTTTTACACTGATATTTACATTCTAATGACTTCATTATTTCAGCCAACAGTTCTGTTGTGTCTACAGTACATATTTGTTAAACAATATTGATGCGAAGGACCTTACTAAGGTTCGTCTGTGTTACAAGGAACATAAATTATTAAAGTTTGATCTAACCCGGTTCTTCACAAAATAATCGTTTATGACACTATCAACTCATCGACTAACTAAACGGTTTACTTTACAATTATTCTTAAGGTCTTTTATTAAATTCCTTGAAAGCATATTCTTAAGCTTGCGGAAACCCTCTAATTAGAAAATTTAGATCATGTTCATAACCCTGAATCTGTCCTAATTTCTTTCATATTTCTCGCATTATTCGATAATTATCTACTTTCATTCTTCATTTATCATATTGTCTCTATCTGATCATTCACTCAAATGACCTACATTGGGTTTCCATTTTTATAATAATAATGTCATGGCAAGTATATATGTGACCAAATTGGTGGAAATTTATAGAGCAAATGCACTTCATTATAGTATCCAGTTTTGTAAAAAGAACGGATTAATTAGTTTAAAATGTTCAAATTGTGACCTATTTGCATCAATGTCTTCATTGTTATTAGGATATTTTTGTTGAGTTAAAGTAGTTTTGTAGAGATAGATATCAAATTTAGTTGTTTAAATTACTCACGGACAGATGCTGATCGGATGCAAATGAAAACCAGGGAGTTTAAGAGAGCTGTTTTTTTCCTGGTAAAGGAATCCTCAGCAGTACATACCCTCAATTCTGTAATTTGCTCTCATTTCATTTTGTATGATTAAAGTTAGCTGACTGAAATCTCCTAATGGTAAACAGATTATTTTTTTCACTTTACAAGTATAACATCTTAGTTTACCTACTAACGAAAATTGATGCATCCTATACGACAAAGACTATTTCGGAAAATTTGTAACAGAAGTATCACTGGCATTATCTTTATGTGGATTTCAACTCCTAATCTGTCATATCTGTTACATTTCAGACCAGATCATATACTTAAATTATAAAAAATATACTACTTATTTTGATTTCCGTCTTAATAGCTAATTTCTGCTGAATGATTTACTACTAAAAACGAAACCTGAAAACACACATTACAAATATCCATTCGAAATTGTAGAAATCGCTTTATATTCACAATCTGCTAGTATATTTCACGTAGTATGTATATTTCTTGATACAGGTCTTAATGTTACTCAGGTTGAAGGTTTGTTGTCAACATTACATATAAGTAGACTGCATATAACTTACTTTACTCTGAGTAACTGTATTTGTTGGTTTCCTTGAGATTTTTCTATTTTCATTATTCATCTTTATAGATCCATGGTATTCATTGGAATAGTTAGTTGAATTATCAAGACATTTTTCAATAAGTAGGTGTAATTCATTACGAAAATCTTTTGATATCCAATTGACTAATATTGGAAATTGTAATTCATAACGTCTATATTGTAATAATATCAAATCCCAAAAACCTTCTAAATCACTTCTCAATGGAATATAATCAATTGATGATTGTTTCTTTACTATGTGAATTGGCTTCTAAATAAACTTTGCATAGTTTACGTAATGTTGTAAGATTACCATTTATTAACATTTGTGTATGACCAATACCTGTTAATAGCTCATCACTGCCTATAAGAAAATAAATTAATGGAAAAAATGTAGCAATCAATTAGTTATAAACACCCTAATACTTAGCATGAATGAAATAAATATGAAAAAGGTGACATTATTAATGTGGTGGATGCTACCCATAAGGTCGTTTAATATCGGTAAAGCTCGGTAAAGTAAGATTTAATAGTGGCGGCTCAAACTAACGGATCACCGTTGGGTGCTAGATGTAGTCTGCCGGACCCTGACGTCAACCTGGCCACAACGACCTCCCACGTCGCCGTATCACCGGAAAGCTCTACACTATCAAACACGGCCCCTATGCAACCTCATGGAAAAGTCCCGAGAATTGTCATTCTCGCCTCCTACCGACACGCAACTATCCGCTCCTCAGTGGTTCAGAACTGCCGTAGAAATGTTCTGACGCCTTCATACTCGGAATTTTGTGGACACGGCATCTTCATTTTGTTCCGAGGCAGCGACACCCAATATGAAAACGACTGAAAGAAAAATGCAACTCAAGATCTAGATGAAGAATGAATTAATGTTAATCATTTTGATATTACTAGATTTACCCTAAAATCACTCGATTATTGTGCAAATGTCAAACCAACAGTCGGCAACTTCATGAACTCATACTATGTTTTCAATTTAGCAATCACTGGTTTCCTTCCACCCTACTGCTTCATCAGAAGCCATCATGTTTTGAGTTAGGTGGTGTTTGCAAGTATGCATATTATGTCCCAACCCCCACAGTCAACGAAGAGTCACTACTTCACTAAACGAATCTCTATATACTTACAATCCCTTACTCAGTCATTCCAAGATATAAAAGTGATGATTTTAAGTCATCTATGATTAGTATAAGTATGCTTCCTATCTTTTTAGTCCATGTTACAGTTTAACAGACAGCTCTTTAACCTACTGTATAAGTGACACAAGTTAACAAAAGCCTTACAGAATGCTAAAACAAATACAATTTAACACCGATTTGTTGAAATTGTAGAAGTTAGCTATTTCACCAATGTTACCTGGGACATTGTGTATTCAGACGCAATGGTTATCGTTCAGTTAGCGTCACTATATTGAACCAGTGGTTTGGTAATGATATGTATGTGGACTCCATGTTGCACATTACTATCTGGCTCTTTGGAAAGAATGGTCGGTACATCAAGAATATAGATCAGAACAGAATCCAATTTATAAAAATGATAAAAGGTGCTTTAAATAAATGACGTCTCATCGTTGCATTTTTAATCAAACTGTATCTCTTACTGAACAGTATTACAACTAATACTATCCCTCTCTATATTATTTTCTCGTTTAATTTGTTTGGCACATGTTTATTAAACTATTGTACTATGAATTATGTTCTTAATCCTCTCAAACTGATGACTAAGAATATTGGTTGTATCAAGCATGAAAGTGACAGACGACAAGAGTCAATCCAGTAGTAAATGCTTTATTTGATTTATGTCATATCTCATATATCCACCCATATAACTAACAGCATAACATGTTTAAGGAGGGGGGGGGGAATAAGTGGGATTGATGGACATGCATACATTGCATAAGTAAAATACTAACCATTACTTAGGAATAAAATCATAGAAAATTTTCTGTACTTGTAAAAAAATAAACAACATTAATTTTGCCTCACTTGCATAGCAATTATTTCGACAAGCAAAACTAGATAAAGCACGAATGCGATATAACAATAAAACTGATTAGATCTAATAAAAGTTTATACAATACAGAGTCATTGTCCGATGAATATAAACGGATACATGGAATGATTAGTAAATTGTATTCAATGTAGTGGATACTCCGTTAATGGAGTTTAATAAAAAGGATAGAATTTCAATCGAACAACTGATTATGTTCAGTTTCAGTTAGGCTTGAAGAGACTGGAGATCAGTTTCAATTTATTGATTATATTCATTACAGATTGAAGTCAGGTCTAGTGGCAGTAAAAACGAGGTAGGAATAGAAAGCTACACTAAAATATATCACTCCTTAGCAGTGCACATTTACGCTTGAAACACATGATGGACTCAGATCACTCATATCTTACACAGGACAAGTATCTATCAGAATCATTGGACTAGCCGGGACATAATAGTGTTAAGATTCCCACTTCATCCAAATCATGAAATAGATTTATAGTTATGTAATATGAGTAACGATATATGATCTTTCCTGCTTTGTCTGCATTCCACCAGTCACAAAATGTTATTGGACTTTCAAAGGATTTTTTAATGTAGGTAGCTAGTAAGCTGAGTTTTAAAGTTAATGTAAGGTGATTATTTTATGGAGATTGGCTTTAATTTGTTGTATGTATTCTATACATACTTATCTTTGTCGGATACCATTGAAAACCTGGAAACACTAAACAGTTGCTCCATCCTAAAATGAGACTTCTCAGTAGTACGACCTCACCAGTGACTGCACTAAATGTTAATACATTTCAGACGTCCGAAATCGCTAAAAATAATTTTAGCTAACTTTATATTTAACAATCTTTTTTTCACATGGAATGAGGTGTAGTAAAATTTGTACATTAAGATTAATAATTAAACGTTATTCATTGAGTCACTGTCGAACAAATTGTTTATGTATATTGAATAACATTTAGAGAATTATAAACATAAATTGTAGATTGATCTCAATGATGTACTTGTAAAAAAAAACCCTATTCAAGTATAATCCTACTTGAATCTTTGATTAGCACTGTTGACGTGTTTCATCTTAAAATGAAATAACCATCTTTCAATGTTGTCTGTTGTGGGAGTAGGCTGGAAGAAAGCTAGGGGTGGCCAAACAAAAACATGGCACCA
Organism: Schistosoma japonicum; assembly: GCA_025215515.1. Classification (NCBI taxonomy): domain Eukaryota; kingdom Metazoa; phylum Platyhelminthes; class Trematoda; order Strigeidida; family Schistosomatidae; genus Schistosoma; species Schistosoma japonicum. The sequence continues at coordinate 6,010,139 of CM046062.1, read as the reverse complement.
ATCCATGAAGTCATTGACAATTGGGCTGAGCCATGTTAATAGATGCAGACTACCTGGTTGGGGCTTACGCAATGATTGTAACAAACGGTTAGAGACTTTAGGTGATATGGATCAAAATCGTTGGCAATGGCGCAGGTGCATCCACTCCTCGTCTTCCTCCAAGTTCTAGTTTTTGAACTTCTCATAATCTTCTCTTTAGGGAATCACACTTTTTTTGTTTCAAACCTCATCTCTGATCTCTATGCCTTTCCATTAGTACTAACTCTGTAACTACCTCCTCTACTCTGGGATTTCGTCCGACAATTTAATCTCTATCTGCTAATTGAGGCATCGCAACTTGAACTGATGTACGCATGTACCAAATTCCACGTTGTAACTGACTGACTGACTGATTCTTCAATCAACTTTAAACTGTAACAATGGTAAACAATACACTAAAATTGATCTTCACAAGTTGATCTTTCAACTTAATACACGAACATAAACAAAAACTACTTTTAAACCTACTTAAATTTATCAATTCTGATTGATTATCATTTGTATTGTCAATATTTTGTTCCATTGTATGTTTTGCTATATTAATGATATTAATTAATTGACATTCAAATGTTTGTACATTTTTTAATAAATTTATTACATAATCAACATCATCATTCATTGATAATTCTAAATAGGAATTATTAATTTCAGAATGTTTAACATATTCAATCCATTCATTTGGTTGATTATTGACAATATCTAAACGATTAGATAAATCATTTGATGAAGATGACAATGTTCTGATATGATTAGAATTAATCATTTGATTTGTTGGTGATTGTTCATTTTCATAGAGTGGTGTAAGTTCTACTTTTGTTTTAGTTTGTGTACATTCAAGTTGATTGTCAATTTCATTAGATTTAACTATTCCTGTTGAGAGTTGATTATGACGTCGAATATTTGTTGGCATGAACATATTTAACGGTTGTCTTAATCTTGTTGATTTAGCTTTGATAGCTAATGCAGTGTTTCTACGTTTAATTGGAGGTGTTATAGATTTTATAGCTGATATCATGTTATGGAGATTTTCTTTAGTATTATTTATTGTGTTTGTTTCATCTCTTCTAGGACTTATTGATATGTGATCTGTTTTCTCGTTATCTAAAGAATTTTCGTCAAAGGTAAAGATGTTTTCAGGCAACTGATCGTTATCATCAAGATTCACTTTTAATTCATGAAGAGGAGATTTAGAAGAAATTGTTGTATCATCTTTATTTTGCATATTTATACTGTTTATTATGAATTGGTCACTTTGTTGTTCGATGTGTATTTTAGAGTTATCTTTGTTTAACATATCCTCCTTCCCGGAATTTGAACATATTTCATTAGACTGCTTTTCTTTTAATAGAATGTCATCATTTATACCGGGTTCATTCTGTTAAAGTAATGGAGAAAAGAACGTTCGAAGTTTATTGTTTTCATTAATCGAAATTGGAAAGTATACTCAATGTATAGTTTCATATTACAAACTAAGGTTGGTTAAACAATTCATGAGAACCATATCGTACAAGATTGTTATTTTTTTCTTAATATGGAAGTTCTCAGTAGTGCTTATTTACATTCATATCAGTAATTGAACCATAAGCATTTCGACTTCACAATAAGTTTAAAACATTTAAAACGGGGATCAGACGATTATCTTCAGTAAACTCGTGATAAAAAGAAACTCGATTCCATCCAATATTATTGATGGATAACTGTCTCTAAAGTAAAATAGATGTACTTCATTAGTCATATCTTGTTACAAAAAAACACCTTCTGAACGCAAACTTTAATAAACACGCAGCTCTAATTATTGAGGATAGTGGAAATTTTTTAACATCATGTCAAATAAATGTCTAATTCTCCATAGATTTCTAAGGGAAGTTCGATTATGATGTGAAACTTAGAAATTACGATTAGTCGATTATTATGACGGAATGGTTCTTATTTATGCAGAGGTTTACTGATGCACATGTTACATTACTTGAAAGCACCATGCCACATACTACACAATTAAACTATTCAGTCCAGTTAACACAATAAAATCAGCCTTCCTTTCCTTAATATTTTAGTCATGATTACTAGTACCAATTTCACACATCTAAAACATAAAGTTAATAGTTAAATATGAATAAACTGGATTGTTTGATACTTATTATATAAATTAAAATTAGATTTTGATTGTAAAGTAGTATGCGCACTACAACTAACTAGAAACTCATAAATTGGAATAAATAACCGCTTTTGAATATTGATGTTCTCACTAGGATTCGAACTGTAGCCATTCATATATTAAAATCTACAGCGTTAAAAATATTGACAAAAAGACACAAGTGCATCCAAATTATAACTGTTTTATACTTTTCGTTGGATTTTGGCTTACAAGCGGAATATAGGACGGGTGTTTCACCTTATTTTTAACTCGTCAGTTGAATATGTCTACATTGTAGCGCTAATGTTTACATCGGGACTCGAACTCGATTCATTTCGTGACAAATGCCATCGCGATTACTTAGTTCAAGTCCTGATGTGAATATCCACACTGGGATGCAGTCATATGTGGCTGACAAGCCCTAAATACGACGAAACGCGCTTCTTTAATTCCGCTTGCTAGCAACGATCCAACTCAAACTATGTTATATCGTTATATTGTGATATTATATGTTATATATATATATATATGTTATGTAACAGCTCGGGATGCACATATGGTAACAGAGACTGATCAATCTCAGTCCAACATAAACTAACTGAAAGGTCCAAATACATTCTAATTATATATTTTATACTTTATTAACATCTTTCAGTTGATATTGTTATGGACTGAAGCTAATCCATCTTTGCTGTTATATGTACATCCGAAGCCAATTACCTAGAAACAGCAATAATTCACAAGTATGAATAACATTTGATTACGAACCTAACTTCGTATCTGATTATGATGACTTTATTACTTTCTTACAAATTACTTCAAATCAGTAAATACTATAAATGATAAACATTTCCATATGATCTCATTTGTAATGTTAATAAGTTCAACTCTGTAGAATGAATAATTATGGATCAGAAGATCATGAAAAAACAACTTGATGCTTTTAAGTATTTTAATGCAAAAATATAATTAGTTAGGATGAATTTGTATCTTCCCACTGATTCGTTATGGACTGAAGTTGGTCAGTCTCTGTCGCTATATGTACATACAGAGCGTATTACCTCGATATAAAGAAAAATCATAAGTATTGTTTACTACTGACAAGTCTAAGTCCATAACAGATCGACGTGAACATACACATTCACCTTAATTACATAAACGCCCAATGCACAAGTATGACCTTCTGAACAATCAGCAGTGATGAGTAAGTCAAGATGACTAGTCTAAAACAAGGTGAAACGCATGTCCTAATGCCTACATTCTAAGTACAATCCAACTTAAAGCATAAATATCCTTTTACCGGTTCATTATTTCTAAATATCTCAGCTAATTTAACGTCATCGTTGTCAGTATTATAATTAATCTCTAAGAAATAAAAGGATATTTCATTTTCAAATACATAAAATATAATTGATTCATAGATCAGATAATTATGTAACTAATTAACATTTCATAGCAAAGAAAAAAACTTTTCATTCATTCCATTCTAAATCAGTTAATTAGTAATCATGAGTATAATATTGTTAATGCTTGTGTTTGAAAAACAATCTTGTCAATTTCCACATTATAACTAAGCTATAAAATTACCATTAAATAAACTCATTACCTAAACATCAGAAAAAGCGTATACATGCTAATTTAGTAATTTGTAGGTTAGTCACTGTTTGAGAGATATGAAAATCTACAACTTCATCCATGATGGGATTATGAATGCACACTGATATACTGTTGAGGATTCCATTACTAGAAGAAAACAATTATTCAATGTTATCTAGTTTAACAACGGTTATCTAACCGAAGTCAGTTTGTAATGTGACACATTGAATACACCTTAAATTATGTTGAATGTTTTTCATTAATAAATAAATCTCAATTCAATTACAATAATCAGCTCACTAATGACTAACTTTAGGATGTTACTGAAGTTTTAGTGACAAATCGTGGCTGGTAGAATTCAGGCTTATCAGAAGTGTGACAGTTATCACCAATGATAATGCATGATCGTAGCGCTATATCACATATTGATAAACGTGAAAATTCTACCACTAAATTCCGACCAATCCAGTGGTATAGAGGGCTAGATGTTCGCTAGCCTGGAGCTCCTAGGGAGGAATCTGGAGTACGCACTTCTGAGTTCCATACTAGAACGTAACGGCTGTCCACTGCTCTCTGGCTTTCAATGGTATCCTGTCAACATCAATCTGTGACGTATTCAATCATATACAAATAAATAAAAGGTCAAGTATGGTACTTTTATTTACTTGCATGTGTGAATGAGGTAATTTAGTATTTCAAGTTCATTTTCTAAAAGTAGTCTGTTATGTATTCAGTAAAGTATAACGTAAGCCATTAGGATGTTCAATTTCAAAGTAACTATCATTACCAAAAATATAAAAAACAGTTAAAATACGCGTAGATAAGTGAATTATGTAAACCGTAGGAAGCATGAAGTGATACAACAAAATTTGGATACTGTTCAAAATCTTCCATGGTAATTGTTTTTATTATATAGAGAGGATGGGGTGGGGGGTAATTTACTTTAAAGTTAATGCCTATATTATGTGTATATCTTGGTTTTTTGCTTAAGTAAACCAAAGTTTACATAATTACAGCTGGTTTGTTATTCGGAAGTAGAGTCTACGACGAGGAATGAAGGAATTTTATTTTCATCATTATTTTAAGAGTAAAGTCGACTTTTCAACTTTCATCATTTCCCCATTCCTTAGTTTTCATTTCTTTTGCACTTATAATCCATATTTGTTTTATAAATTAAAAGTATTGTTAGGGTATGATATGAAAAACATGACCAATCTACGGAAAGCGGTGTTTTAAGGTAAAAAAAAGTGCACACCATGCCTACGGATACTAACTGCTAGCTAATTAATTGTGATTCTAATGGTTCGCATGTTACTGGACAGTAAAATAATGTCATCTGCATACTTATGGTCGAAATGTCTTTCTGAAGGAAACAGATTCACACAGTCAGTATGCACTTCCTTTAGAGTCGTTTTTAAAACATCACCGATAATATAGTAGAAGGATGATGAGGCAATATTTTATAAACTCATCGATTGTTTGTTTATACTCTCACTCTGCTTGAGGCTGTTTGTGTGCAGAGCTTCTAAGATGCTGGTAAACTTCTGTGACAGACAACTCCTTTTCCCAGGCATGTCAAACGAATCAAAAGACGGGTTCTATGTTAAGAAAAAGAGGACTATTCGCTTCTAATAAGTGCAATGCTGCTCTAGCATATTACGGGAAGTAAAGATCTGATGAGTATACTCACGAGTTGATTAAATCCAGCCTACGCTTAGATAGTTAGTTTTTAAGGGACCCATAACAGTAGCCAACAGCTTAGGACTGTTGTAAGGATACTTAATCGTGCAATTGTTGTTATACATGTTGCATGAATAATGATCACTTCATTCCAGAATAATGGGATACTGAGGTTTCTAAGTTCTTCCTGTCAGTCTGCTGACCAGGAGTTTACCACTACATTTATAAAGAGCTAGGAATAAATTCTTTACGCCTAGCTAGGATGATTTTATCAGTGTCTTGCCTTAAGATTAATTATAATAAAACAACTTCAAAAAATACATTCCCATAGTGGCTGGTGACCAAAATAGGTTCATACACCGTTAAATCTCATAGTATTCAGGGTCTCATATACACAATTAGCTAAAAGTAAAGATTTTAACTATCTCCATTTGTTACAGAAGACTTTACGTGTCTTTGTTTAAAACATATATATATATATATATATATATATATATATATATATATATATATATATATAGCTTCACATAGTATCTTCCAAGCAACTCCTATCCCATTTACTATTATTATTATTATTATTATTATTATTATTATTATTATTATTATTATAGAATGCACTTGTTGCATTTAGAGAAAAAGATTGATCTAACCAGTTAGAGAAAGCGAAGTAGGGTGAGTAAGTGAGATTACGCAAGTTAGTTTAGAATGATTTAGATCACTTTAACCTGTATTTTCGTCTGTTGTTTTTTTTCTTAAAACATTCCAGGGGATCAGTAAAACTTTAATTTTTTTTAATTATTTTATAAATAATAAAACAAATAATAAAAGAGGAATGAAATTATATTGAACAAAATGATTCGTTTATCCATTGTAAATGAATTATTCATAAAACTCTTCCAATATGTACATTGTCATTAATTGTAAAACATGTTTCCATTAATTTATAGGATACTATATTTTACATGAAATTGATAATTACTACTATTATGTAACATAATAAATCATATTGTTGCTATGCAAGGTAACTATGCAATTGGTTATTTATTATTTCGTTACGTCTTTTTATTCATTGGGAAAAATGCTGAATATTAAACCAATTGAATAAATGTATTCAATATTAATGTAATTAAAATTAAGTTTATCATGAATAAAATGATGGGATTTCGAATAAGTCTTCGTTGAATTACATACTTGAATAGTTTACACAAAATGATTATCATCTTACTACATCAATGAAACTATAGGGAGTCTAAAGATGTGAGCATTAATATAACTGAATGACTTTATTATACTTTGGTTACTGATATGTTATTATCCTTTCATCTATATAATAATCAATTAATCAATCAGTGCCTGTTACCACTCGTGGAGTATAAGCCACCAACCAGTATTATCCAACCAATTACCCTATAAAATCTTATTTCCACTTCTTCCCAAGTGTGATTCATTATTTTTACATTTGCCTCCAATTCTTATAGCAGTGTGTTTTTGGTCCACTTCCTTTCTTTTGACCTTCAGGACACCAAGTTAACATCTGTCTTCTGATGTGGTTTGATGACATCCTCAATATATGGTCTATCCACCTCCAGCGTTGTTTTCCTAATTTCTTTCTCAGCTGAGTTTTAGCTGGTCTATTCTCTACCATAGCAGATTATTGTTGATAGTGTTTGGTCAACGGATTCCACCGTTATAAATATTTGTATCTTCTGAATGATGCCTTTCTCCACACGAGTTTCAACTCCATGCTACATAACTGTATGACGTTTGTATTATAAATTACAAAAGCTAACTAGAGAAAAAGCCATTTAATATATACTATAAGCTTATATTATTAACCCAATTTAGAAATCTTTAATTAAGCTCATAAAGTGTTTTCACTGTTGTGCTATTCTGTTTGGTTGAATTTTCTTAGCTTAATTGTACATCATTTGAAAATGTACTATAAGACTGGGTTGGTTCTCCTTACTAATAAAACATTAGTTCTTAACTGTTGTATCGTAAGTAACAGTAGACCATTATAAAAGATTTATGACTTTCTGTCTGCCACTTTTCCCCTCCCTCCGCACTTCTAAAGGAAAATTATACTCTCTTACCCTTCTTATAAAAAACACAGTTATACGACTAAATTTAGTTGTTTGCATTCGTCATAGAGTGGTGTTCGTCGAATATCAATGAAAACCAGAGAGTACCGGACAGCCTGATTCATCCTAATGTTCAACTCCTCAACGGTACTCACCCTCGATTATCAAGGTAAATTGAATCTAGGATCTTGGGATCGGCTAGGCCTAAACCTCAGGTATTAACAACAACTGATCCTGATAAATAATCCTTTGAATAATACCTTATCGCTTCTGAATGAGTATTTTGGTCACACCACTTCTTTGCTGCTTTAACAACTTTGAAATTAACCTCTAGTACAAGTAATTCATTTATCTTGTTCGGATTAGCTGAGATAATGTGCTTTAATGATTTGATAGCAACTAATAGTTAAAATGTCAAATTAATACATTTAATTTTATGATAAATTTTATGAAGTGGTGAAAAATATCAACTCAGCTTACACAATCGCATTACAATTTTTGATTTCGATTCTATTAAATTATCAGTTTAAGCATAATACCTACTCATGTTGTAACTAATTAATAATATTTTTAAAGTCTTTACACAAAAATAAAATTTTAACTTATACTTTTTGAACATGCTCTCAAATGGCCATAGGTCTTCACTTAAGTAATTTCTTAGTTGATCGAATGCATCAAAGACTGATATTGGTGGAGGTACAATTGAAAACTACAGAGTACTGGATAACTATTTTGTTCTAGTATGCCACTTCTCAGCAGTGTGCACCCCCAATTCTACCCCTCAAGGGTTTCAGGTTGACGAACACCTGATTCTCTACAACATTGAGCTAGACGGTATCCTATGGTGAAATTCCCACTTCAATTATCTTGTGATGGTACCTTACCAACATCAATCTGTGACGTATTCAATCAATTGAAAATACCAATCTTTAAAAATATAAACATCTTAATTTCTTCACACTTCTTGGACGCAAGAAATCATTTAAGATGATTATTAAACAACTACGTTCTAGTCTTTTGAATATCAACAGGGATAAATCGGATTTATGTATTCAAAAAGAAACAGTTGTTATTTGTTCCTTATCTTCACGATATACAACTTATTTCATAACACCATAAGATTTATGATTCGTCTCACCTAATTATTCTATTGAGACAATTTTTAGATTCAGTTGGCTTTCATTATTATATACACATATGTATTTTTTAAATATCTAGATTTTAATTACTTCATTTCGTTTCAACTTATCATTAGCATGTGTTATGATTACGTAACGACCAATTACCAGCTCTGTATCCTTTTCATACAACCAGTGTTCTACAAATTGACTTTGTATATGATTTGTGAAATTTTATTCTGTCATCTAACTTATACCTGTATTATTGATATACCATAATAATGTATCTCCTATGGAAATATCGACTTCAGAATGTGATGGATACATCCGGCTATAGATGAAACGTAAGTCGTGAAGTTTAATACAACATCTTCGACTCAATTTTAATAATACATGTAAACTGACGTATTTTTAAGGTATTTCACTCGAAATGCATATGTAGCAGTAGAGACTGATGAGATTTAGTCCTTTGATATCAACAACATCAGGAAGATCTGAAAACATTTAAATTGTTTACCGAAGTGTATTTACAAAAATTTCAAATCAACTAAGTTTTTATCAGCATTTCCACCTATTACGTAATTTTGATTTTGTTTCATTACACAAAATAAGCAGTTGATACGAGTCCAATGGAATGCAATAAATTAATGGTATTCTGCTAAACTTATTGTTCTAGATTACTTCAAGTTAATAAAGGTAACTCCGAGTTTAAGAATTCCTATTACCTACCGATTTGGAATATCTATTTCTGTGAAATTTTATTCTTATACAACAAAAAATAAACAAAGTAGAATAGTTAGCTTTATGTTTTATGGCTTAATTAAGACTAAATAGTGAATGATGGATACAAGCATTAAAGTATTTTCAGTGGAAAATGATATGTTTCAAATAGTAAACAACGTTGAACTCAAAACTAAACTTGTAGTTAGCATTGAAATTTCATATGTAAACATTACTGGAAAAGAAATGAAACTAAGGAATGAGAAGTACAATGGTGTAATTTAGAAAACGTAAAGATGATAAACATCCATTTACCATTAGTGATAACTGTCTGACTCCCGACAAGTCTGAACTAGATGATCATCGCACTATTCATCACAAATTGATGGAAGTGGGAATTTTACTATTGGATGCTAACCCAGTGGTGCAGAATATTAGGTGTTCACCAACATAAAAACCCTTAGGGGAAACTAGAGTGCGTACTGTTTAGGAGTTCCACACTAGAACGTAACAGCTATCCAGTACTCTCTGGTTTGCAATGGTATCTTGCCAACATCAATCTTTGATGTATTCGATCAACAAAAAATACTAATCTCCACAAACCATTCATTTTATTGTTAAGAACATATCATTTTATTTGTAGATATAAACAGATGATGAAATTTTTATTAACTGTGAACTAATACACCTTGGTAATATTAACTTCGTTTATGTTTCTTTCCCTGTTAAAGTGTAAAGAAAAGTGAAAAACTTTGTTTCTGTTTTATTTCTCCGAAAAAATTTTTTTTCATGTAAAGTTTCAATATAAAAGGTGTTTATTTGAATTTTACTTCATGAATTATGTAACTTAGACATATTTAATTATTGTATAGTAAACAGATAACCGTTTCGTTACCGTGTACATTTATTCTAATTAGGAATAACTTTACACAGTCAGATATGTCAGTTATTTATAATGGAAAGAATAATCAATAGCTTAAATGAAAGTTATGATATTATGACTTGCTAAAGATTCGAGAGTTTAAGGTGACACCTCGATACCTGCTAACGAACGTAAGACCAGCGACACAATAACAGAAAGCTAATCTATTCCGCAGCGCCCCAGATAACTAGAGTAAGAAGTTCAAAGACAGCAAGAAGCGTTTAATGTCATAAATAACGTACTAAAATAAACAATGAACCAGTAAGGTTTGGCGTCTTACCAAGTGGGAAACACGAAGTGAAGGTAGGAAAGAAACTTTTTGGTGCGAAAACAGGAAATTTAAATTTACACAATAAAATCACAAAAATAACAGGTTCGCCAAGTGACTTTTGGGGATCTAACATCCCCAACATGACTATACTTTGAATGGCCAATAGAAGATAGTGTAAAGAGAAAATCAAATAAATCAAACTTAAGCAATAACAATTATATAACCGATTCTGTATGGAAATTAAGGAATATTAAACGTAAATGTACTAGTAAAGCTTAGATGGTATAGTTGAGAAGCTTTCATTGTCATTCTGGACGATTTTATCAGCGTGAACTTTTAATATAAGTGAGCTGTAGACTTTTTTCTATAAGTGACTAACAGCCTGTGGAGAAAATTTTATAGTTCACTTCAGATGGAAGTTTGTGTCGATGAAATCTCCAGAATGACGATGAAAGCTCAGTGGTTAAGGCATCCTAACTCATAGAACGTAGTATAACCGAAACCGTCTACTTTAGCCACACATCTTTACCATTTCGAAGATTCTCTTCACAAGAATGTTGTAGGTATTTATATTATTGTAAGTGCCATTATGGTTAACCTGGAAAATTATAAATCTTACCCTAATGCATTAATGCATTTGGTTATTTTAAGAATACATAGTAAAGCGGTAAGCCACATACATTGAAGAACCTGGAATATATATCTTTCGATTAACATTACCACATCATACTGGCACAACAATATGGATACCAAAGTAATAGAAGTATTGGTAGCAAGAGTGATAGTATGAAAGTATTGGACATAGAGAATACTATTTAAGATGAAAGAATTACCTATTGAAAACCAAGGTTTATAAAAATTCTAAAGCTCATTAAAACCGATTCTGACCCATGTCACACAACGTTTCCAAATAGTGATTATACAAGCTATGCGGACCCGCCCCCCAATCAGGTAGTTTGTACCTACTGACATGGTTCACATTAGCAGATAGTAACCTTATGGACTGACTTTATGTTTATGATTTTACCGCTCGTTACCTTCTTTTATCCTACTGTTAACTGTCATCATGCCTAGAGGTGACCGCCTTTCGGAACAGGAGGTGGAAGTAATACATATACTAACCAAGTAGTTGAATGAGAATTCACAAGCTGATCAACTAATATGTTGTTTTTTCTCTTCGTTTCTTTAAAGACTTATGGACACTGATTAGCTGTATATACATATTTGCTTACATGTGAAGTTTAGATAAATCATATTGTCTCCTCAATAAATTGTTACTACTTTTGAATAACGATGATTTATTGAAGTTCTCTATCATTCAAGAATATTTCATCAACACTAACTCAATATAATGCATAAACAATTTATGCATATTTATGTGTAAACTTCAGTTTCATATTAATAAAACATAGTTTCTCAATATACAATTTATCTTATCTATAATAATTGAATAAATAGTCATTGGAGAAATATATATGAATAACAAAATGTGACTATATATTCAAGTGAGAATGATTTACTGAAGTAAGAGAATCTTTGATAATAATTCAATAAATATTTTGGTATAATTCAATCTATGAATTAACAACATAGTCTACATAGAATTGGTTATACTTCAAATGTTGAGATTTGATGACTAGACTATGAATCATTAGCATCTTAATTTTATTTAGTTGATTAGTTTAATGCTTTAAGTTGAAGTTAACTATCATTTATTCAAATGATTAATGAAATATCTTCTATTTTGGTCGATATTAAATAAATTTTTCAGTTAACTTAATTTACTACTTAAAGAAAATGATTAACTAAGTTAAATGTTTATCGATGTGTAGATATTATCATGAAACATTTTTAAAAAGTAAAGGTTTATGATGAAATCTATGCATTGGATTTTCTTACTTCAACGCATTTAATTAGATTCAGAAGTTGAGAAGAGATGTATAGAAAGACAAATAAATGAATAAATAAACTGATCAAAAATAGATTGATCATGGATAGATAGACAGATTAAGAATAGAGAGATTGTTAAAGAGATAGATCTGTGATGAGAACATCAACACTAACTATTTCCACTTGATAACGACTAATCTACATAGTTTTTGTTTAAGTTATTAATGTAAATTAACCATTATCATAGAAAACAAACTAGTCAATGTTTACTCAACAACTTCTAAAACAAAATGGCATGTTATTTACATACCTTAACTTGACAAAAATGCACAAAGTGTAATACACAATAAGGAATGTAATAGATTTGATTACATTTGTCTATTTTTATACTCAGCATCATTACACAGTTGGAGACAAATAAAAACTAAAGTAAAGAATACGGGTTTTTAAATGTCATGAATATCACTAGTTGTCGTTATTTCGTTAAATAGTTTGGCGACAATTTTAATACTAGACAATATTGAATATATAGTATTTGATACTATAGACCAATGATATTGTGGAAAGATCAGATTAAACTTTCATTTAACTTAATGTTAGAAAAGTAATGATCTATTGTATTAAGACATTAGAATTGTTTCAAACCTTTATAGAGATAAAACTTATAGTGCACAATGTTCAGTAGGTGAATACGTACACATATATAACGGTCACTTTTTATATATCGTAGAGGCTAGTTCATTGAAAAACATCTGTTAGCTTCACATTTCTATCAGTATCCAAGCTACATGTGCTTACTATTGTATGCTAGTTGACTGGTCTAGTAGTTAGGGTGTTGTTGTGAGAAGCGTTGATCAGAGTTTGACTCTGGTGGAGTCATTGGAACACACTACTAAAAAATTCTCATTACAAAAATTAAACACCTGTCTAGTGATTTCTGGTTCTTAAATGTTACCTATTTACAGTCAGTTAACCTTGCAAACTACTGAATATGTGTTGGGGTAATTAATAAATGTGAATGTTACTCGTTGAAGAAGCTGAATTTTATGTACCTGATTTACAGACATACATTTTTTGTAAGCACTAAATATACTTGATTGGAATTCCAACCTGAAAGACAATCATAATAACTTGAATTGTTTCCTTTAATGAAAGATGCTGTTAATGAACAACACAAATTAAATTTCTATTAATCCAATCAAAATTACAAAACAAATACTCGTTAGTAATGTAATTCAATTTATGATACGATTGTCAGTCATAAGTAAAGTAGAACCTGCAGCATATGTGCAGTGACACAAGCTGTCATACTACATCATTACAACGAGACGAAATTATCACAATGATTAGCAAAGTAATAAAAGCAAAGAGGAATAGAAACAAAACAGTAAATTTAATGAAGAAAAACAGTAGAATAATCTAAGACCACGATTAAGTGCATTTCCGTAATGGTAACGAATTCTGAGATATGTCAGACAACGTTTTTAACTACAAGTAGTTAAATTTCTATTGATCCAATCCCAAACTAAAAGATAATTACATCATGGACTTTTGTTACCACTAGACTTGGTTACACATAGTTTTCGCCTAACCTACACCAGTTAACATCACTTTCTAAGTAGGTGATAACTGAGAATAAGGAATACATATCCCAACAAACCTCAATTACAGTTTTACATATTTACCTAATACATTTTCTCTTAACTACAACGTTGCCAACTAACTCGTTTCAACATATATTATGAGTGATTTGAAGACAAATTGAATCAAAAAGAGATTTTAACCATAAGTTAAAAATTTAGATGCAATTGTGGATAACCAATTCACTTTAAGGTTACTTACATTATAATAATATCCAATAGTTCGTTCTTGCTTACTTTCAATAAACTCTTCCTTGTTAGCTGTATCGCTATTTTCATGTTCATCAGAATAACAACTCTTTTCGTGAGAGGAAATTTCACATTGACTTGTGTTTTTATCAATATTATTACCAGACAAAGTTGTTTTGTATTCATTACCTTCGATTTGTCTTTCTTTCATTGATTGTCTCGCATGAGCTACACGTCTAGCTGATGGTGAAACACAAAAATGTTTCCAGTCAGGTTTGCAACCGTAGCCAAATGCATTCAATGCTGCATTAAGATAAGTTGGTTCTAAAACAGGTATAATAATAATAATAATAATAATAACTTCCTTCATTATTACAAACTTTATTATGGTAAGACATTTTCATCATCATTTATGGAATGTTGTAACAAATGTCTGCTTAACGTGAATACAGATTGTAGATGTTCAGAAAACTTATTTTTAATATTCTTCAGTAATCAGTATCTGCTACCTACTATCGGTTATGATCGTCTTCTTCCATATTATCTGTTATAACTATTCCTTTTTCATCCATCATGAATTCCAGTTGTCTCTTCGGAGGATAGATAAGAAGGAAAGTGTGCTATCAATTGGAGTATTTTTACATGGACTTCAAGGAACTCAGTATTACAATAATTTGTAAATTGTTAAGTGAGCGGAGGTAGTCAGTAAAAAACTTTTAAATTGGATTTCGAACTCTCTGACAATTAACAGTAAAGGAATTGGTGCTCCCCTATAGATGCAATCTCCAGTTACCTAGTTTTAAAGTTTGTAGTTTCCTGTCGACTACCTCCAGACATTTACCTTCAACAGCGTAAGGGTTAAGGAGCTCAAAAATTGTTTGGAACATGCCTTTAAATTCTCAGAAGAATTGAAGAATAGCTTTACATTCATTGAAGATATGATATTATACTGATTTTGACTGTACCATAATTTCCTCTTACTAAAAATATTTTAGTACTTACAGAGACATGTTAACAGCTGAAGCATTTTATACATGGATTAATTTAGGATGAATTACAGTTAACTAAACTATAGAAACTGTTGATTAACAAATCAAAGTGTTAGTCTATGTAATCAATCAATCAAACATTTCAACAGCACAGATGTCAATGACAGCAGATGTTCACTTTTTTTGTCGATTTCCGTACATTTGTCATCAGTTATATTCACTTTATTTTATTTAACAGTGGAACACTCTATTCGACTAATGACTAATGATAATTCGGCATATTTGATGCGCATATATGCGTTTTTCATTATGCATCAAATTGGTTCAACTGCCATTATCCATAGTTTAACGCTCTATTAGTCATTACACATAATCGTTTTTTATAATTGAATATACAAGGACATGTTACCATTCGATCATATGTTTATTTGATTTATACAGTTTTCTTTTTTTACGGTAAACAAATAACTGTTATGTAGAACATAATGGGACAATAATGTACTTGTTTTACAGTATATATACCTCTGATTGAACCAGTATGTTGGGCGAAACGTTTGAGGTTATTCATTTATTTTTCATTCGCTTAGTTTGTTCAAATACAATAAACTTCTAATGCCGTCTATACAGTTGATAGCCGGTTTTTGTCAGATCATCCTTACAAATTAGGATGAATGTTTATATGTATACTTCCCACTATATATACTCAGACATTTCACAAACTATTTTAAAAAAAGTTCGATTGTTAATTATCGATGAAAAATTATATTAAATGTTGGTGATTTGTGGAGTTAAGTGAGATGTTGCTTGTATTCGTTACAGAATGATGTTGTTTGGATAAAATTAAATACCAAGGAGCACTGGATAGCTGTTTTGTCTTGATATGGGAGTTTTTAGAAGTGAGTACCATTGATTCCTGACAAAGAATCCAACCCAGAGACTTCAGGTCACGTGACTAACGATCAATCATCTACGTCATCGGACTTTCCAGCTTCCTATAGGAAGATTCCACGCATCCATTAGTTTTTTATATAGGGCAATGACCATCAATTGTCATTAGTGATAGATAGTCACACTCCCGACAAGTTTGAACTTCACTAGTCACGACTTTTAATCAAAACTGCAGAAACTTCCTGAAGTTAATCACAAGTGAACTTATTATAGTATTTGAATTGAAATTAGTTTTGTGGAGATAGATATTAAGTTTAATTCTTTGTATTCGTCACAAAAAAATTATATAACTCACATTGTACATATTTTCAAATATTAAAAGCTTATTATGAATATTTTCTTAAAGATGGAATTATTTCACTTAGGTAATTTACTAAACAGTAGATGTTGATAAAGAATTCTGCTGAATTGTGAATATATCATGCTGACAATTCACTAGAAACATGAAGACACTAAAATTTATAAACTCTATTTCAAAATATTGTTGAAATATACAGTTGATTTAAATTGTGTTATGAAAACTATTAAATTTGAGTTTAGATATCATGAATCGACCTACGTTAAAGAAGTTGCTGAAAACTAGGAAGTATTGGACATATACTTTATCTTAGAATAGGACTCATCAAAAGTATACAATGAACTCAATAACTTGTTAGAATATGAACGTTCAGTTCTAGATTGTCATGCTAATACAAAACAAGGTGTTCAGTACTTTATAGTTTTCTATGGCTATCTAACTTATGTCAATTTATTTATAAAGCCATTTATTTGTATATTATTATTTATGTCAAGCCAGTAAGCGCTATTAGATTATTTTTCCTTTAGAAGAACTAAATGAATATGTATCGCTCATGCTCTTGGTCTCTACAGTTCAATAAATTATGTTTATGTTTTCATAGTTGCCACATCAAAAAAAATGAACTAGATGTGATTTCAATGGTTTTCATCATCTGGATGAAGTTGAAGGAGATAGAAATTATCTAGAAAGATTAAAGAGTGTTAAGATTGTCCCGTCCTTATTTGTAGATAATATGAAAGTGGTAAACTAGTGGTCGAACAAAATATCTATTACCTTTTGGGACAAGGAATATCATGATACAAACCATTTCTTGAGTTACTTTAGGATACGATTGTAAGCAGACTCTCCTTAGTTGCGTTAATTTTCTATCTTCGTCTATATCATCAACTATACATCATCCCTCACATTTAATTATCCTACTTCATTTCTGTTGTTTGAAGTGAATCTGTCATGCATAGTTTAGTATTGCAGTTATTTGTCGATAGCATAAGACCTAGTATATATGTACATCGACTCAGGTTACCATCAATTGTTTAGTACAGTAAGATTGATACCAAAGAAATGGATACAGTATTCGCATCAGTGGACCACAGAAAGTAAGACTATGGATAGCATGATACGTAAAGAAGAAATTAATTTGTGAAAACATTGGTATTAACTAATTATTTAAGCAAAATATATAAAGAAAGCCAAAGAATGAATATACCTGCACCTCAGAGATTCGATTTTGAATCTTATCACTTAATGTCTTCAACTATTAGTTATGATAAATCGCTCTGATATTAATAATGTAATCTGCACTTGTCAATATAGCTCAAACAGTGGTTAATAGCAACTTGATACTGTTGCTTACAATTTTCTAAAGATCATATCACGCTGTTTTGGTAATGACACTTAACGGTTAATTGATTTAACAATAAAAGAAAGATTAATAATACTAATATTTATGTAATGATACTTTACAACCTTAGAGATAATGTATATCTCATGTTTAAGTAAATGACTTATAATCATATTGAATTTATTACATTATCATTTATAATCACAATTAGAAAATATTTACCTGGATAATCACATAAAGTTAACTTATTAAAATGTTCATTTTTAGGTATAATATTCCTGTCAACTTTATGATCTGTTTGAAGTTGATTCCATGTTGAAAATGTAGTTTCACTACTATATTGATCAACTGGTAATGCAATACTTACAGGACGTGATTGTAAATGTTGATCATAATAATTTTCATAGAAATGTGAATAAGAATCATTTGATAATGAAGGTAATTGTTGTTTTATCTATTTAATACAAATGTATAAAGAAGTTATCAACAACAAAAAATGAAGTTAACATTCATCTATCTCAATCAATGTATTGTTCAAATAGAAATAGATTATGTAAACTCGAACTTATGAATAACTGGTAGATGCATAAGCCTATATACTGACTCGTGATAAATCTACAGCTTAAAAAAATTTACTATGTAAAATGTAGAAAAACAACTATGTGTCTATTCTAAGAGAATGGATTGTAGGAATAAATTTCATTATCTTTTTGGGTTATGACATGAAACTGAATATAGACTATATATACATTCTTTAATTGAGACTCGTTAAATGTTCCATATTCACCACATCAGTAGTGATGCTTACATCGAAATTGAAGTCCCAGTATCTATCGATTCCAAACATAAACCAATTACATATTTTGATAGCACTACAAGAGACGATAAGTAAATATGTGATCATTAATAAAGGGATGAAATTGTGTTCAGTTAATGACTTAAAAAATACAACATATACTTAACGAATAGCCACTTTATTAAATAATAATAATTAAGTTACTATGGTACTAATAGTTAGTCGACTAATGATTACCTAATTATTTAAAAGTTGTGAATAAATTAGGGAGCTTCATCTTAATAAAGATTTTCTTTTATCAACTATCTGAAATATGAAATACAACTGTTAAGTATATTTCATAATGTTTAACTAGTGTATAGTGAAAAAACCAGCAGGAGATAATTGAAGTAATGAAAGAAGCTGATTGCATCAATAAAGAAAATATAAAGACATATTAGTAAAGAATATTTTCTTCCAGACAATATCATTAACTCAAGTAATACAATCGTATCTGTTAAGATTATCACAAAATACTAATCATTCAAAAAATGGCTATTGTTCACATCATTAAAGTATCTGCAAATTTCAAGCATCACAACAACCGTAAATTCATTACATACTGCTTCAATTGTTGAAAAGGAATTCAAATATGACAATCATTTACGAATGTGAAAATCGAGTGATAAATGTCTACTTGACAATTATGAAGAAGAAATGGAACACCTTCTGAAGATATTCATAATCATTATGAAAAAAATATAAAATGGATAATATGAACGATCCACCTGAATGAAGGTGTTAGATTTGTGATAAAATAAAAGATTGTACACAATGTTCACACTTCAACTATCCCACTGTCACATTTACAGTAGAAATTTTTAGTTATGTGATCACTTTAATTCCACTAGATTGAATATGTTGGTGTTGTAACAAGATGATTGTCATATGACAACGAGACTCCATATTCGATAAGATATTCTTGCATTTATCTGTTGATAAGTTTACATTCGCCTTTCAATAATACTGCGTTCACTAGATAATGGTGAGAGATGTATTTCGAAAGACTTGGTTTGGTATAGACGATATGGCTAACTCCACATGAGTGAGTGAACTGATAGATATACATAGATGTTGGTTAAGTTAGGAGATTCTCTTTAACACATCAACAAATAGCATGTTAATTGGGTGAAATAGTATATGGCTTCGTAGAATGGAAATCTCTTTTCGGAGAATTCTATGTACGATTCACCTACAATTTTGAGTCAATTTCAAGTTTAAATTAGATGTCCATGAAGGTTTTGTTCCTTATTGTAGTATGATACTTTGATGTTGAGTTTTTGGTTTCAGTTTATGATCAATGAACGTAATATGATAACAGATTTAGGTTAGTATATAGGAATTTAAATATAAAGTAAAAGAAGTATTTGTTCAAATCATACAATCTGAAAACTTAGTTACATAAACTACCTACTATTATCAACATCAATTAGGTTATAGAACTGTAGAGAAACCCCCTAATCAGTCTTTTAATCATTAACTTCAAAAGATAAGAAGGAGTGAAAGAAATAGAAATGAGCGCTATGTACGTACATATCAATATCAAATTATTCATATATACAAAGTAATCAAGGTTGAATAAATGATAGATCAATTAAATACAACGTGTTACATAGAAATATAAGAACGAATAAATGGTTAGGAAATATAGTAGCGATCATGGCTTCTAGTGAACTAAGAATGCTTTCTTCGTCAAATGAAGTGGTTAGGAAATGTACTCAGTATACCTGGTCACATGATGGTGACCTTAAGCGCGGACGGATAATAAAATAAAACTAGGCTTTTTCAAGTCAAATGTAAATATCTCAGTCCTACAAGAGGTTAGTTGAAATCTAAGTAAATCATTGATGACATCTCAGATTATGAAGATGACTACCTTGAAACAAATCTCATAAGCAGCATCAGTTTCCTGAAAGCTGCAAATATATTTTTTTTTAAAGTGTCCACTAGCAAAACATCTGGGTCTAAGATACACGACCAGTCGGTCGATGGAATTCCATTAGAATTAACATCTAGACAAACATGAAACCAATCGTTCTCTGCATTCTTTTTTACGATGTTAGTGGTTTACGGATTTTGAGTATTCGATTACTACTTCATAAGTATCTACATTCACACATACATAATCAATTGAATTGAAAAATGTGTCTTCATTATCACTTTTTGTACTTATTTAACCTTTCATTTAAATAAAGTCGATTAGTTTTTATGCTTCAATTCGCTGCCAAGTATGTGTGTGTTCAGACTGTTCGAAATGTTTTGTGCGAATAAATTTACACGTTTCTCAGATCAATTCTGTCGTTTTATTACAGTAACGAAATCTAAGTGAAATCTTAGTTTTAATCTAGGATCAATGATACGGCTTTATGGTTCTGCTTTGGTGAAATAATTAAAATGATTACTTCTTCATAATGTGGATAATGGTGATAATGTTCATAATGACAATGAAAGCTTCGTAATCTAATTATGTAGTCAAGAGAATATAGTACCGCTTTGGATTGCAGATATCCGTACAACATCATATAAGCAATCAAGTAAAAGAATATCAGTATGAAATATAACAACTGAACAAATGATGAATATAAATCATAGAAAAATAAACTAAACTAACCGTAGCTGTCGTAGAAATATTAGATTTATGTTGTTCATTCGTTTGAGGTTTATCAGTCTTCAGTGTAGTATCAGCATCGTCTAGTGAATATGATCCAGTGACATGAACATCATCTAAAGATGAGAAAAAATATTTTCATGAAATGTAACAATGGAGCATAAACAAACAATTTCTACTAAAAAAAACATTAAGAGTGTCCAGTAATCTACCTACTGATAACAAGCTTCTGTAATAACCCATTAGTGCACCAAATTGTGTTCAGAGATGAAGATTAAAGAAGAATTATCCATAATTAAGAATTGTCTGAGAGATGTCAGCCATTCACAATGGTTTATTAGTTAGCATGGTAGAAAATATAAGAAAAAAAGGAGTAGAATGTGCATGTAACGAGTAACCAATGTTTTTCTGTGGTTAGAATTCAAAGTTTATTAATATGACTGATACGATTAACTTTAGGTTAGCACATCATTAAAAATGGTGTATCCAGCTGCCAAAAACATTTTGCTGTATCAAATAAATTGCTCACTATGATAGACAATAGTTGACTTATTCTCACTTCATGTTATCTCTAGATGAATCGACTAGTTCACTTGATTGAATTAAAACAATTGCACTAAAAGAACAGAAAATAGGGTTAACATTCGCATCGTAAACTAAATCCACAGTAACTGAGACTAAAAGTTTAACTTGTTTTCTGTAATGCCACTGCGCGTCTAATTGAATATTAAGGGATTACAAACTAATAAATTATGTACTTCAGAATCGTTAGAAATTCACATTTTCAATTCTGATTTCTGTACACAAAAGGACTACATCCAATCCATCATTTCATTGTGGTCTTAACACTTTTCCGTTTCTCAGGAACTAATTATTTTCACTCCTTCTTCTCTTCTTCATGTTTACTGCTAACTAGCTACTATTAGAACTATTGTTGTTCATTATACTCAATCGTGTATCATTCCATACTACGACGAATCAGCTATCTAGTGTTTTTTGGTAGTCAATGGTTGTCTAACTCAGATTAATTCGTGATATCAAATTAACATTCAACAATCTCCACAACACCCGATTGTTATTGCTCTTTGCTCATTACATAATATCAACTTGATATATTTGGATAATTTTGTTTACTGTATGATGCCTTTATAATTGTTGTTTCTAAGCGATTTTTGTCATGATGCTATTTTGTTTTCATCCCACATATCAAACTAACTTGTGATAATTATGATTCATTTGTTCACTTGTTTCTCCATCTCATGACAGATTGTTTTATACAGAAAAAATTAACTATAAATTACGATTGCACACCTTCAGTAAATAATATTAATGAACAAAAAATTTTATTGGCTGAACATTTTATTTCTTCTCTCAATGTTGTATTAATCTTGCAAAATTGATCTCGTCGCGCTAATGATGTATGACAACCTGGACCAATGCGTATATGTGTCAGGTTCAAAATTGTTCATGACTGAGTAACTGACTGTCTAACTCTGTTAAGCGTAATAATAGAAATGTCGGTTATTTATTAACAATTTCAAATATTGATTGAATACGTCATAGATTGATGTTGACAGTGTACCATTGAAAACCATGTAGCACTGGATAGCTTTTTAATTATAGTGTGCTACTTCTTAGCAGTACGCAGTGTAAAGCGTTAGGTGATCGCCAACTAAAAGCCCTTGGGCCGAAAGTTAGGTTACGCACTGACGAGGAGTTCCACACTACAATGAAACAGCTCTTTAGCGCTCTCTGAATTCAGATGGTACCTTGCCAACATCAATCTGTGACGTATTCAATTAATTAAAAATATCAATCTCCTCAAAAATAACCATCTCAAATAAATTTCAAATATTTTAGAAGTGGCCATTTTTCAAAAAGTGTCTAAATATCGCAGTAATGAATGAATGAAAGTCAGTATGAAATGTGTTCAGAAAACTAAGTAGAAACCCTTCGTTCAATTGTATGTAGATGTGAATTAATAGATACAACTGGAAGTGATATTCAAAGAGTATTATATTCATCATTGAATTATTAAAACAATCATTTAGTGTTGCATAATTAAAACCAGTTGAGCTAAATGGAACATTTCTTTGAAGTTGAATTAATAATTAAGAAAATTTTTTTCATGTGTTGTTAAGATTTAGTTTATCAACAAAGTTCTCTTATCCAAAAGCTAGATTTCTCTAAATTAGTTAATCGAAATTATAAATAAATAAATCTGTAAATCTATAAACATAACATGATGATGTGGTTATGCAGTGATTGGATTTAAATTTATTACTTTCTATTCATTGATTGAACAGTTATGTAATCATGGCATGTGACTTGTCAACAATTATTTTCAATAATTCCAGATGATCGACTTAGGATATGACAAATTGATTGAAGTTGAAATCTTACCAATCGACACTAGTAGAGAGATGTAGAGTTGTGTAAGAGTTAGTTTAGAGAACTAAATGTCATTCGTTCGATGCACAGTGGGATCGTTTGTGAGCACTACTTTGTAGTCTCATACTAGGAGGGAGCAGTTGTCTAGTACTATATGGTTTCCATTGATAAAGAATCGAGATAATTCTTTGACGAATAGGCACTCAGTATGTATTTGAATGTTAATTTGTTCTTGTATAATGAAACTTTTTAAAATATGTATATTTCTTGTTAAATGAATGTAGATTATGACAGAAAGTAATTGTAAGTGTTCAACAATTATAAAATAATATCTAAGTGTAAAATGATTAAAAAGAAAATGTAAACAATGATGACTACACATAAGTGGACATATGTACTTATAAGAAATCAACTGATTACCAAAGAAGCTCATTGAATCAATTGAGAAAAAGAGGAAGCATTTCAGGAAAGCTTTCTTTTTAATGAAATCATCTATTGACGCTGTACATTCGTATTTATAATAGTTCATTAGATGTAGATTAGTCGTGAAGTGCTTAGTAAGTGTGTAAAGAAGGATAAGGAGTAATAGTATTAAAAGATTAATTGTCCACTTAAAAAATGTGAAGAAGGTGAGAAAAGGGAGAAAATTAAGATCATGGGTTTATTAAGGAGATGGTAAGTAATTAATGATTTTGAAGTATGTCTAATTCAAAAAGAAACGTAAAGGAAATTTTGATCTTACGGCCATTGTAAGGAATTGCACATGTCACTTTTGTTTACACAGATCCGGTTTAAAGTTATGAATGGCTAGCATCTTTACAGTGTAAAAGTTGATGACTTGTTCACCCTTTAATCCTCTTTACTTGATCGTGTAGATGATTTTAGAAAAATTCGCAGGAGGTGCAGAATATTCTAGAATTGAGCTGTTTATGTGCTTATGTGCTGTTCTTTAGAAAGTTAAACCAGGAAATACTCAGAGATGTATTTAGAAAGCTAACGCTTTATGTAACCATTGCACCCTGTTTCAAAAGAGCAAATAAACCTATAGATGCACATAAACATGGACCAAAGCTGATGTTTACTATTTACACATTTCAGAAAATAATACGTAGTTAAGCTGGTTAAGACGTTTTTCTCAATGATTTTAATAGTCAGTTCGCCTTTGAACTTAGGGGGAGGATCATGCAGATTCTAGATTTGGTCTCATATTTCTATGTATGAACCTAGGTGAGTAACTATTTTTATAAGCGTTTGTCAACGTTAAAACAATTTGTATTCTATTGAACCATCCGAGTATATTCATCTAGCACGAATTGATTTTCTTTTTCTGCTCAGTGGGACCCAACTTTGAAAATCACTACCGATATGAATGCACAGTTTCTGTAAATGAATTCGTCAAAAAGAGAAATTTGATTAGTGAAACCTCTTATATCCTTCTTAATCATCTGATCACCAAGTAAATAAATCAACCATGATCGAGTACTCTGAGAATCGTTGAATGTGAACTTTTATAGTGAATTGACTTTCGTTTAAACATTATTGAAACTGGTAACGGATTGTACAATTCCTTCAATTTAATACATAATTCTACTGTGTATATCAGTGACATCATCAGGGATTGAACTCAGGACACTCAGATTCGGTGGTGAAAGTTTAATTCTCATATGACTGAAGGAGACTCCAAAAAAATATGTATTTATTTATTGCATCAAATTCGTCATACATGGCATCTTTCAGCTCTGTATGTCACGTCTTATCATTATAGCTGGGGAATTACCTCTTGGACTCATTCATTAGTCATCAGGCAAATGGAACATTTAGTTCATTGAATGGCCAAATATTGTACCAATTTCTTTTATTAGATAATAAATACCAATAATTTTTAAGATTTAAAGAGTACTTTTAAACTGTAATAATAAAAATCATTTATTTATAATGTTCCAATAAGTAGTATATTGAATTTCTGACATTTAGGAACTTATTTAAAACAGTTTTATTAAAGAATAAAAAAAATTTAACGATTCATAGTAAGATGTAAAACGTTAGAAATACAGTTTCCCACTTATCGAAAAAATAACTATAATATTATTAACATTTGGAAGTAGTGGCTCAGACGTTAAGGTGTAAAATATTCAACCAGTAAATAGAAAGTTCGAATCCCAGTCCACCTACTGTACTTTTGAGCTCACTAAAAGTGTAGTATCATTAGGCTGCATAGTTGAAATGTAGCTCGAAACAACCGGTGAACAAATATGTAATTGATAAATGAGTCATGATGATAAACTATTTTAATTAATTCCTAATTTATTTGAAGTCAACATAGTTTTCACCTAAACTAATCCATTTAGTGGGGATTGGACTACCTCATAAATTACATACTTGATCCCATCCTAAGTGGATGAATTTGCTAAGTTTAGAACTAGGTTAGTTGATCGTTACCAAAAATGTAAAAGTTCTAAGAATGTCCTGAAATTCTTATCGAAAAACAGCATCTAGAAACTTAAGGATAGATAAGAGAAGAATATAGATACTTTGACTCTTGATAATTATCATGTTAAACCATACTAATGACACTAAAGAAACTCGCCACTAGCCAGACTAAATAAACTGGATTCAAGTGTCGAATTTTTAACAGTGACTATCCTCGACTATATCCAATGGAGATGAATCTGTGAAGAATACAAAATAACAAATTAAAACTAAATTTTCCTAATACTACCTAAAATTAGCCATAATGATCAATTGGCTATTCACTTACTATAGGACTTTCTCGAGATTCCAGTAGGAAGTACTAATTGGTTAAGTTTTGACAGGCTTGGAGTCAAATAGTTATTACAATTGAATGATCGTGACGCTGAAGTAGAAATCCCATCATTAAACATTAAAAAGGCCAGTACTATTCATAATTAAGTATACGCAATAAGATCTGATAATCATAAGTTGGATGTGTAGTAAGGTTGCGTAAGCGAACTATTGAGAAGTACCGTATTTGGATAAAAAGATATTCAGTACTTTCTAACTTTTGCTAGTTATCTATTTAAATTAATCTGTGTTGAATGTAGACAATTAAACCTACACAAAAACCAATTCAACTTAACTAAATTAGTCTTTAAATCTCATTATAGAATGCACACTTACACACAGATGTATACCACTATGTATACATACCATCCATATAAATCTTGTGAATTGAAAGAAATGACAACTATTGATAAGTATTAAATCACAATAGATTTACATAGAGATAATTTGATGGTGAATGAAGTTTATGAGAGAGAATACATTGTATATAGAATAATAATCACTAAGATAAAGTCAACATAAACAATTCATCGTGAATGTAAATTCATTTTCATTTTTAAAGAAAACAAAATTAATTTTATGTAATTGTACAGTGAAAATGCAGTTTGTATTATAGTTTACTTACAAGAAAATAAACAAGTAAATAAATAACAATCATAATTGTTTGTTTGTTTGTTTGTTTCTATGAGTTTTCTTCTTTCAAAGATTGTTGTATCATTTCTTTTATTCCGAAGAACATTCTCATATTATTTACGTTGATAAATGAATATCATTTGTAAAAATGAATGTAAGATTAAAGTGGAAATTATTAATTGACTGGTATTTGAATATCATCAAAAAACTTTGAATCAATAGACAGATGTACTGTGCCTAAGAAGTGTGCATTTAGTTTCTCACGATTTAGTGGTGAACACTTAACATTTAGACAACTTAATCGTCATCAATTTGTTGATATTTTTGGTTTCAGTTAATTGACGCTAAAAATCAATCGATAAATACCTGTTACCCTTCATAGAGTATAGGCCGATAACCAGCATTCTCCAACCAACTCTGCCATCAAATCTCATTTTTAGTTCTTCCCAAGTTCAGTTCATTTCTACTATGTCCGCTGACAATCCTCGACACAATGTTTTCCCTGGTCTTCTTTTTCCTTTTCATAGTAAGGATTCCAAGTTAGTGTTTGTCTTGTGACACAGTTTGGTGATTTCCTAAATGTGCGTCCTTTCCAGTTCCAGCGTTTTTCCCTAATCTTTTTCACAATAGATTGTTTCTGATGGTATCTAGCCAACGGATCCAAAGTATTTTAGGCAAACAACAGTTTATAAACAGCTGCATTTTCTAAATGACTGTTATTGTAATTCAAGAAGTTTCAGCTACATACGACAGAATTGTATTGACAGAGTCAGATATATCTGTTGTATATGTAACAACGGGATAGCTAAAGTGTGGACTACGTGTACAATCTGTTATTTTATCATAAATCTATCACCTTCATTCAGGTGGACCGTTCATATAATCCATTTTATATTTTTTTCATAATGATTATGAATATCTTCAGAAGGTGTTCCATTTCTTCTTCATAATTGTCAAGTAGACATTTATCACTGTATTTCCACATTCGCAAATGATTGTCATATTTGAATTTCTCTTCAACAATTGAAGCAGTATGTAATGAATTTACGGTTGTTGTGATGGTTGAAATTTGCATATACTTCAATGATGTGAACAATAGCCATTTTTCGAATGATTAGTATTTTGTGACAATCTTAACGGATGCGATTGTATTGCTTGGGTTAATGATATTGTCTAGAAAGTATTTTTAGTAGTATACCCGTATTTTTTTATTTATTGATACAATGGCTTCATTTCCTTAGTTGTAATTTGCTAATATCTGAAATGAAGTCATTACATTCTAATGTTATTGGATGAGGTCCATCAATATATCAAACTGACATACCGTCTCGGTAGTTTGAGGATTTAGTGCTTGTCACGAGGTCTGAATATCCTAAATTTAGTGTACATTACGGTCATAGATATACACAGTTGAGTAGTCACAAATAGTGGTGAAATTGTACAGTGCTTTCAGATTTAAGCTGGCTGTCTTAACTAAATTTGGCCCACATTGCATAAAATGTAAACCCAGAAACCTCCGCAGTAACAGTAGTATTTTATTTCCACAGTGCCGTAGCTCATAATAGGTTCATCTAAACGATATATTTGAATTATATCTAGGGACATTCAGTTGTATTTGAAATCTGTCTCATAGTGTTGATGTTTACATTGAAACTCAAACCCAATACATAATTCCTCAAAACCCACTTTGTTTCTGACTATGATAATGAACCCAAATTCTAATTTTAACTACAAAAAGGAATTTCATGACAATCCTTTCAGGATGCAGCTACATTGTGTGACTAGTTAATTGCAGTCCTAAATATCACTAACAGAAAATTCTAAATTCTTACCAACTTTATACAAATTTAAACCAGAACTTGACATATTACTAATTGATGTGTTTACAAAGAATATTGCATAAAGGCATTCTGCTAACCTGTTGCGTTAAGTATTTCTCGTCACTAAGTGCTTTTTCTTGAACCCAGAGACAACGGAGGTCAAGAAGAAAGATCAAATCCTAAGAGAAACCGTAATGTAGGCACATACATTGGTTTAGGCATGGCCTTAATTGCTTCAATGCTTGATGGGTCTTATCTACTTCTATACTAAACAGAATTTAGGGCAGAGTAAAAGGACGGTATGCGTAAAAGAAGTATTTTCTAACTGACTTAGCTGACGGAAGTTCCATTGAACAGATCAAAAATGTTGATTCCTAGTACAGCTTTACAGAAAGCTTCTAACCATCGGTTTTCCAGATCTACAAAATTAGAACTCACTGATTTAAAGATATGGTCAGTAGTAAGTAGACTATAGAGCTGAGTTAAACAATTCAATTCTGAGATATTTTCCTAATTCATTGTTCTGCATAAGACTGAATTATCATAAATTGATGCAATCAGAATCCACATGATATATATTAATTATTCAATGTATGAATAAACTCAGGATTCATTGCAAATTTAGAAAGCTTAGAAGATTATCATTCATGATCAGTGATTGTTAATACGTTTTCAAAATGATATTGTAAAAGTATGTAAAAGATCTGTGATGTGGACGGTTAAAATAGAAATATAATCTATCGGGAATAAATATAAAGAACACATCATCATCTCATCTATATGACTAAAACCCACATGAATCGCTTCTATGGCAATACCTGAGAAGATATTATTTGAGAAAACAATGTTTTCATCAATAAATTTGTAGTTTGAAGAAGATTCGTTTTCGTGCTAAAGTATTTGTTATGAAACACTTCAAAAATTTCTCTTCATACTACTTCAAAGTCACATACTATGCGTAAAGCGTAAAGTACCATGTTTTTACCACGTACTTGTATATTTGTTAATTCGTCTCAGAAAAATAATGCTGTTAGAGATATCGGAACATTTGTTATTTCTTGGTTCGTTATGTCCTGAAAAGATACATCATGTTGAGTTATCCGAAAAATAACCTAGTTAGGAGCAGTCCTGACAACTTAACCTAGGAGTGCAAGTGTGCAACCCACGGTACAAACATTTAATTCGGTCACACACAGCCTTTTGAGTAACATTCTTGATACGTTTTAAATCATAAAATCAAAGATGGAAACTCATACGACAATATGAAGTGCGTCAGCTATTGCATCAAGCTTTTCTGACTCCTTCACAAAAGACAGCGTTGCTTAAAATGTTAGTTGTTCGAGAGAAGCTGCTGTAATTAAGTAAAATATATTAAACATACTGCAACCTCACTTCCCAAAAGTAATGCGTAACATATTTAAGTTTATTCCTAGAGTCAAGAAAAAAACATTATTTCATCTTAGATCATTTGATCGTTCCTAGTCATTTGATATATCTAGGAATCAACGTAACCATGAAATAACTATAAACCTTGTAATGAATAAGTCCTTGAAATATCTTCAAACCTCGAAATATATTGAAATGTATATTTGAAACTCTAAACTTTATATTAAATAGAAAGTTTTTCGAGTAAAAATAATATTTGGCTCGCCCATACGTTTATTGTTTCTAATTTTATCTAAATGTATTTTTTGACCTACCTATATTAATATTCTCACTACTTGTATACATTCATCCCGTTCACCTTAGTAACCTATTTGTTTATTTTATACAGTTATCTCTTAACGAGTTATAACAGAAATTAAATGTTTATTCAAACAACAATTGAACTGTATTTGCTGTTGCCAACACAAATATTAGATTTATGTGTGATTATGCTGCCCAACCAACTACCCCTCCTAACAAAATACTGTTGTTGAGAAGAGGACTTCTTCATGGGATCATACTTTTGTTCCATGATTCAATGTTTGGCGTTGAATTTGTTTCAATCCTTTAAATAAACTTAATGCTGTTATTTGCATTGATTCGTATCAAGAAGTAACGTTAATTAAACATCACGTAAAAATCACAAACCGTTATGCAGATGTTTTATCCTAATGTAAACTCCTCAGTAGCATACATCTACGACTCAACTGAGAATCGAATCTAGGATATTCATGCCTTAATGTGAGAGTGTAAATTATCTATAGTTGGATTGACATCCAATAGTTTACACTTATAGTTTCAGTTAACTTTTTTATATTGCATGACAATCATCTATTTCCATTAGTAGTATTTTTCTCACACCTCACTTAACTGAAAACTACTAGTCACACCTTTGCATTATAACTTCATTAATTATCTTTAAAAGTCAATCATTAATAAGTATAGGAAGATGTAAAAATTGTTGAATACAAAATTAGCATAAAAACAAGTTTACATTACCAAAGTTACAATCTAAACAAGTAAATTTCACTAAACTTTCATACAACATTGACCTAGCATGAAATAAACTTCAAACTGTGTTTCAACAGCTTTTACGTTACTTAGAAAGAAATGTTGGGATTTATAATTTATCAATGATATCTCACCTTTATTAATTTGAATCTCCCTTCGTTTACATTCTTTTGAACGACATGAACAACGAGGAATGAATCGAAGTAGTGATTTTGTATAAAAACGTTCCGATTTACAGCGTTCAAAAGATAAAGAAGAAGGGCGAGGTTTCTCAAATTTTGTTTCAAGATTATTTTGATGAGATTTTTGATTTTCACGCTTTTTTCTACTTGAGAGTCGTGATAAACTACGTCTTAGTTTTGGTGATATATGACGTAGAAATTCTTTAATAATTTGACTCCCAGTACTGCTTGGTCGAACATGTGGTTCTGGTTTGTTAGCATCAGTAGTTGAAGACAAATCAACTCGAGATAAATGAATTCTATGTCTTGCATCTTTGATTTGTGGACTAGTTGAAGATATTGAATTTGCCTGAAGAGCTGTTGTATCCTTTGTAAGTGAAGTAACATAAGCTGGATTAGAAACAACGGTTGATATTTCTAAAGTCAATAATTGGTCTAAATCAGCCTTAGGTATATTTGATTCTGAAGATGCACCGATTGTTGACAACAGACCTACAATGAAAACATTTAAGTGAAAAGTTAATGATGATCATCTTAAAACAAAGATAATGTGGAAGAAATAATTATTGTCTACAGTAAATTGTAACCAGGCCTTAAAAAAATGAGTTTATCACTCATCCATAATCAACCTAGAGCCAGGTAAAAAATGTGCTTAGCTTTGTTATGTTTTGCGATTTATGACATTGAATGTGATTCTTTGTGCTGATTAAATAATAAAATATACTAGACTTTATGACTACTGACTGCCTAAATTAGATTCATTTTACACCCCGTCGCCAGTTGTTGTGTATTGTGAAAATACACAGTGCCCTTAATAATTGCCAATCAGTGTACGGACACATTTGCCCCGCAACTTCCAGTCCCCTAGCCGGAGTAGAGAAAACTACGATTAATGAGCCAACAGATAGAATCGAACTGAATTGTATTTCAAGCATGCCTTTACATATACACAAAATCAGACCACACAGCGAACCAATTAGGAAGCTAACATAAATACAGAATTAAGGAAATAGTGGTAGTGAATAGGGATAACTTGCACACAACTAATTAACTGTAGTTCATAATAAAAGATAACATAATAACAACAAATATGCTAAAAGGGAGGATAGGGTAAGAGGAACGTAACAATAATAGAGATGTAATGTTTACACTACTCATGATCAGAATAAATGAATTAGTTCTCTAAAACACAGTTCTAGAAGTTTCTCACTCTTCTTTAGTGGTCCGACATAAGTTTGGGCTGTCATACCATATAAGAATGATGGGGTGAAAGTAATAATAACAATAAGAGAACGATACGTATGAAGGAATATTGAATTTTATTATATAAAGAAAAATGAGTAAGTACATCTGGACCATTTTTACTGCTCCTGAATCATGTCACTTTACATCTTCGAATACTGGTTGCCGTTAACGTAAGGATGTTGACCAAATAGTCCACTTTTTTGCATGAATAAGACCAGACGGTAATGACTTCATGGCATGATCAGAACTCTTACATTGGTTCCAACTACATTTCCTTTAACTTGTTAGTACTTTAGTTAATACATTACGTCTAGGTAGTTATAAGTTAAAATTGATGCTTGAAAATGGATTAGCTAGTTCATACATTAGTATCTTAATATAATAAAACTCATTTTAAAGTAAAAAGCAACACGTTAAATTGATTTGTTATTTGTGTTTATTAATAGCTGATTTCGACTGCGTGTAATTAAAGATCAGGCAGTACTGAATATTTGTTCTGTCCATGTGTGGGATTCCTCGGCAGTGCAAGTTCACATGTTAACTTAGTTATTATAAAAAGATTACTGGTCACCTGATTAAAGACTCAAATAATGAGTGGTTATCGATTAGGTTATGCGAACACAAGAGTCATGCAGTTATCGCCTTTCCTATTGGATGATATCTTCTCTATATCAAAAATAGGTTGTGATGATTAGAAAGATCACCTATTCGACACATGGTAAAATTGCGAATGATTACTGTTGAATAGTCTCATGCCAAAATAAAACAGCTGTCTAATACATTCTGGTTCTCGGTCGTTGTCTAGCTACAGTCAAGTCATGGTAACAACTACGAAATGCACACATATCAATTTACTGAAAAATGAAATTAACGATTAGCAATAATATCAAAATGTCAATTAAACTTACCATCAATATCATGTGATGATGGTGAATTTTGTCTACTTCTTCCTTGATGATGTAAAAATCCTATTTCACATGCAATCTTATCAAGTTTATCTGCTAATTCCGGATCATTCTGACTATCAACTAACCGCTTATCTGTATGTTTATATTCAGTTAATGAAGTACATGTACTACTATTATATGGTTCACTGTAATAGTCCATTTCAGATAAATTAACATGATATACCCAATGACCAGTAGGCATGTCACTTGGTAGTGGCATAGATGGAGATGTCGGTATATTAGTTGCTCTTTTTCTTAATGATGATTTTTGATATGGTAATGAAATAAAACCGGTTATATTTAAATCTTGACTATCAAAACTTTCATCAGTGATTAGATTTTTTTGAAGTGTCATTGTTTTTGTCTGAAAAAAATAATAATAAAAACATTCAGTAGGTTAGAACAATTATTATTTTAGAATACAACTAACAGTGGGTTTTATTACATCCGTTGATCAAATCACATGTATTTAGCTCGAAGAGTTAGTAACCGAATTGTGTTATTAAAGTCACAAAGTGTATCCACCCCTCACTAAGTGATTCGATGTCATGGTAAATATGTTTTGATATTAGATGAGTAGAGTTAGTCGGTAGGATACTCTAAACTTAAGTTTTCTTCTTATAAGTATTCTTCATCGAAAAACATCCCTGCAAATTTACGGGTAATGTTTTCCGCAAAACTAAAACCTACATCTACCAGCTTTACAGCAAAAGATGTTAACGGTGAAGTGAAGCTGGGTGAAGAAATAACTATACTTCAGTTTTCCAGATAAAGTAAACTCCAGGTTATTATCGAATGAAATTATAGTGTATCAAGCGTTAAACGTCGGTATAACTATTTTTTATGGGATTAATGAGTCAGCCGTCATCATTGATATCTAAAGACTACCAGGGAAACTCTATCTTAAATTAATAATCTATCCAAGTACATTCAAAAGGTACACCATGCATTAACTATAGTTGGAAAACTAAGCAAAACTGGCAAGAGCTAGTTATTTTGCTCTAGTATGGAAATCCTAAGTGATGCTAATCAAATGCCTCACTGTACATCAAGACCAGGAAAATCAAGCTTTGTCACAAGCATCTAACTTCAAAACTAATAGGCCAGCATCTATTAGTTTTCATTTACAGTTTCAATTAACTCACGTCATTCTCTGATGCCGATTGATAGATGACACCTAATCGATATAGTTGAACTCCGTAGGTCATATTTTATCACTAGATTGCTAGAAACCACTTCTCAAAACCAATCACTAATGAACATATAATGAGTGAACGAAACAGCTGTTCGTTGAATTCGACTTTTTAATAGTTGTCCAACTAAGATCCGAATACGAAGTAAATTCGGATTCAGTAATCTCTACAAGCATCAAATAATCATCAACCATATTTAACGGAATCATTTCAAAAATAAATTACATAATAAGCTGACGTAGTTTTGTTGAGGTTGGTGTTAATTTACTATTTATATTCATCACAGATTGATCTTAGTTGGGTACCACTGAAAACCATTGAACAGCTGACTTATCCTAAAATAGACTTCTCACTGGTAGTGTCCACCCCACCCAACCACGCTACACACTAGACTTACGATAATCAGATTTTACAACGACTACTTATACCATCAAATTACTTGATCGTGGATGCGTACAGCTGAGAAGTCCTTGATTTACAGTGACAACCAACTATAATCAATTTGTGCTGAATACAAAATACAAAAAGTTGTATATTACACTAAAACAGACAGCCATCAAATTGTAACCACAATGTCCTATATGTACTACCATTATAGAATAGCTCAAATCTAATGTATACATTAAACAAATAGTATCACTTTAAAAAGAATTAATTATTCAAGTCGTTTAATTTCTGTCTGTAGTATGTTCAATTCATCAGGTTGGCAAAGAATATTACTATTCATATGTGTATCTTTAATACGGTGCTAAAATTAACCAAAGTATAATTGCTGATTACACGGGATTACATAATACCGTACACGTATACTGGCACATAAAATTTCAGTTTAGAAATGACGAGCAAAATATAAAAAGAAATCTAAATATTGGACAAGAAGAGAAGAAAAGTTCAACGATTAGATAGCAGTAATAATAATAATAATAATAATAATAATAATAATAACAATTACACATCAATTAACAGATTGACGCAGTACTATCGAAACAATAGTAACAAACAAGAAAGACACTATTTACTTATTTGTTTATTCATTTTCTTGAATTCACATTCAATCAAAATACATGAATCTTTAAAATAATAAGAAATTAGTAAATAAATGTGTAGGCATAAAATTTCATTAGTTAAGATAAAGAAATTAGAAAGAAAATTAAGTTTGTGAAAATGTATGAGGAGAATACGGTAGGTATAGAGGAAAATTGCATTGATTGAGTACTGAGTAGTTATTAATACTATGTTTGTTTAGTCTATAGAGATCAAGATTATCGCATCCCCCATTCCCCTCAAATTGATCAACTTTTACATTGTGCATGCATATTCAATGTATGTATGAAGTTCCTTTCTCTTTCCAGATCTTTGAATTTTCATCAGTTTCTGAATTATTTTGGTTATAAATACATCGACTTCTCCATTTATATGCATCCGATTAACAGTATATGTGATTGAAGTCAATTGATATACGAGAATTGTATACACATTGGTTTAGTATTTAGCAGAACCTAATACAACGACGATTTAATATTTCCAGCTCACGTGTCATTAGTAGATGTAGTTAATTCACATACTCAATTAGCACTACACCCACACACTTCTCAACACATCTATTTTAGTAATAATTGGATTCCAGTAACTAAATCTTAATATGGTTATTAGTCTTGTAAATACTATTTTCTGTCAATTACCTAATAGAACGAAAGATCACGTTGAATGTATAAATGTGTTTAGGCGTTTACGAAGAATAAAAAGTAACAGCTGATATCATTTCAGTGAAGAGAGACATTCCAATAAATTAATCAATATAATGTGAAGAATGTTGAAGATTTTGCTTCTTAACGCGGATTCCTAGCTCCTTGTTTAATAAATAGCATCGATAAACTTTGTTATCTTTTTTTAAAGATTTTTCCTAATAAATAATTTGACAGACATAATTCTCTGTCGTACATTACATAAGAATGTGACAATTCGAAGTAAACACATATTATAACTACAACCCATATTAAGAGAAAAGTAACACAAATACAAAATAAAAAACAGGTGAAGTCGAATAATATGTAAATATTCTATGTTAGTAGATGTAGACTACTTGATTGAAATTTGTACGGTAACTGAAGTCAGTGGTTGTAGACTCTGAGTAGAATAGCACAAATGTGGTCACTGTATATCTCTGTATAGATCGTGAGTTTGAAAAACATATTTCAGATATATTATTTTATAAATTAATTTCGTATACCAACTTTGTTAACGATGAGAAGGCGTTTGACAGCATAGACAAAAGAATATTATGGAAACTTCTTCGACACTACGGCGTACCAGAGAAACTCGTCAACATCATCCGGAATTTTTACGACGGACTACAGCGCGAAATCGTGCATAGAGGACAGTTGATAGATGCATTCCCAGTGAGGATGGGAGTTAGACAAGGCTGCCTACTCTCGCCCTTCCTCTTCCTTCTAGTGGTTGATTGGATCATGAAGACCTCCACATCGTAGAGGAAGCACGGAAATCAATGGACAAGTAGGATCCAACTCAATGGTCTGGACTTCGCGGATGATCTAGCACTTCTATCCCATACACACCGACAAATGCAAGTTAAGACAACCAAAGTAGCAGCAACCTCAGTATCAATAGACCTGAACATACATAAGAGAAAGAGTAAGATCCTCAAATTTAACACAGAGAGCACCGACTCGATTGAACTCGATGGTGAACTTCTGGAAGAAGTAGATACCTTTACACACCTGGGGAGCATCATCGATGAACAAGGAGGATCCAATGCAGATGTAAGGGCAAGGATCGGCAAATCAAGGACAGCATTCCTACAGTTGAAGAACATATGTGACTTAAAACAAATGTCAAACAAACTCAAAGTCAGACTCTTCAATTCGAGTGTCAGGACAATTCTGCTGTATGGAGCTGAGACGTGGAGAACTACTGCAAACATCCTCAGTAGGGTACATGTATTTATCAACAACTGTCTACGCAGAATATTGAATGTCTGTTGGCCGGAAACCATCAGCAACAGCCTACTTTGGAAGAGAACAAACCAACTCCCAGCTGCAGAGGAAATCAGAAAACGACGTTGGAAATAGATAGGAAATACATTTTGGAAATCATCAGACTGCATCACGAGACAAGCACTAACTTGGAATCCTTTTGGGAAACGGAGAAGAGGAAGGCCAAAGAACACACTGCACCGAAAATTGGTAGCAGACATTAAAAGGATGAACAGCAACTGGAAACAGCTGGAAAGAATCGCTCATTACAGAGTTCAAAGGAGAATAGTGATGAGCGGCCTTTGTTCCTCTGTGAAAGGTAACGGGCGTAAGTAGTAAGTTTTCAAATCATATTGTGTTTACCTATTACATTTTACCAACCAAGACTTCTTGTGTTTTCGTATAAATATTGATAGAACACTAGGAACATTATTGAATACTAAGATACTAACAACAAAAACCGAACTATCTTTATACATATTTCTGATGATTACCCTACATGATCATCAAGATGTGGATATAAAAAGATAATCGTAATCCTGAACAATTAATCAACTTTAAACATAAATCCTCGTTTTGAAGTAGCTTTGATAACCTGTCTATCAGGTAAAACAAGTTTATTCAAAATGAAATTCAGATGAAAAAAACCGGTGTGTAAAAGAAAACACGAGGAATGTTTTGAAGACACCTATAATCGAATATTAGAAGCCTACAAATATCCTCTTAATGGTGGTGTTTTACACACATAAAGTAGGATGGATTGAAGTGCTGAGCAGTATACTCCTCCATTGATCGATAGACGGATACTTTGTCCACGTCACTTGTGACGTAAATTTACGAAATCAAAACGAACTTTCTCTATTCGTAACGGTATTTCATCAAGGCTGATGAGGCTCTCAAGGTAAGTGAGGTGGTCAACACACCTAACTACTTTGCTCTATATCACAAATTTCGGCACTGACTCAAGCCAATCCTAACGAAACATTTTGTATTTGAAGGGAGGAGAATCCCATCTCAAATATGTTGACGCGGATGCTTAAGATGGTCAAGCATCAATACAAGCATATTACCTCATAGTCCAAGCAAAATTGCAAACAGAAGAAAAAA
This sequence comes from Schistosoma japonicum, assembly GCA_025215515.1. Classification (NCBI taxonomy): domain Eukaryota; kingdom Metazoa; phylum Platyhelminthes; class Trematoda; order Strigeidida; family Schistosomatidae; genus Schistosoma; species Schistosoma japonicum. Next base: position 5,971,090 of record CM046062.1, on the reverse strand, counting down.
ACTGTAAAAAGAAAATGAATTCATTAGGTTTTAACCATTTAAAAATGGTAAAGTATTAGAATGGATCACAAGGATTCGTCTCTACGAGGAAAACAACGTGCTACGACGCTGAATATTAAATGTATGACAATGAGACCTCACAATGTGTGAATCAATAACATTTTCTTGCAATAAATGAAAGAATAATAATACTTTGGAGGAGAACCTTTATTATCGCTTAAAAAACACCATTAGGGCACAACATATCAGCACATATAGTATGCAAGCAAAGTAATGTATTGAGACACAGTAATCGACAAGAGAAAATGAAGCTTGATAGAAAAACAATAAAAGAGGCGACTGTTAAAGTATATAGAACTTTTATTAAAAAGATATAATAATATGAGTCGTGCTGGTAGTAACAGACCGCCTGGTTGACGTCCATGCGAATCCTTTAACTAATTGTTAAAGACTCTGAATGATATGGCTCAGAATCGGTTATAGTGGCCCAGGTGCATTCACTCTTTATCTTCACCCAAATCGTGTGCATAAAATTATTTTGTCTTCCCATGAACGAATTCATTCTTCATGTACCATATTCTATGTGGTCACACTTAGTCTTACTACTACTACTACTACTACTACTACTACTACTACTACTACTACAGTAACTACTACATTTATTATATATATATAATAACTTAAATCTACACAAACATAAATTTCTACTCACGTCAACACTTGAAACGACTTCATCGAATGTGCTAGATATGATGACTTATAAGACTTATATATCTTTATTTTCTTGAAAATATATATTCTATTGTAGCTGCCTTTCTTTTTGACGAAAGATAGAGAAGGAGAAAGACAGAAGTGAAATGACTGGTGGTTTATATCTGATAGCACCACACACTTGCCAGTTGTTTGAAGGATTTCAAATATCTGTCCACGACAACACACAGTAACGTTGAATGTCGAACCAAATAACTAAACGGTGGTAGTTCTCGATACTCCAATCAACATTGCATACTCTTTACTTAAATGCCACGAGACAAAATAATATAGAAAAGCATAGAGTAATCGGTAACAAGCATTAATTAGCAAATTTTGATAATTAGTATTTAGTAATGCCAAAACCAAGTAGCCTTTACGATAAAGAAGCTAACAGGATTTGTAACGATCAAGGTAGATCAGAAGTAGAGATTACAACAAGTGACATTTAACATAGATTGCAACCATAGAGTTTTCAGTGGTAAGAATGGATGGGATTATAAAATGGATCCTCAGGTCACTCTTATGTCTTAGATTAAGATTACTACTTTAATATTTAAAATGATCAAGTGTAAGATCATTCATAATAGACCATTTTTCAACATTCGCGAGATAGCATTGATTTCAAAACAATCTGAAGCCAAAGAAACATGGATAAAAATAGTAAGAGAATCTGCATAGTTAACAAGTGTCTCTTCGTAGAAAACAGTAGGTCATGAAAAAAAAGATCAGCACCATGAAAGTCAATGACCTCTCCTTATACACAGTATACTGTTCGTTTATAAAATAATCTAAGTGGTATTACTAATATCTTCAACAACACATTTTCATTATTTCTTAATGTTCAATCAACTGTTACATAATACGTCATAATGATTAGTTAAAATTATACTTTAGAAATTCTCAATAAATCTGAAAAGACTATAAATAGGATAATAGTAGCAATACTCACAACATAAATATGAACTAAATAAGGCTTCAAAATAAGAACACACTGAGTATATCCGAGGGGTAGCTAGCATCAAAGAGGAATTATTTTTCAATTAGAACGGCGAGTTTCGTTTGAGTTGGATTATAACTGGCAAGCAAAATCCAGGACATGTATTTCATCCCATTTAAGACTCGTCAGTTAGATGTTCCTGCATCCTAGTATTGATGTTTTGTGTTTCATAATCATATTTCTTCATGTTTTAACATGACTTTAATAATGAACCGAAAATTTCTTCAAGGATTATCTAAAACTTTCTAATTTGATTTTTTTTTGTGGATATTCCTTACACACGTCATTCATAGTTTGAATTATAATAAGATGTCTATGTATCATATATGGCTATTTTTCTACATGTATTAAGTTCACTTAATTATCGTCGGTTATAAATCAAGTTTTCTTGCAATTCCTAAAACTACTGAACATATTTCTACATGAAAAGATGTTTCATATACGTAATTATTGCTTATAAAACTTAGAACTGTAAAATATTCTTTGCATAAATCAATATAACTTAGGTTATTCACATGGTATTTCTCATTATTCATTAAGTCAAGCGAAAATTTCAATCATGCCATTTACTAGATTTACAACATGTGATCATTACATCTATAGATTATATTTAACATAGTTGCTATTTGAACTGAATATCATGATATGATTTGCAATAGAAAATCATTGGAAACAAGAAAGTATTGAATAGATGTTTCTTCTTAGTATAGGACTTCTTAGCAGTGTATAAACATATCCCCATCGGAGAAGGAGAGCGGAATTCAGGTTGATTTTTGGATATCGCATTCAAATTCAACAAATTCTACAACATCTTATAACAGATTTAATTTATTACGCTTTGTGAAATGTTTGCGATTTTTCACATAAATCAAACATAACTTTCAACAGTGTCAGAAGAGGAGGATATCAGGATTTTTACACTATTTATTTATCATTCTGTTATGTTTAGTGTCATTTACAGATCTCAACTCTTTTAAATGAAGTACAATGAAATTTCGAATGAACGTACAAAGAATCAATTTCGATAGTCAGTTCACCGAAGTTCTTGAAGTATGTTTTAAAATGAATCTGATAAAGTTTTATGAGTAAGCATTTCTTTTCTGAAATACATCCATCAGATATTCCGTTTCTTTACTTGGTAGGGAGGCTGCAGTGTATGTGCGCAAAAGAAATGTTAATCATATTTATCATCAGATGCAAAAATCAACGACGAAAGTCAGTGAATGCATAATGTGACCTTGTATGAAAAACGTTTCAAAAATCACAATGTTATCGATATCGGTTCCTTGGGGAAAATATCGAAATATTAGACAGAGGAAATGCAAATTCAACTACGAATTTCTTTGAATCCTGATATTCTGGCTTAGTATTAATAAGTAGACAAGCCAAAAACAACCTAACCTATCAGCTAGAAAAGAAAACTACAAATAGCCACAAGGTTGAAAATTGGGCCAGGAGAAATAAACATCTTAAATAAAGAAATACGACTGTTGACGTAAATTAATCAAATTCTAAGTTGAAAGATCAAGGTGTTAGTTAATCAAAGAAAAATTTTTTCACAGCTGTCATCATATGAAAATTATATTAATGATGTTGTTTCGGAAGACAATGAAATCTCCGCAATTAAACCATATAGTTCATAAAAAACGAACATCTCTAAAATTCATTGAAATATATCCACCATATTCTGAAAGCTTAAGATTTTAATAGAACCTAGTAACTTTTAAATGCTAACGTAATGCCTAATTCACGATGTGAACACATCATGATCTTCGTTAACTACTTTCTTGGTTTCACCTAACGTATTCAACCACTGATCGTAATAATAGCGGATATCACAAATATAGAATTACAGTCAGATTATATTTGAGTGTGATTTTATGGGTATTAAATCATACCATCAACATGAAGAATGCTATGAACTACACATGTTGGAGATGTTGGTTTTATTGACAGAAAGTATCACATCAGAGTTTACAGGAAAACGTGGCTGGAGTAGGAGCAGGGTGAAAATAGTTGTGGTGGCCAAACCAAAACATGGTATTAACCCACGAAGTCTTTGACTATTGATCTGAGCTATGTTAGTTGACGTAGGATAACTGGATACTGACAGTGTGATAATTTCAGTCAGTCAGACAGTTACAAGGTAGAACTTAGTACATGCGTACATCAGTTTAAGTTGCCATACCCAAATTAGCAGATAAAGATTAAATTGTCGGACCAAATCCCAGAGTAGGGGAGGTAGTAACAGAGTAAGTACTAATGAAAAAGCACAAAAATCAAAGATGAGATTTGAGATAAAAAGTGATTCAGTAAAGAAAAAATTATAATAAGCTCACAAACTTAAAATTTGGAGGAAGACAAGGAGTGGATCCACCTGAGCCATTTACAACGATTTTGAGCCATATCACCTAAAGTCTCTAACCATTTGTTACGATCATCGTGTGGGCCCCAACCAGGTAGTCTGCATCTATTAACATGGCTCAGCCCAATTGTCAATGACTTCATGGATTAGTGCCATGTTTTCGTTTGGCCACCCCTAGCTTTCCTACAGCCTACTCCCATACAAGATAACATTGCTCGTCGAGGTAGACAGTGGTCAGGCATATGTAACACATATCCTAACGTCCTCAGCTAGTGAAGATTCACTACTTCATTAATAGACTTACCGTATTTACCTAGTACTCTATTCCTAACCCATGCATTGCTTACTCGGTGGTCCCAGCAAACACGAGCAATGCATCGAAGACATCTGGGATCAAATTCTAGAAGCCGATAAATATCCTATATCCTTGATGGCCATGTTTCACATTCATAAAGTAAAACGGATTTAACTGCTGAGCAGTAAACGCATCCTTTTGTCAGTAAACGGATGTCTCGCCTACGCCACAAGTGATGCAAGTTGGCAAAAGCCAATCGGGTCTTATGTATACGAGGCGAGATTTCATCAGACACCAGACCGTCAGGACTGATGAGGCTCCCAAGATAAGTAAAACGGTTAACACATTCAAAAGTTTCGCTCCCAATCACTAGCTTTGGTGCCGAATTAAGCCAGTCCTGAAGTAGCATTTGCATTTGGACAGGGAGAATCGCATCCCAAACATGCTTACTTTCATGTTTAAGGTGGTCAAAAAATCCTGCATTTTATTAGCATTTTCACTCAGTAGAATTATATCATCGGCATATTCTCAGTCAGTAAGTTTATCTCCTGGTAGAAGGTCAACCACAGAGAAATCAGACGATGACAATGTCAACTCTAAAAGTATGTCCATGATATAAAACTTCAAAGTTGGTGATAGTGGTGTATTCACTCTATATGTTCTTCTAGATCCTAAGTTCCATTATTTTTTCATCCATACCTTGTCTTGTTCACATAGTATAGTAACTTGAACCCATTCACTTATGTGTCGGTTTTTATGCTGTTTATGACTAACTGACTATAAAAAAACCTCAAGATATATTAAAATGACTATAACCTTCCTATTGCTAAATACACTAGTATATTCAGACGTACAAATTCGTCCTTATTGCATAATGATCTCCAATTTCTCAAAGTATATCTGTTTTACAGTTAATTAAACAATTACATTAAAGTTATTAATAAATTAAACGTATTGCATATAATCAGTTTTATTAATTTACTAATCAACTTACATGAGTTTTTGTTCCCGATTCAATATTCAATCTTGTACGTGGTCTTGAATCAATTAATTTAATATCTGGTTTTAAATTCATCAATTCATTTTCATAATTCAATTGACGTTGTCGTTGATGATGATGATGATCATGATTATGTTTACTGATATTTTTATTAAAACTTTTATGTTTATTTTTAACTGAACGAAATGAATTTGTTTTAAATGGATAATTTATTTGTTTTTGTATTAATGTACTACAGTTATTTTCATGTAGAATAATGTTAGTGTTATTGTTGTCCTTTTGGTTATTCTTGTTACTAACATAAGTGTTATTAGTGTTATGTTCTTTATTATTTATATTATTTTGTCGAGTAGTTTTTATTGAATCTTCATCAGAATAAATTATTGATCTTTTCCTAGATGAATCCTGTGAAAAGAAAATAGAAATGTATACTTTCATTTGGAGATCATGATTCAAAATTCATGAATTTTATTTGACAAATTATATTTAAGTCATTAACAGCTTTATTAAAAGTAATGGCGTTACACCTTAATTTGGTGATCAGTAATTTCGTTGAGTCGATGTGAAAGTTTGTTATACATCAAAGGTTTTATTAAGGAAGGTGGTAGATTACCTTATAAAAAAAAAAGAAATGACTAGAAAATATGTTCTTTTTTTCTTTTTAATGAAGTATTGAAGATTTATAAGTGATGAATGTCATATGTTCAGTTTGCTTATATTCATTGTACTATTTACAGAATAAAATTTATGTTGATCATTATGATTAAGTTCCGATGATTTGGAGAAGTTTGATTTTAATTTCTTGTTTTATATATTTGTCATTAATGGCCTCCTTAATCACATTTTATATGTTCACTCTTCTTTGTTATTGTTATTATTATCATTGAACTAACTTCTTCTAATGTGGTGCATTTTGAGAAATGACAACTCGAATCAATGTACACATGTACCAAGTTCCATGTTGATCATACATATATACAAACATACAAATGTTCAATACTTCATAATTTTCAATGCTTTTCTAAACCAGGTCAATTTATGATATCAAATGATAAATACTTTCTTCATATCCATTTCATTGTTTAAAGTAATAATTATAACAGAAATTGTGTTGGAAGTTAATATGGTAACAAGAAATGCTGGCTGAAACAAATATGCTTTCTAACTGAATTCATATATGAATGATTAATTTCTATTGAAATAGTAAATCATTAAGCACAACATACAGATTTCTAAAGACTCGTTCTATTAAAAGCACTACATGAATAATATAATGTATAGATTACATTACGCGGAAGTGTAGTGTTTTCTGTGATAGGTGGATAAAAGAAATGACTAACAAAATATAACTATACTAAAGACTGGAGTATGATTACAGATGATAATCATTCACATTCCAGATTAACAGAAATCAATCAATCAATATCTGTTAAGCCATGTGAACTATAGGCTATCGACCAACATTCTCCAACCAACTACCTCCTTAAATCTCCTTTCCAATTCTTCCCAAATATTATTCATTTTGCCATTCATGTCTACATCTAATTCCCAAAGCTGTGTGTTCTTTCGTTTTCCTCTTTTCTTTTCATTGGAAGGATTCAAAGTTACTGTTTGTCTTGTGCCGAGGTTTGGTGACTTCCTCAATGTGTATCCCACCCACTTCCAGCATATTTTCCTAATTTCTTCTTCAGCTGGGTTTAGGTTAGTTTAGTGTCTGTCCCAGTAGATTGTCGATGATGGTGTCTGATCAACGGATCCAAAGTATCTTGCGTAAACAACTGTTTATAAACACGTATATCTTCTAATCGATGGTTTTTGTAGTTCTCTAAGTTTTAACTTCATGTAATAGAACTGTCTTTACATTTGTATTGAAAATTGTGACTTCGATGTTGACAGATAGCTGGTTAGAGTACCAGATGTTTTTCAGTTGTAGAAATGCCGCATTTGTCTCGCTAATCCAGACCTTCACATCTACATCAAACCCACCTTGTATATCAATTATGCTGTTTCCCAAGTATATAAACGTTTCCACATCTTCCAGAATTTCACTGTCAAATTTAATTATGTTGGGGCTCGTTGTTGTTGTGTTGTATCTAAGGATCTTGCTTTTCCCGTTGTGTATGTTGAAGCATACTGATGGCTGAAGAGACCGCTGCTACACTATCCATCTTCATTTGCATTTGTTTTTTGTGTGATATAAAAGAGCAAGATAGTCTGTGAAGTCCAGATCGCCTTTGCTGCATCCAAGCTGTCCACTGTATTCCGTGCTTCAACTGAGATGTTGCAATTTCCATAATCAAGTCAATCAACAGAAGAAAAAGAAAGGGCGAAAATAAGCAGCCCTGTCTAACACCAATATTTAATTCAAACGGATATACGAGCTGCCCTCCTTGGATGATTTTGCAGTGTAGTCAATTATAAGAATTCCGTACGATACTGACTACCTTCTCAGGCACACCATAGTGTCGAAGAAGGCTTCATAATGTTCTCCTGTCCACACTGTCAAATGATGTGAAGTGGTGAATTATATTCAGCTGACTGTTCAACAATCATCCATAATGTCTCAATTTAATCGGTACACGATCGGTCCTTACGGAATCCGGCCTATTGATTTCGAAGTTGGAATTCGATTGAACCCTTTACTCGGTTCAGCAACACTCTGGTGAAGACTTTTAAGTATTAAAAGTACCAGATTAATAGAATTAGCTACTTATCAGTCATAATGAAACTCTAATATCTCATATGATTTTGAAGTGTGCACTAGTATTGTCTAGACTAACAGTCTGGAGCCATGCTTATTAACAACCTTAGTGTTGTTTAAAATGGGCATACATGGGAAAGACTATGATCATTAACTAACTTTAAAATATATGTATAAAAGATTATATGAATATTTCAGTAACATATCATCAACAATGCTAATTCAGTATGTTATATTTTACTAACTAAAGTAAACGATCGCGACCAAGGGCATTAAATGACGGTGCATTGACATTATCTGAAAGAAGCATTCATTTCTGATCGAACTTTTTCACAAGTTGGATCGATTAAAAAATGATAAATTGATATAATTACAGTAAGCTATTTAGGCATAGTTACAAACTATATAAAGTGTAATTATGTAGTCTGTCTGTGATCAGAAAAATTTCGTTTTACAAAAACTATAGATTCTATCAATCTCTTTTTCTATAAAATATTTCCTATTTGTGTCAATATAACAGTTTATCTCCACTTCATTTATCCAAAATATCTATGGAATTTCACATAAGTTAAGTTTATCAGCTGCATTTTTATTTCATACCCAATCAAATTTAGATCACTCTGGTGCCAACTCCATAAAAATGATAAATTTTTGATAGGTAGCTAAGTAGTCTGGTGTGGCGATCTAATCACAACAAAATAACTTATGGATAACTACCGATGAATCTGTAGATGGATTATTCTGATACACCAAACATCTTTAGGCAACGCATAAACTGTATCTCTCAGGACCTTCCAGCAGATTTCGAGGACTAACTTAATAGTCTGTATTCATCGTTTGTTTTTTTAAAAAGAAGTTCACAGTAAGCAAAACCGGGAATATAATAGAAATTAGCATTTTAGTTTGCGTATATTTCTGGTATATCATGAATAATTGTCATACTAAATAAAAAAATATGGAATTAAAAAATACTGAATAATAAAATGGATGGACAATTAGATGGTTCTAACCATATTAAGAAACATTTCTAGTTGAATAAAACGATGTAGTTGACTATAAATAGAGTATGTATTTATTCTACTCCGTTGTACTTGATTAACGAAACTTAACTGTTAGATTTTCATATCTTAGAATACTAGGAAGTGATATAGAAGGTTTATGTTCTTCAAGCTCTGTGGTTTGATTGAGATGCTTTGATTGATGTTCTGAATAATGCATAACTTACTTCATGTAGGAATGAAATAATTAATTTCTTGGTAAAAGTTTTTCCCATAATGCTTTACCGGCTTTACTTGTCTTTGTGTTCCTGTTTATCATGTTATTTGTTTGTCTTTTGTCCAAGTAACCACAGACTTAAAGATGTTATTGTGAACTACAATAAAGATACTAACTTGTTGCACAAAATGAATTTAGAGAAGTGATGTTCAAGCCTGCTGGCAGACCTACTGAAAGTCAACTACTTTTCTAAATTATTATTTCTTATCTAACTGAATGAAGGTAACTTTAGAAAATGAAAATATTAAACATCTCTCCCACTTCCAACTCAATTTAAGTAGTAATAGTATGCTCTAAAAACATTGTCATATTTACCTAAACATTAACCAGTTTGCTAACTGTTATGTGATTGAAGTGAACTGATAAGAAACTCTCTTAGATTTAAACTGCCTTCTATTTAGCACCTATCAACAAAGGTGTACTTATAACTGAGACTTTAACTCCTGAGCTATTCAAGCCAGTGAATGATTTTTTGTTGAACCTAGATATTTACACTGATTATTCATTGAATACTGACCGATTCTAACTTAATGTATTCATTGGTCAATAGATAAGAAGAAGTAAATTAATAATTTACAGCCCATCACTAACAACAAATTTATTCATTTTACTTCCTTTACAATTATGTACAAATTCAGAGTGAAGTTAACCTGTTTCGATAGTAATAATTCACATTAAAGTTGTAGTAAGTGTATAATCAAATTTTCCTGAATATATGATTTGGCTTAAATAGAACATTAAACATTACTTCTTGATTTTCCGTCATAATGAATAATACATAATGCTGAAAAATTAATAAAATACTGACTTAAGCAGTTTACTGAGAAAAACTAGCAAGTAATGAAAAGTTGCTTCGTCCCATTAAGCGACTACTCAGTTGTGTGCAAACATAACCTGACCACATATCAACACTAATGCTTATAAGTCTTGCAGCAAACCAGTAACCATTAGCAGCCCCTGGGTAAGCCAGCATCCCATGATAAGATCACTACCTCAATCAGTTTGCCATATAAAGAGGCGGTAATGCAATGACATTAAAGATAACTGTATCACCCTCGATTTGTCTGAAATTGATTAATCACTACTTTTCAATAGAATTTCGAGAAAGTACAAAAATAAGTTATTAATTAGTTCATGATTCCAGTACTAGGAGGAAACGCCTCTACAGTGTTCCCTGTTTTTTACTGGTACTTAATCGAAATCAATCCGTGATGAATATATAAAACACGAAATAAAAACAGCCTTTATAAAACAATGTATGTGATTGATGATGATGGTGCTGGTAATTGCTGAATTTGTGAAAGTCTAAATTCAATTGCAACTAGACAAACTACTTGATTTATTCATGTTACTACAGAAAAAGTTCATACAGAACTGACGTAATATAATCACGGGAATTTTATACAAACCAATTGTCATCTAAATCAAGGTGAGCATTACCTAAAGTATGAACGAGTAAATTTGTAGTAACACTAATTAGGATAAAAAAAGATAGTAAAAATCCGACAGTATGAAAGATTGATTTGTTAATTATAAGTAGTCAATTAATACTACAATAAGAATTATAGTTTATGTTATGGAATGACGTCAATTAGATAAGTGTCAAGAATTATGAAGCGAAATACTAGCCAATAACCACTAACGACTGCGAAACTATTTTGAATTGTTAAACTATGTTACTAATGAGCTAACTATTATAGTTAGGTTGAAGTGGTTGTCTTGTAGAGATTGATTTAAAGTTTGTTGCTTGTATTCTTTATAAATTAATCCTGAATAGATACCGTTGGAAACCAAAGAGTACTAGATAACCGTTTAATTACAGTATGAGATAAAGGGTTCCACTACAAACTGACCCATTAGAACATCAGGTTTTGTGGTGAACGCTCATCTGTCAGAACCACTGAGAAAGCATAAAATACTTTACATATCTAACTTCAGTCAGTTCAGAATATACTGAGTGACCTTATTTACTATTATTGGCAGGCAACTGACACACGCCCGACATTTGTTTTTCACTGGTCATATCTCCAAATTAGAGTTTCAGAAATTACCTCTATGAGTTAGTTATTAGTGTATATATGTTCAATGGTATGTAGCAATAATCAACTATATTGAACATTTTCACAATCCCCTTTTAATTAATACCTTTTTGCAATTCCTTAATAACATAATATAAAGTAAGCTTAGTGATTTTTAGGATGGTTACCATTCTTTCCTAGTCGAAAAATAGCAACTGAAGTAAAACTGTAAAGTTAATGAATTGACCTACGTTCTTTACTGTTTCTTCATTCAAGTTCACAAATAGGAAAATGCTTATGTAAAGTAAAAGCGTAAATCAATTGGTAGCTAGCTAAGCAGTCTAAAGATAACAGGTTCACGTTGAAGCTTAAAAGCTTTCTATTCGATCTTTGGATGGACTGTGAATTAGCGGTCGTGAAGAAACAAATGTTTAATACTCTATGGGGTTTTAATGAATCATCTTAATCGTGTCGATTCCTAGTGTAAAGTACTTAAGAAATACATAGAAAGAAAACAAACGTCTAGTTTCAAACAAATTAACTAATCCATAAGCTAGTAATTTGGTATTAAGTGAAATCCGTAAAAAACCTTACATAGTACTCATCACCAATAAAGTGACAATGATTTATAATGTAATCGATTGTAAATAAACAATAATTTATGTAATAACTGGATAGTAGTGACAAATATAACTAATAAATTGAGACCAAAGACTTAGTTATTTTTCTACTCGTCACAGATTGATGTTGGGAGCGGGGAGGAAGTATCTTGCCTATCACGTATTCTAAAGATGTTCTCCTGAATTTACAGTTGCTAGATCTACCAAGGACGATGGGGTAATATGTGACGCCGTCATTGTGTTCTAGGTTCAAAAAGGTTGTACGCTATATATGTATACACTCCTTCTTATATTATTGTTCTAGCCCACATCAACCTGTAGCAACTAAAAACACCTTAAACTTTTAAACCTATCTTCACAAAACCACTTCACTTCACTTGTTTATTTTATTAAAAGATTAACATTGTAATTTCAAATGAACTACATTTATATGAAGAAAAGAATTAAACCAGGTG